>CM034470.1:1469950-1531158 GCA_019925255.1 Litchi chinensis | reverse complement strand
AGGTTGTTGAGTGGTAAGTCGTTTACATTTGTGTTAATGATATTATAAATTTAAATTATGTTTTTCCCTTTCAGATCAATGGTCAAGTGAATTTAATAAAAATGGGAAATAGTGGTGAATTAAACTCTTATTTAACATAGCTATTCACACCTATCACTTTTTCTTAAAGTGATAAATGTCTTAATCTATTAAAAGAGACAAGTCAACGTTCTAACATGTGTAAGAAAAGAAAGTCTGATACACCAATTAAGTGTTTCGTGAAAATTTTTTTCATCTAATAGAGTAAAAAAAAGCAACTGTTTTTGGTAAACTTAAGAAAATATAATTATAAGATTATCATACTCAAATCAAAGAGATTGTCAGTTATATTCCTCAATCCCAACTTCCCATTCAAATGAATTTAATATAAATTATGATATGTTGTGAATTCAACAAATATTCATACCTTTTTTTTTTTCTAAAATAATATATCTCAATTGATTTTGATTAAAGTAGAGTTCGAAATTTGAACATGTGTAATATAATTAACACTTTGATTGTGTACCATATCAATAGTTTTGGTAATTCACTAAAGGTCCTTGATCAAAACTATTTTGCTCTTACAAGAGGAAGATGGAAAGAAAAGATGGGAAAAAAAGAAAAAGCCAAAGAGAAGCAAAAGTCAAAAGACAAGTTGGGTGATTAATAAGTGGAATATCGAAGGTGGATTACATCACATGGCACACAAATAGTTTTTTGAAGCAAAGGAAAAAAAAAAGTAGTATGGGGAGACAAAACACTCATTTATGCAGGACCACATGCTTTTGCTTTTTCCTGCACTACAATCTAAAAGCATTCACATGAACTATGAGAAATTTAAGAATAAACCTTTCTATTTTATGATTTATTTTCTTGTATTTTATAATACTTGCCTTCGTCATTTGATTTATTTTTTCCCCATTATTTGATGTGCTAAGGTTTTATATGATTTAATGTAGTTGAAATTCAAAGTTTGGGAGAGGATTCTATGAAAAAATGACATTTTTTTTGGTCAAAATAAGAAAGCTATAAATAAAATTATTAAAAAAAAAAAAAGAAATAGTTGTTTGGTTAACCAGCTACTACTTGGACAGTGTTAGTTGAGGATGATGTAACTCGCTTCAACTGTTTTTGGTTTTTTAATCTTCAAGGCCCACCATTAGTTATGGTAGGACCTAAGAGATCATGATGTTGTTGATCAGACGTAAAAAGAACATGATCAACAACGTCGACGGTTAAAATTAATCAGAGCAAACTCCAGTTTCTCTTTAGAATCTCAGGAAAGGCATTTCAAAATATCCATGGAAAAATATAGAAAGTACTTGATATCTGTGATTTTTCTATTCTTTTATGATGATTCTTTAAATTTGAAAACAAAATTCCTTTTTTTTTTCAATTAATAGTGTGCATATACAATTCTGCATTTTTCAGTTTGTAGTACTTATAAATAATTAAAATAAAAATCGCAAAATAGCCACATGTTAGCGTCTAAAACGAAAAAGAAATATAGATAAACTTGCAGGATCTTATACTTAAATGTCCCATTAACTAAGAAGTGATGATTGTGGGGATATTGTGGATCTTGTGGGACAATAAAGCACTAAAGTGTGTTTAGGTATTAGTTGAAAATAAATTAACCCAAGTAATTAAGACACTAATCATTATAATAATTATCTCTTTTCTTTTGTGCTGTTCTTTTTCTTCATGTAAATCCAGTGTTTCTCTACTTTAATGGTAGTTGACTATTAGCTTTAACTTGAGAGATCTCAGAACATATTGTTTCTTTAACTTCTAATCTTGACTTTAATGATTTTCCCACTTGTTCACACTAATTTTTCTAAGCCAGATCATATGTTTACATTTTCATAATACCATAAATAAAACTAGAATTGTAGCAATAGATCTCAATTGGAGTAATTATATGCTCTTCCGTCATTGTTATCTACCTCAACCTCACCTACTGATGAATGCATATTTTTTTACATACAATATGAGATTTTTTGGAAGAAAAATATAATTTGAATCTATAGTCTCGACTTTAATGGGTAGATGTTAATGAATATTTTTGGAATGTGAAAATACATGGGAAATCTTGGAAAATACTGGAATAAAACCTGATAGTAATAAATGTCACTTAATAGATCTGGGGATATAAGAACTCAAAAATGCATATGTGGTGTGGATACTGGATAGAAGTTGAAAAAATATATTCTTTTTCCATTTCTCTCTCCTTTTCTTTTTCTTTTTTTTAAATCGTCTTTTACATATACATATATAATTCTGCCTATTACAAATTAAAGCCACAAATCAAGAATATTTTTGTCAAGTGACTGACAGTGTAGTGGTAATACCTGTTGACCCACCGTGATCAATTGTGGTCATTGGTTCGACACCCCCTTCTTACAAAAACAAGGGGCTGATTTCCCTCACTAAGGCGGATGTCGTTTGGTCTCAATTGTTCCCTAAACCTATCTCAATTATATAATGTAAAAAAAAAAAAAAAAAAAACTGAGAATATTTTTCTTTCGCTTTCTATCTCCTTTCTTCACATATTATTCCTTCTTGATTTGTCTCTTATATTGTGCTTTGTCCACTTTAATTGGTTCCTTCTGTTTACATCTTCACCACGCTACAGTTCACGAAAATGAAAAATTTTGGATTTTAATTCGATGACTTCAAACGATAATAGATTTAGGTCATAAATTCCATTAGGAAGGAGAATTTCTTATGTTTGGTTGTGCAATTTGTATACGTCTCCTTATTTTAATGTGAATGCCATAAATTCTATTAGGTAAGTCCACGAATTTGAAACAATATCCATACCAACTTAATTTTTAAGTTTTCTCGGCTCATTTAGGAGTTCCCTATATATGTTGAAGTGACACGCTACATATGGTGGGGATGTTAGACTGCCCATTTTTTATGTTTAGATTACGAAATTGTATATTACTTGGTGTAGTTAAATGGTAAATTCATGTGTACAATTTAACACTAAATTTGTGAGCATTAATTAACTAAGGTCTTTTCTCATAACAATGAGTTAAAAATATCTACCCATAAAATAATTAATGAAAAATTAAAAAAAAAAACTCTTTATATATGTTGATAAATATGCATGATAAGATTCGAATTTGTATCATAATGAGAATAAAAAGTTCTTTAACCATTTGAATTATAAGTAAATATGTTATTAATTTATATTGTTTAACATTAAGTTTAAATAGCTTAACACTAACTTTTCAAACTAATATAGCATTAACCTAGTTTCAAAATAACTTTTGTGAATTCTAATTTGAGTACTGTATTGAGACAGTTTTTCTCTCTCACACACCGTGTAAGGATTATAATAAATAATACAATCGTAACAAAAGAAAAGAGCGTACCAAATTAGGCATGAAAAATTTGATAAACAAATCAAACCGATGCTAGCTGGACCCCTTTTTTTTCTTTACTTTCCCAATCAATTTCTCTTCTTCAATTCTTGACCAAATGCGGAAATTTTGCCTTTCTGGCCTACATCAACTTTCTAATCAGGAAACGTATATGGATATAGTAAAACCAAACAAACCAAACAAACATGAAATTTACATGAATTTCTCAATTTTCATAGCAAGACAAAACAATCACCAAATGTAGGTGAACACAAAACCGACCACTCTTTAGCTCTCATTAATTAGTTCAACAACCCTTTTAAAGAAACACGAATCTGCTCAACCTACACGAACAACTTTTCTGTATTTATATATATTTAATCAAAATCACAATCTTTTTCATATTAATTCGACCCCCACAACTCGAGACCCTAAAAACATTCCAAACTTATCACTTAATCACCTGAAGAATGTCCGTTAGCAAAGCCAGGGAAGACGAGCGTGCAGGCGCGGAGATAGTGCATGGCCCCGAGGAGTGTTACCGCCACTCCATAGAGCTTCTCGAGGAGCTAGGGTTCCCAAAGGGTGTGCTGCCATTGAAGGACCTTGAAGAGTGTGGTAGGGTTCGCGAGACGGGGTTCGTGTGGATGAAACAGAAGGCCCCCTCCGAGCATTTCTTCGAAGGGACCAACACACGCGTGAGCTACGCTGCGGAGGTGACCGCGTACGTGGAGAAGTTCAAGATGAAGAAGATGACTGGCATCAAAAGCAAGCAAATGTTCATGTGGGTGCCAATCACTGAAATGAGCATTGACGATCCAGCAAGTAAGAAGATAAACTTCAAGACTCCTATGGGGATCGGGAAGTCCTTCCCGATAACTGCTTTTATGACTGATGAAGAGAAGCAGAAGTACTTGGAGAAAGTAGAGAAATGATGAGAGAAGTGCTTCTTGGAATTAACATACATGCTTTTTCTTTGAACTATCTAGCCGTATGAACATATGTGGATTGAAGAAAATCATTCATATATGATTTGCTATTAATTCTTCTATGTATTTCCCTGATCTTCAATAAAATTAATGTCTTCTTATAAATGGCAATAGTAATAATAATGAATTTTTAGATTTTTCCAGGGTATGTGACAAAAAAAAAATCAGGGTCTTGTGTGATAATAATAATATATGTAGGATTAAAATTTAAATAATCCAAATTCAATCTAACATTAAACTTCATAGGTAATTTTATACTTACTGTATTTATATCATTAAATAAAGACTAATGTTCTACTGTAGACGTTATAAATTACCTATTTAGATAAACATTCGAAATCATATATATTAATAAATTTTAAAATAATAATATCACAGCGAAATACTGTAAAGGAAAAAGAGCCCTCGCATTGGATAATTTCATACAATTTTTTGCTTTGATCATGCACATGACATGATTAGAATAGAGCAAATGTAAGAATTTGAGTTTCCAAGTGTTAGTTATATTAGCTTTTTTTTTTTTTTTTTAAACGTGTTAGTTAAATTAGTTACAACTGACATTAGATTAAAAATACGTCGTTTATAAAATATTAAAGGTTGACAAACGACGACGTTTAAAAGTTTAAGTGACTGGATGAGGTCCTCATGTCTGAACCGACGCCGTTTGATCCAATCAATCGCAATCGCGGAACTTTTTAAAATAACAGCCACTCCTCAGCTGTCTAACAAAACAATGGTCTCTTCCTCACCGGCTCTTCTCAGGCTACGTCCAATCGCCTCTTTCCACGTCACCACCACCACCACCACAAAAGCCATGCCCTGCCCCAACCCCAGCCAAGCGCTGGAAATCATCGGCGGCGCGCGTGACACCTTCCTGCCGACTCTCAAGACGCTGGACCACCGCCGTCCCTACAGTGCCTTCCCTATGATCGGCTGGAACCGCCACGTGGAGACCATATTCGCCGCCTTCTTCCGGTCTCTCCCGGACATCAAATTCAAACGAGAGTGCCTCCGCACCAAAGACGACGGCGCCGTCGCTCTCGATTGGGTCTCCGGCGACCGCGAACGTCTCCCTCCTGACTCTCCGCTCCTCATTTTGTTGGTAGTTCCAAAAAAAAAAAAAATCCTCTTCCTCTCGAGAAAATGATAATTGGTCGATTATAGGCAATGAGTGAGGCTAAATCAGTAAAATGTGTTCGGTTAAAGTAGTTTATTTGCTTCAAACACTCAATTTTGATGCATCTGTGTTGCAGCCTGGTTTGACCGGAGGGAGCGAGGATACGTACGTGAGGCACATGCTGCTTAGAGCCAGAAGTAAAGGGTGGCGTGTTGTGGTGTTCAATAGTCGAGGCTGTGGAGGTAGCCCTGTTACTACTCCTCAGGTACTAGTTATTGTATTTGGATTTGAAAACAAAGGCCGTTTTTGGATTTATGTTTATGTTGTGTATTTGAAGTTGTGATATGCAGTTCTATTCGGCTTCGTTTTTAGGAGACATGCATGAAGTAGTGGCTCATGTTTCCAACAGATATCCCAAAGCTAATTTGTATGCTGTTGGTTGGTCTCTTGGGGCCAACATTCTTGTACGCTATTTGGGTCAGGTAACATACTCTGTCTCTCCTCACTCTGAAAGCTAATTTGTTTTGCTTACTTTCATTCACAGTTTGAGTGTTAATTATTGCAGGAATCACATTCTTGCCTTCTTTCTGGTGCCGTCTCTTTGTGTAATCCGTTCGATTTGGTCATTGCAGATGAAGACTTCCGTAAGGGCTTTAACATTGTTTATGACAAAGCTCTTGCTAGTGCTCTCTGTAAAATTTTCAAGAAGTAATTCTGTGAAAAAAATGCCTTTGTTTTGCTGCCTGTTATTTCAGCGGAAGGTTGGTGTTTCTAAGACTAAACGGTATCATTGCATTATCTTATTTATGTAGGCATGCTCTTCTCTTTGAAGACATGGGTGGAGAATATAATATCCTGTCGGCTGCCAATGCCAACTCTGTCAGGGAGTTTGATGAAGGACTAACTCGTGGTATGTTTCGCTGCATCGAAGGAAGTTTCTTATTCATTGGGAGCAGATGTTATAATGCAAGCAATTAATTTACATTAATTTGTATTTTACACCTTGTTGCAGTGTCTTTTGGTTTCAAGTCAGTGGATGACTACTACTCCAATTCAAGCAGTTCAGATTCCATAAATCATGTCTGCATTCCTTTGCTTTGCATCCAGGTAACATGCATGTGCCGCTTCAAAGGACAAATTTTCTGGCTGGTAGAATGAACTCTTTTTCAACAATTTTTCGCTGCCTTACAATTTTGTTTATCATTTAGTGCACTAAGTTTATCTATGATTAAATGTTACATCTAAGTTGTATAAGTTATGGTCCACATAATGCTTAGTACTAGAACAATCCTTAGCTCATCAATTGGCGTTGGAATCTTGTTATGATTATATCTGTCAAACAACTCTTATCTTTGTAAAGTAGCAATAGAAGAAGGAAGGTCCTTTTTGCCATGTAGTTTGTGTTTCTCGTGATATAGATTTTTAGTTGCAGAAGATATGATATAGGGAGACATTTAACTTGTATAATCATGCCAAGTTGAATAGCATTTTAAAGCTCTCCATTTGCCTTGAGAATTAGTGGTTGGGACTATCAACATGGATTTCATTCCTACTATTATGTCAAAATTCATCATGCAAGTTATGATAAGAAATTATGACTAGTATTTGCTGTACTTGTAATCGATTGTTTACTCTACTTTTTGCAAGTAATTGTTAGAAGTTTAATCTACAGAGACAGTGGTAGAGCATGAATGGTGTGGTAGGTGTGATATAAAAGTTAAGACATCTTGGTGGTTTGCAGGCTGAAAATGATCCTATTGCTCCTTCTAGGGGAATTCCTCGTGAAGATATCAAGGTATGTAGGGTGCTTCAGCATTGGAAGCCTTCTTGCCAAACTACTTTATGGATTATGGTTCCATTTGTTTCCTCGATCTAGCTTTATCTAAGTCTTAGACGTTAATCGCAACCATAAACTGCTTTCTTAAGTTAGTTTTGCTTCAGTAATGTTGCAATAGTCCTCGTCACACATCTCGAACAAGATTAGTTCATTATCTTGAGTTGTTCGTTATTGCTCTAACTTGTTGAATTTCTCCATATTCTACATAAAACTAATTTTTGAACGTATTTCATTTCATCACACGATATCACATATCACATGCATCAAATGGGTAGTGATCATTATTGTCAGTGCGTTAACCTCAAGTCTTAAATACTATAATGAGACTCTTTCCTATCAGTTTCAGCTTTTGGGTCTAGTGGTAACTGACATAGTATTAAAACTTGGAGGTCTATGGTTCAAACCTTTCCTTCCCCCTCGGCTCCCCCCCCCCTCTCCTCCCTTTTATCTGTAATTTTTGTTACACATGTTATACGGTAGGAAACATTTAGTATATGTTAGACATCTATTATCTATCCACGTTGTTCATAAGAAAGCGTATCAACGTGTCAACCTTTAAGTCTTGAATATTATAATTGAGCCTTTACTTATCAGCTTAAGATTTTGAGTCTAAGGATAACTAACAATTCTAACTGGCATTGCTCTTGATCCTTGCAGTTGTGCTCTTTAATAAAGTGTCTTATAAAACTTCTTCATTTCTCTTTCAGCTAATAATCTCTTTAACAAAGTAACTCATCCATTGTTTCAGGCGAATCCGAATTGTTTGTTACTAATGACACCCCAAGGTGGACATTTAGGGTGGGTTGCAGGTGCTGAAGCTCCATTTGGAGCACCCTGGACTGATCCTGTGGTGATGGATTTTCTTGAGCATTTGCAAAAGGACTCATCTAGAGTTCATTCGTCTTGCATTGATCCAAAAGTTGTACAACAAAGTTCAGAGGACTTGCATGAACTAGAAGTATAGCATTAGTAAGTAGCTCATTTACACATGATTGAATCATTCTGTGTCTAGTCTTGGCCACGGAAGCACAGTCAATTGAGTTAAAATATTATGAACTAATGTCATTAAGGTCAATGCATTCATTGTGTTGTAAATTACACTCATGAATCATTTATTAACGATTCACCCAATTAACATTTGAAAATCAATAAAATAGAAGTTTATAATATTAATATTATTCGATTCTATATGAAATTTTATATTGTTGTTGGAGCTATGTTGGAAATTTGCAAATGTTAAAAGACATCTCATATGTATGTGAATTAATGGTCCTTTCGTGACAGAGCCCAACTCAAAGGTGAAAACACAAACCCAACAATTTGTGAGAGTCTCAAATAAAAGCCCAAAAGCTACGAATCGATATTAGTTCCAGAAACCCAACTGGCCGAATCAGTACAACAATGAGCATTTCTTGGAGGTCTTTCTCAATCAATTCCTGAACGGTCTTTATGTGAAAGGAAATTACCCTTATCAAGAATCTTGGCCTGAAATTATCAATCAATTAAATTCATCTATTGCATTGTCTCTCTTAAAATAAATTCTATTTCTTATTTAATTCAAATGTAATTTATGAATTTGATTGATTAACCTTTACGTTTTAAAATCAGATATACCTGATTATAAAAGCATTATATATATACTACTTTAGTCATTGAAAATTAAATAATTTTTTTTCTTCTCTTTAAGGTAAACTATGTTCATCTTACGTCTAGCTTTCAAATTGAAGAAAGATATGCTTAAAACAGTCGAATTTGTCACATGGGAATTCAATGGGATAATTTAATCAATCTATATAAATCATCAATTATGCCATACAGAATCTCTTACTATAAGTGATTAAGAATTTCCTTTAATCCTAAGAGATCAAAAATTAAAGTCTCATTTTTATCCTAAAACAGAAAGTGGAGGCAGTTTTTTCTTAATTTAATCCCCCTCACCCACTGTAAAATAAAAATAAATAATAACATGCTTTTACACACGTTGCAACTATTCCAATGAAAAATCATGCATCTTATATAACTAATTAAATTTATTATAAAGTTTCAATAAACCCATGGAATTATATCACCTACGCTTCAATATAAACGAATTCAATACTATACTGATAAATTGAATACTACTCTAGAAAACACACAAGGTTAAATCTATATATACAATATTCATCACTTGTGATATGTACACATATATAGACCAACGCAGATTATTAAAATTTAAAACAATTGAATATAAATTTTTCTATGATTATATATATGTAGTTTTACTAATTTGGCAATTAACTCATTTGATGGAGAAATTTTAATTTTAGTAATTTTTTTGTCAGAATTTACGTATTAAAGCGGTGTATATAATTTTATTAATTTAGTAATGAACTCATATAGTCATATGATGGAAAGATGTTCATTTTAATAATTTTTTTTTCACCATTTCCATATTAAAATTGTATTACTTGTCCACCTATATATAATGATCATTTTGTGATATTTATCGGGATCTAAATATATTACGCTGTTTAGTCAAACTAAAAATCAGAATGCAAAATCCCCACTACTATTATTATTATTATTATTATTCCGAGGAAATAGTCAAATGCAAACTGTTGACTCATATTTCATTGAGATTGAGTCATCGATCTTACTGTAATTGATTTTATTTTCCGCAACAATTTTATTATTAATGATGTTATTATCATTTATTGAAATATATGTAAACGAGTATCACATGGATTTTTTTATATGTTATACGAGCATCACATGGAATTTTCCGTATTAAAAATGTATTACTTGTCCACCTATATATAATGATTTTGTGATATTTATCGGCATCTAAATATAATATAGACTATTTAGCGAGATTAGAAACAGAATGCAAAGTCCTCACTTTTATTATCATCATTATCATTATCATTATGAGGAAATAATCAAATGCAAAATGTTAACTCATATTTCATTGAGATTGAGTCATCAATCGTACCGTAATTGATCACATCTTTCAGCAGCAATTTTATTATTAGTACGTTATTATTGAAATATTTATATACAAGCATCACATGGACTTTTTTATAACATGTTATGCGGCGACACATATATGTTAATGAGCTATAAAGAACTATATGAATTATTATTATATCTGAGAGAGGGGTATATAAACTTTTGACCTCAAATTATATCTACAACTATATAAATGAAACTTATTATTGGATTTTCTCCACTTTTATACGATTTACTTATATTTAATCTTTTAAGAAAAACCTTTATACATCATTAAAAAAAAAAGAACCCATTTGCTTGTAAATCGATTTTAGTTACAGATTGTATATTCATTTATAATTTATGTGATTAGTGTATTTTTCTTTTATATCTATGATAAGATTTTAAATCTTATTATGAATGTTAACTTACATCCGTGTAATGTAGTTTTTTCTATTATAAGAATATATGTTTAAACTTCATCTATAATATTTAATTTTGGTAGATTTTGATATACATTTAGTTATTGATGTCAATTTACTTTGTAATTTTAAAAAAGAAAATAAAATATTTGATGGGATATGTAAGGTTATAATGGGCATGTGCCATGCCACAAATGTTAAGATACCACTACTCATTTTGTGATCCATTGACATTGATTCCACCATAGACTGCGGCCGTGCCCTACGCTATCATTTTAGTCCATTTAGAATCTCATTTTATGTGATGCGAATCGATGTTTGGTCTGGTTCCAAAAAGAATAAAAAAAAAAAAAAAAAACCATATCAATGGTAGATCCCATTTGTTACACGTGCTGAGATGAGGACCTACTTGTCAGGTGTTGTTTGTCCTTTGCCACGTCATTCTTCCACCTATTGAATCAACTATCCTTTGGAATCCAACACACTACGAAAATGATAAATGGAAAACGTCCACTTATGATCACTGGAAAACATCCATTTGAATTGTCTATTCCCCTCATGAACAAAAAATTTAAAAAATAAAATAAAATTACTCTACGTAAACCTACTGCATACATTTTTGGTCCAAATGGAAAACTCGACCTACGATGCTTACGCTATTCGAAGTTTGTTTCATTGATTTATTATAATTTTTTTAATATTAACGTCGAATTAGTCAGCTATCTCTTAGGAAAGAAAGTTGGAAGTACACAATCCGCTTATATGAAAAGATAGTACGTTAATTTATTATATATATATATATATATATATACAGGCCAAGTGATATGAAATACTATTAGGACAGATCGAAGGGTAATTTCTATACAAGAGAGATTGATGCATACAAGGATAAGAGGTCTGTCCACATAAACACCAAAGCAGTAGAAGACAACCAGATTTGAAAGATTTTTGGTTTTGTTGCCAACCACTATGGTAAAGTACTTCTTAACAGTTTATTTATTTATTCATTGAAATAGTACTTCTTGACAGATAGCGACCAATATTTGTGAGTAAATATGTTTTCAATTAATAAAGTGGGTATCAACTTTATCTAGATAAAATTATTTTTATATAGATATGTTTTCAATTAATACAGTTGGTATCAACTTTATTTAGATAAAACTATTTTTTTAGCAGATTTTGATATAACGTCAACTTATAACAATTTTTAAAAAATTAGATAGATAAATAATCAAACAAATAAAACTTTTATATTCTTACCAATAAGATGGTTTTTTTTTTTTTTTTAATGGCTAATACAACTTCAAGAATAATCAACATCAAACGAAATTTGATTTTGAAACGCGATATGAAGAGTAACTTTTATACGAAAAAGAACATCTAGAGGATAACTTACACATTTTATTGGTGGTAGAGGGCCTTATGGGGTGTAGAACTCGTGCACTATAGCATGGGAGACGGTGTATTAAACCAATGTGATCACTGTTCAGCTACACTAGTAACATGGTTGATACGTATATTTTTCGAATTCATTGGTTCTTTCTTTTTGTTTGGTTGAAATATCGAGTTCATTGATTCTCATCAAGCAAATTAACATGGAAAGATAGTATTTGACAGCCAATTATCCCTTTGTACCAATAGACTTTTTTTTTCCCTTTGTACCAAACAAACTTGTTCGATGCTTTAAAAAAAAATACCATTTTAAAAAAAAAAAAACACTTGTTTCGCTTTAAGGTTGAGTACAAAAACATGGAATTGATCCGAACACCTCGATCCAAACCAATCTACGAGTATTCGATTTGGTTCCTATGTTTAATTAAGGGTGTTTGGACCCTAAGATATGTTTCATGGATCGAGTTAATTTTAGATATCCAGAACCAACCTCACCTAACCTGTGGAATAGGGACATATGCGTAATTTTGCATATATCCTATACAAAGCCACCCAAAAATTCTAGAGTTTTCTTCAGACTTCACTACCATTTCTTACTTTTCCGTTCTCTCTCTTGTTCCTCCTTTTTCTTCCTTCCACACCCATTTTCTTCATTCTTCTTCTGATTGTGCTGTTCTTTCTCTTATTATCTCCCATTCTTTCTTCTTGCTTGTGTCGTCATCGATCTTGCCTATTCCTCCTCAGGCCTTCACTGTCTCCCCTTGACTCTCTCTCCTCCGCTTCATCTTCAACGACTCGCTTAAAAGTCCAGTGGCTATTGTTCGTTGCTTCTGTTGGCCAGTCGTTATTGCTCTTTGCTTCTTCTCAGCGGTCGCTATTGGTCGTCGCTTCTTCTTGATGGTGGTTGGTAGTCATTGCAAAATGACATCTTGCCGTCGCAAGGTGTTTTGATTTATTTTTTATATGTTGATTGTGATTAGACTTGTGGATTGTGGTTAGTTTAGTTGAATATCAATGTTGATTGAGTTTTTGAATTATGATTTGTTGAATATGAATTTTATTTGAGTTCAGTTTTGGGCTTATGGTTAGTTGGATTGAAGTGTTAAATATGAAACCAATCCAAACAAAATCGAATTATTTTGTTCGATTTTGGTCGATTTCAATCTTACAAAGAAGCATGTTCAGTTTTAATTTTAAAAATCAATGATTTATTGGTTCATGTTCGATTTCAATAGAAATCGAACCAAACATCCAAATGCCCATTCTTATTTCGCTTGATAGAAAATTGGAACTGATCAGGTCACAATCGACAAGTGGAAAACACTGGCCAGTACACATGTGGTCCGTTAGTGGTTATCCAGTGATAAGTAGGGACCACTGCCACGCGTGCACAATTTATGCTGATCCATACACGTGCAAATAGAAATCTGATTACGTGGCATGTGACTTTTTTTATTTTTATTTTTTCCAAAAGTGAATTTGTCCGATTCTTTGTCCAAGTTCTTGCAAGGTATCAAATTTTCATTTTCTCCTTTTAAGCGCCGAGCTAAAAGGCAGTGGAGTTCCCTCGGTTCTGGAGGTCACAATCAAAACCAATTTTACAAGCATTGAATTTGGAAGCTCAATTTGTGTCTGCATTAGCAAATCATTAACATTTTTTCTTTGTCAATTTATACATGTCTTTTTAGATTATTAGAAATTTAATTAAAGACATACAGTTGACTGCAATGTCTCGTCACGCTAGCAAGTCCTAGACTACCAGCTAATTAATTTAAATAAATTTTATATAATTATACAGTAATAATAATATTAATATAATAATATTAATATTATATATAACATATAATAATAATAATAATAATCTCTCACCATTGAGTGTGGGCTAATCTCCCATCATCATGCGAGTCTTTCCCTTATCTCCATATACATAGATCACTCCTAATTAGAAGTTGTTCCCCGACCCGTGCCACGATGTTTTTATCCTAATTAGCTTCGGTAGCCTTTTGGATCAATTCCAACTCTCTTAAAAAAAAAAATACTTATTTACATAATAAAGAGAAAATATATTTTATACATATTAATAAATAAGTATAATGGAACTTAAATTTATATTATAATTAAAAATTGTATTAACTCTTTGAAGTACAAACATTTATGCAATTAATTTAAACCATTTAAGTTTGTAAGCTTTGAACAAATTTTAACCGACCAATAAGTGTTACATGACAAATGGGTTACAGATAGATTTGAATGAAGATTAAAAATAATTATTTTCAGTGGATTATTATTATTATTAATTTTTAAAAGTATTTTACGTGGATTAAGACTTGTCCGTCTTATGAGGATGATATTATCCAAATATTTAATATGTATTTTTCTTTCCAAGAATTTAGATATATGTAATTGACTCTCTCAGTCCCTTGTCATTCTACATGACTATGATCATTATGCTCCACTATTGCCATCATTATCTTCTAGCAATATCTTGAGACATGTGGCATGTTTGATCCATAGAAATGGAATGCTTTGAATTTGTAAACCAAAGTTAACTTTGAATTTTCAAAGGGAAAACAAAGAGATTTTATCGTCTGGTAGAAGTGATTTGATGAAAATAAATGACAATATGTTGAGCATCAAGTTAGAGATCCAACAACAAGCTCCAATCATCCTAACTTACGTCACGCATTAGGTTAGAAAGTGAAACCAACCAACTTCAACAATGTATAGATTGATCATCTAAAATTATATCACTAGATTGATTTGACCTTAATCCAAGTAATTCCAAACAAGAATGTCCAAAAAAGACAAAACAAACTACAAAAAAGTCATGTTTCACAAATTGCAAAATTTTAATAATATTTTTCAAATTGATAGTCATAATACAAGCCCTAAATTGAAACTCTCATTTATAACTAAACTAGCCTCCTCGTTCCTTTAGAAACAAAACTCCTTTTACGAATAAAAACTTTAAACATAAATAATATCAAATAACTAAAGAAATAATATTAAACAAATAAAAGGAAATAATTATCAAAGTTTAAATAAAAATAATATCTTAAGAGATCTAAAATTATGTTTTAGCCCACTTTAGACCCTTTTGTTACGACTTGCTCTATGGGTTGCATCTCACGACTTTGGTCAAATGGTCATCTTATAGATGTTTTTGGGACTACAAAAATGGGCTGGTAAAAGCCCAAAGAATCAATCCAATAACGGATCCAATTGAAGAAGCCCAGAATCTCCAACACCCAGCTTAGGGGTGAGCTCGCAGATCGCTAAGGTCATCTCAGGTCGCTGGAAGCCCAGGTCTAGCTCGCCATCAAGTCCAATGGTTAGGTTGTAGCATCGAGATCGCTTCACCCCTCTTCAGCTCGCGACCTCAACCAAGACCGCCTTGGTACATATCCAGCTCGCGTAAATGAATGTCAGATCGCCGAGCTCGCGCCAGACCGAACCCCTTGGACTCAAATTTTTCGATCTCGTGCCTACAAGATTTATGCAATTCAAAATCCCAAGGGGCAATTAATGCAGTATGTCTATGACAGAGTTGTTAGTCAATATAATAAATACTATGTCAGAATAGTTATTTTTTTACATGTACATCACTCAATTGTAATCTCTCTTCCTCTATAAATAAGGGGAAAATTCATTATAGAGAAAAAAAACCTCATTTTTAGTAATTACAGTCACTCTCCAAAAGCATATTAGGGGTGACCCGTGGACTTGTGGATGTAGACACTATTATCGAACCACGTAAAAATCTCTGTGCCAAACTCTTGTTCTTCCTCTCTCCTTTCTTTGGTGTGCTTTGTTGCTCTCTAATTGCAGGTATTAAGCGTTGAATCTCTCGATCGATCGTTTTCGAACGTTGACAAGTCGTAACATACACCGCGGGTTACATCCAGCGACGTAGGTCGCATTCTTTTTCGCCTAGAATTCTCCCTCTTAGATATTCTCCTAACGTTCTCATCACAACGATAACTAATGATCTCCTTTTATGCTTGTAGAGATTGTAAAACAACTGTTCATAAATCATGATCACATACAACCTCTCATTACATTTCTACATCAAATAAATTTACAGACATACATATTTCACTCCCTTAAATAAAACATGTAATTTATATAGTTTAAAACAATGAATTTAGATTTATTATAGTTGTTAGAACCATACCAAGACTATTATTTGATATGGTTTGATAGTATAAAACACTTATTCAATGTGATAATGATCCAAATTCAAGTAATTTCATCCTAAATGACGTTTAAAAGAAAAAAAATTGAAAGAAGCGTACCAAATGTAAATTGATCAATCATTATCCACGGAATCATGTGTATGGAACTCTACTCAGCACATGATCAACGGTATCTTCTTAAGAGTTCTCCCACTAGAGAGAGAAAACCCTCTCTCCCTTTAGAGAAAGAAAGTCTTGCAGAAATAGTTTCTCAGTTAAATCCAAACCGATGTCGGTGTTTTTCAGCTACCTTTCCTTTTAATTATTGTTGTTTTCCTTTCTTTCTTACATTCTCTTGCATTTTTCTATTGTGATTGGGGGTTTTTATTGTTGGTTTTCGGTTTTTAACTAGATCCAATTCTAAAACTCTTAATCTGTTTAATGAGGTTGTTTTGCAGGTGATGAGTAAAAACCAGTAACCAGTAACCATTAACCTTTTTGTGGCCGGCAACAGAGATGTTTTTGGTGTGCTGATGGATTTGACATTACAATCTTGATCTTATGGCTCTTTCATAGATGTTTCAAGTTTGGGACAAAGGTTGGATTGCTGTAGGGATGGCTTTTAGTCTGAAAGCCTTATCATGGTTTCTTGAAGTTCTCTTTCAATAGTTCTTTTTGGGTTAAGGAAGGTGGATTTGTATAGCTTATTTTGGAAGTTGCTGTTTTTCAATTTTATTATTTTCTTTGTTTTATCTGTGTTGTAGATAGTTGGTGGTTAGTCGGATTCAATGTTATCTAGCCACTTCTATGTTTGGGACTCGTGTGGTGATCTTTTGACCTTTCTGGTCTGTTCATTTGTTGAGGATTGATTTGGTGTCTGTGCTCTATCAGTAGCCCCAAATTTGGTTGATCTTTAGGGCTGTATGCTTATGGTTTCCAAATTTAGAAAAATTGATAATGAAGTTTTCGGAATTTAAATAATAATAATAATAATAAGCACATGATCAACATCAACATGAATTCTTGTATATGACAAATTGCACATGTTGTTTGTATATTCTATCGTACTGTCGTACCTGATTAAATACAACTAAAATCACCTTACAAGTGTAATGGTAAAAAAAATTTAAGCCTAAAATGAAAGCTCAAAGCTTGTTATGATATATTAGCCCAACATATCGATTGATCCAAGCTAATGACTCAAGTGGATAGCCTAGAAACTTGGTTGATCCAGCTCAAATAAAATATAATTTTAAGTGATGATTGATTATTCTTAATGCATGGGGTTTAAATAAATTATAACAGAAGAGGTATTAAACCCACCGACATGTTATAAACATGATATTAAACCCTGAAACCAACATGTCATTAATCATGTCATTGAACACTGTAACTGACAAGTCATTAACTATGACATTTACTCTGCAATAAGTTTTCATGACATCTCCTCCACCTATAAATAGAGGCTTCACCAAGAGGAAGAGACATCCCACCTTTTCTGCTCATCTCTTGCAAGCCATTTGAGATTTCTTTTTCTTCTCTCTTGCGTTCTCATTTTTCTACTCTATATTAAGAATTTTTCTGTGATAGATTCAATATAGTGGTGTGGAAGTGCATGTCTAGGAAAAATTCTAGCTAAAGAAAAACTTGGTACTTAACAGTGCCTGTTGTGATCGACCCATCTTTCTTGGAAACTTACCTGGTATACTATTCATGATCCACTTGTACTGTTCTATTATATGGGGTTTTGCCTACTGACACTCAATATTTTTGTGTTCTTATTCCGTCCAGTCTTCAAATCAAGACGGTCAAGACTCCGATAGTCTTTCGTCCTTCTCCTTTTTTAGCACATTCCCTCCAATTTGATAATGCTTTACTTTTACTGCACTCTTATACGTTACAATTAGTTTACTGACTTGAGCGTCAGAGTGTCTTCGACCGGCATCCCACTGGTGTCAAGATCACTCGCGTTCTCTTTATTTGATTTGTACAGAACACAGGTTGTTAAGTTCCAAAAAAATTAACTGACGAGACCTGATCAAAGTCAACATATTATAGAATTCATCTATTACAACAAGTGCTTTTGAAAAAACAAAAAAGACAAGTCCTATCCCCAAAGCTTTGAAAAAGCTTGAAATATGTTATTTATATTATTAAAATATAATCGTATAAAAGTTAGATTACTAGATCACCAATGAAAACAAAAAGGAGAGTTATACTAGGTTTTTTTTTAATTTTTTTTAATTTATATTTAAATGATATAATATGTGAATTATTAATATTATATAAATAATATAATAATATAATAATTAATATAATATTAATAACTTATATATTATATTATTTGAGTGGAGATTAGGTAATAAAATTTGAAAAGTCTAATATACTTTGAAAACAATGTTCGTTTTTTCCCTCGATGGTGGAGTATTGGTAACTTCCAAAATTTTATCATGTTTTCCACCCATGACAAGTGGTAATTTCTTGCCAGATATGAATATTTTCGGGATCCATGGGAAGCATGGAAAGTACGTGCATGATGAATGAGACCGTGTTCTACAAGGAAAATATTTTTTTTATCTAGTGCATTCGATCTAAAATTAATTGAAATTTAAAATATTTAAAAAATTGGATTGTATTCAATATAGTTTTGAATTGATTCAATTGAAATTTAAATATTTTTATGATCCATTGAAAATATGCGCATGATGAAGGAGACCATGTTTTACAAGGAAAAAAATGTGTTATTTAGATACTCTATTCAATCTAAAATTCATTGAAATTTAAAACATTTAGAGAGTTTTGGTGTATTTAATCAAAATTTGAATGGATTTAATCGAAATTTATGTATATTTAATCTAGATTTTTAAGAAATTATTAAAATTTAGATGTATTCAATCTAGATTTATATATCATTCAATAAAATCTACATGTATTAAAAAATCATTAATTTCACTAACTGTGAATTTGTGATGGATTTGAATGAATTTTTTTAATGAATTCTAATAAGATTGTATGGATTATATAAAATCTGTGAATTTCATCAAAATCTATTATTTGAAAAATCCATCAAATCTCAATAAATTTCAATCTGATCAGGATTCTTTACTTAAAGTATTTGTTACCTTTTATAGTTTAGAATTAGGATTAGAAGTACTATTCATTCCTCACTGTAAATTGTTAGTAGGGTAATATTCTTATATTGCTCAATTGGCACGCAACAGTGGACGCTAATATTCTTATATTGCTCAAGGCACGCAACAGTGGACGACATAACGAATTGATTTTGCTTTCGCTTCCTTTGCGTTGATAAGTTTCAAAAATCGAAAGATTGTCAACACGTTCAAGATTAAACAATCAAGAAATCGTTCCATACGTCCAGGTATGTATTAAATTAACTAATATGGTACTATAGTGTGAATACTAAATTATGTACAGGTCCAAATATATAGATTTTATTTTTCTCTAATGCATACATGAAACTGTAGTCATTAATGTTAAATCCCTTAAAATTTTAAAACGTTTCTCTCATAAAACGAATTAATTTTATATTAATTCTAAATTTATAGTCCATTAGATGTATTGATTTTTTTTTTTTTTTACAATCAATATTTGTTATTATTTATTTATGTATAAATAATGACTCACAAACTTTGAATTGAGATTATTAAAATCAATTCGTTTTGAGTGAAGAAAAACTCATATATATATAATATACATATATATGTATATTATATATATATAATTGTAACCTTAAAGTCTCAGATTTTTAGTTATTTATTAGCTCAGACTTATTATGGGTATGTTTGCCAAAAAACATGGTTAATTCTAGGAAAATACATTAAAGGTGAGAAACATGAGCAAGTATTTTTATTTAATATTTTGTTTGTGTTAAATTTTTTATGAAAGGAGTTTGAGTGATATATGAAAGAGAAAAAATCAAATAATTTTGATCATCAATTTTTTTTTTTTTTAATATCGATACATGTTATTAGATTATCAAAAGATTAGTAAAATAAAAATGATAAAAAATCTTTATCCGAGAAACACTATGTGGGTATTTTGGTATGTAATCCACATAATAAAAATCATATTACATGCAAAACACTATTTTTGGTATATACAATCCTATAATAAAATATTCTATTTTATAACTGTGTAAACAATTACCTAATTAAAAAAATTTTAAAAATCATATAAACTCATTGCAGGTAATAATAATCAAATATGTCAACTTTAGTGGCTTTAATTTTTCAATTACACTGGAATTATCTGTATTGTATCGTTCATTAAAAAAAATGACCAGGTTCTTTCAAAAAAGAAAAGAGGACCAGGTTCACTGTACTTGTACTTTGGCAATTGCCATGTAAACCCTCCCTCATCAATGTCATAACCTTAATCCAAAATAAATAAATAAATAAATAAAAGCATTACCTTTTCCAACATTTTTTTAATATAATTTTTTATTTTTTTTTTCACACCATTAATACATTTCTCATTTTGACACTCCCTCTATTTATAGTGAGCTCCCACCACCACCACCGAAGCTCTCTCTCTCTCTCTCAAAAACCCTCTTCATCTTATATAATTTTTATTTAAATTTCAAGAGTTTTTAGAGTTCTTGATTTTTCTTTTCCTTTTTTTTCCCTGTTCAATAGCAACCATGGCAGGAGAGACCAAGACCACCCACGGACAAGTTTTCTCCGGCACGAAACGATCCGGCGCCGATGGCTTCGACGGTGATGATGTGATCAAGGCGAAGAAATCGATGCTACCGACAGCGGCCGGCCTCTGCGTGGACCCGGCAGCCGCATTAGCCAGCGCCAGGCACGAGTTCGGTGAGCACGGTGGCGTCAACATGTCCATTGAAGCCTCCGTCACCTTCACTGTCATGGAGCCGGAGACCATGCGCCGCATGTTCTCCGGTGAACTCGGCCCTGACCGTGACTTTTTCATCTACAGCCGTCACTTCAACCCTACCGTGTTGAATCTCAGCCGTCAGATGGCCGCCCTGGAAGGCACCGAAGCCGCATATTGCACCGCTAGCGGTGCGTGTTAATACTTTAATCGTGTTTGTATCAATCCAAATACATATACCAAATTTTATTTACTTAATTATGTGGTTATATTACGCGACACGGTGGCAGGTATGTCTGCTATATCATGTGCACTATTGCAACTCTGCAGCAGTGGAGGACACGTGGTGGCATCCAGGTCGCTCTATGGTGGGACCCATGCATTGCTGACGCACTTTTTGCCGAGGACCTGCAACATAACGACGACTTTCGTGGATATTAACGACCACGAGATGGTGAAGAACGCGATCGTGGAAGGCAAGACCACTGTTTTATACTTCGAGTCAGTGTCGAACCCTACGCTCAATGTGGCTGACATCCCCGCGCTGAGCCGGATAGGTCACGACAAGGGCGTCACTGTCGTGGTTGACAACACGTTCTCTCCGATGGTGCTCTCCCCGACTCGGCTCGGAGCCGATGTTGTTCTCCATAGTATCTCCAAGTTTATAAGTGGAGGGGCCGACATTATTGCAGGTATGTGTCACGATTGATATTGTGTCTTGCATGTTTTTGTAATTTTTAAGGAACTGACGGTAAGGAATGGACCAAATAGAACGCTTTATTATAGTATACTCCCTTATTTGTAGAAGGAGAAGGACCTACGTTGAGTGAAAACATTTGCTCTTTTAATGGAGGGATTTATGTATAATTTATCCTTTATAGGTGGGCATGCACATAAATTATTCACTTTCGATGGATATGATACTCGAATCTGTGATGCTTGAGAAAAGTGGTGCAGATGGTGTGATTATTACACTATACTTTCGAGTAATCTTTTAAGGTCCTTGAAGATAGGAAAATGAGTTAGTTGACATTTGATTTGCTAGAAAAACTTTTATTGATAGTGGAAATCTATTCCACTATTAAAGTCATATCATATATAATATAAAAAATATATTTATATAATTATATGTGTTATTTGATATGATAACTGAATTAAAATTGATTCAATGAAAAAGATGGTATTTCATCTCACTATTAAAAGTCATATTACATTATATAATTAGTGAAATGAAAGTTTTCTTCTTATTGCCAGGAAACTTTTGTGGTTATTTGTATGATTCATTGTCACGACGGGGGCATCTAAGACATTGATCTGAGTGGGGTCATAAAAGTATTATTAAAGTTTTTTAAGGCCTTTTGGATATGAGTGGTTGGTCACGGGACGTTTTGGTCTTATTTGGTCAGAGTTTCACGCTCGTGAATTATAGTTGTCTTGGTGATATTGCAGACAACCGTGACAAGCTTTTCGTGTATTTCAGTGTTAACAAACCAAATTACTGTTTCTCAAAAAAAAAAAAAACCAAATTAACTAATTAATTTTAATCATGATAAGGATATCTCTGCCTCGAAGATTATGTCGTACAGATAAGATCATAGATGTGATGGGGATTTTGATATTGTGTTTGTTTTTTTATGTGTAAGCAACATCGATGTGATGTGTCTTTTCTTTTGTCTTCTTTGGCAACTTTTAAGTCGATTTCAAATTGAAATTGAAATCTCAATAATACTTTTCTTTTGTTGAATATTAAAATTTGGCGCTTGGAACTTTGTTTTTAATTATTTTATTCTGTTCGAATGTCCCATGATAATATTTTCAATTCCTTGTGGAATATATCTATATGGCATATGCAGCCGTCTGCTAACTTGAGACACATTAGTGATGTAATTTACTATACATTATAAGCTCAAATCAAATTGAAATTAACGGCACTTTCCATTAGAGAAAGTGGCACGGTCAAAAGTGAATCGTGCAAAGAATTATGAACTCTAACTCTCAAACTTAATGGCATGTTTAGGAGTTGTATGCGGACCTGCAAAGCTGGTGAATTCAATGATGGACCTTCAACAGGGGTCCTTGATGCTTCTCGGGCCAACGATGAACCCCAATGTTGCCTTTGCATTATCGGAGAGACTTCCTCACTTAGGCATCAGAATGAAGGAGCACTGCAACCGTGGCTTGGCCTACGCTACCAAAATGAAGAAACTTGGCCTGAAAGTCATCTATCCGGGCCTGGCAGACCACCCACAACATGAGCTCTTGAAGTCTATGGCCAACAAAGATTACGGGTTTGGCGGGCTCCTCTGCCTCGACATGGGGACCGAAGAGAAGGCCAACCGGTTGATGAACTACTTGCAAAATTTCACCCAATTCGGGTTCATGGCGGTCAGCCTGGGCTACTACGAGACCCTCATGTCATGCTCTGGTAGCAGCACAAGTAGTGAATTGAGTGCCGAGGAGCAAGCCCTGGCAGGAATCTCCCCAGGGCTGGTCAGGATGTCAGTGGGATATATTGGTACCGTTGAACAGAAATGGAACCAGTTTGAAAAAGCACTTTCTAGGATGCAGGACTCAGGGTTGTTCAAGAACTAATCAGGGTTGGTGTAGTTGTGTTTTCCGATGTAGAAAAGCCTGGGAGTTTGTCTCATGTTTATGATGAGTAAGTTGGTGAGCCATGCTTGGTTGTTTAAGACTGTTTAAAAACGTTTTAAGTTCATATCGTTTATCAATTTGAGAGATAAAAGTCGTTGCATTGCCTTGAATTTGATAATTATCAAAAGTTGTCTTAAATTTGATAATTATAAAAAGCTTAAGTATATAACCAATCCATAGCTAATTATGGACTTGAGAAGATAAATAGTTTAATAACTTGATAATGTGGTACGAGCGAATTATTTTATTAGCTCAAAATGATGTGATAGCTCTGTGGGAATAATTATCCACAAATATGGGGTATCGTAAGACTAAACCCGCTACCTTAAGACAAGGCGTGGCCGGGTCAAGTTTGCTTTACATGGGTATTTCTTCCTTACTGGGCTCCCAAAACCCATTTTTGGGCCTGCCTAGTGATAATATGCACGTCCACATGAAACTTTGGCCAGTGTACTAACCACGTGAAATCTAACATGGGATTGGTATTTTATGGGCTCAGGCTTCTCTAATGTTCGGAAACCACAATCGTGGGTTGCTAGTGTGACCTCTTCTGACTATAAATGGCTCTTTTGCTATTTGTATCTAAAAAAAACTAGTATTTATTATTCGATTGAATGAATTAAAATGTACTAAATGAGTAGCCGGAGAGTGATATTATGGATGCACCGTGCATCTCACATAGCAATTAACGTAATTGCAACAGATAATGTATATATGATGCATTTGTTGTACCCAATTATTTTCCAAAACAAAGTCACAAGGTTTTCAACTTTTTTAAGTCATTGCGCGATTTAAAAAGCTACAAACTTAATGAAGAAATTAAGTTCATCTTTATCATTGATTAGAATTTTCATTTTCGTGATACTGTTAATAATGAAAAATATCATATATTGTTTGTCTTGAAGGATGGAAAATATCATAGTGATAATATATTGCACTTGATGAATGTTTACGGTTAAATATTCAAACAACAACATAAAATTCGAATTAAGATTAATTTAATCTAGAAGTATGTATAATCTCGCATACAATCGTTGACATTTGACAATAAAATCAACAACACAAATAGAACTTCTTTTTCATAAATATCTTGCACGCGCAGATATGAATCTGTTGTGGCTGTGGCATTAAAATAAAATTGTATTAGTTGACTTAAAAGGCAATGACGAAAAAAGAAGTTGCAGCAATTATCTATCCAAAAGGATCCTGTTATTCTCAGGTTTTCGTTGTCAAACAGATTAGCCTGTTTTGTCCGAGGCGATATCTTTTATTTTATCAGCCGCGATATTATTCTAGTATCTGAACCTCAACTGTGAGTACAAATTGTTCAATATTGTATTGTAATTTATGTTTTAAATGTTGTAGAAGATATTTGATTTGTCCTTGTAAAGAATGTGTCAACAATTGCAACTAAGCGCAAAATCTAGGTATATAAGCTTTAAATATTGATTAAATTACATAATTTGCTTCACTTCATATTCCAATAACACAGTGAGGTAGACTTATCATAAATTAAGAGCTATAATATAAATGATAATTGCTAAATATTTTTGAAGAAAAATCTGAAAAACCTCTTAAAATGAAAAATAATATTATTGAACTTCATTTTTTAACATAAAAAATGAATGATTTTATATTAATTTTATTTTCAGTAGTATTTTGATGATATCTCATATTTTTGATGGTTTAAAATGATAATATAATATCAAAATTGTATAGTCATTACATATATTTGCCTAAAGTATTCATAAATTAACCAATGACAAAAACATGCAGATTTACTTCATATTTTAATATTTAATTATTGGCAATTTTATGTAAACTTTTCTATTTTTGAATTATATTATGTAATTTGAATTGGTCCAATAAATAGTCAAAATTAAATGAGATTATTACACATTGAACACGTTATTCGAAAATAAACTCTCAAATAGGAGAAAACGATCAACACATTTGATGGGGGAACTATCCTTACATAGAAAGGAGAAAAAAATCCCGCATTTCAATTGGACAATAAAAGGGATGTAAGCCTTACCATTAAGCTGACGCTTCAAACCCAATTTTATGTAAACTCGTTATTGGTTGTAATTTGTTCGTATTTTAGAAACATGTGGCCCAGCGCCCCATATAATTTCTTGAGATTTTTTAATAGTTTAGGTACACATACAGCTGCACCTTTGTTTATTTATTTATTTTGAAATTACTATCCAGCTACACCTAGAACTACGTGCATACAACTTTATATATGTCATGCATGTTCCTGGGCTAATACATCTGTATACATCAGTACACTAGTACACCATCTAATTCTAGCAACCACAAGTTATATAGTGTTATAACATCAACCAAAACAGGAGAATCTAACGAAGATATTCACGCATGGACAGATTAGGGACACAGTCATGTGTCAATAATTTGAATACATAACAAACTTCCCCATTTGTAGTACTAGAGTCTTCAAAATCAACAAGGCAGCTCTCCCCGCGATGTCGTACTGAATCAGGTATACATAAAAGATTGAACGATTGGAAACAAAACATGTTTATCCTATCAGTCGTCACTTTAACCGGTGCAATTACGACGTGTCAATAAGGGATGCATATATATATATATATATGTATGTGATATTTCATATGTATGTATATATACTCATATAGATGACAAGCAAACCACGCGCATATATAACTGAATCTTGGTTTTTTCTTATAATGGGGACATGCAATGAAGTACTCACTTGTTTTATCTAATTTACATGGCTAAGATCAATCAATTTGGATTAGGACTTGGCAATGGACACACTATACATTGGAGGTACATGCAACAGACAAAGCAGTGAGATCGCATGATCGATCTGTGTTTGGGCATGCAATGGGCAAGAGTTATCTCCATCCTATGTAAGGGAGTTTTCACTAAGTAGGCAAGTTACATGATCCGTGTCTTTCACTGCACGTGCTTTTCACGTGCTGCTTCTATCATGATCGAGTTGAGTTGCTCATCATGATATGTGACTATTTTGTTTATATTGATGCTATTTATGATCACCTCCATGACAAGATCCGCTTACAAAAAATAATAAAAGTTATGAGAATGACGGATGCTCCACGTTTGGTTAATGAAACCTTATTGTCTACAATCAATCCATTAAATTTATACAAGATTACATACATGATGGTATTTGAAATAATACCAATTCTATTAAAACTTTTCTTTTGTTCAATACCTAAGCCCAAAATCATGCTGTAAAGGTATCTCTTTAGGTCTCTCTTCTTTCTTTCTTTTATTTTTTTTCATTGGTTTAAAGAATACAGATTATATTCTCAAGATTTTGTTTACACAAAGTGATCGTTCTCAACTAAATTAATGGCATGTGGTTGATCAATAAATAAATATTACAACGTAATGATAATTTATTTCATTTATTATATAATAAGGGAATTAATCTTTCATATAAAAAATTAACATAAAGATTAGTCGAGATACCTAAGACTACTATAAACAAATTCACAATAAATTAATTTTTTTAAAAAAAAATTGTCAACTTTTTGTTGCTTTGTAATACTAAGATATATAATGGAGTTGCATTTTAGTCCAATGAAAAAAAAAAAAATATATATATATATATATACTTTGAGGCGGGCGTGCCTCGACTTTTGTAGCACACGTCACTATAAATAATTTGCATTCGTGAAGAATTAGTGCTATTCCCATATCAACTTTAATTGGATTATAAGATTTTTCATTTTGGCAAAGACAAAACTCTTTATACATTTATTAGCAAAATAATTAAACCCACTAATCAAACTATGCACTAGTGATTAGCAACAAAAACAAAATTGATAATTGGTCGAATATGCCTCGAACACTTGCGGATATTCCTGTTTTTCAAAAAAATAGAAATCATTTTCTTTTACTTGGGAACAATTTTTGCATCGGAACATAATGTCCACATCAATATATGGCCACTCCTATTCCTGTCCATTCCCTCTAGCAAGATTTTAATCATACATGGCGCATGATTATATGACCATCTCAATTCGCGGTGACAAACAAGCCCATATGTCAATTGGTCACACACTTGTACTAAAAAGTAGAAGACCCTCATCAGACATATCAGAACATCAAGGACAGATTGTACTTCCCACTACTCTCTAGTCTATCTCTTCTCATTTCTCAAAAGGCCATCCATTAATTTAACAACAATTTACAATGTTCTCAACACTTTCCCAACAACATCCCATGATTCCCCTATATATTCATATTATACGAAATGTTAGTTTATGTAAATAATATTAGTACAGAGTAAAACCCAATTACTAGCAACCCACTCATCTCCATGCAACGATATCATCCTAAGTGTTACTTTAAAATAAAAACAATACTAGCAACTAGCTAGCTTATTGGACATACGTCACATACCTATATAATGAAAGTTTGTTATGTATGTTAAATGGTGATTGTGATAACTAAGAAACATGCCTTTTATTTAAATATATACACACGATGAGATTCTACTAGGTAGACACACGAAAAACTTGATATGAGATTCTACTAGACCAACATTAGAAAACTTGACGCGCTCACTCACCAAACGATAATACAAAGAACTCCTAAAGCCATGCATATATGTACAGTACAGCCATGCATGCACTATATATGTAACGTTAGTGCATCTAATTGAAATTATCTGCGCCTAGGTTGCACTTTCACGGTGAGAGGATTTTTCATTTCGCATGAAAGTTTTAGCACTTCAGAGAGATCCACCGGGTCATGATCCGACTGCACCCACTTGAATTCATGCAACAAAGTCCCCACCCAAAAGACAACAGTGGCTAGACCCAGTGCTTTTCCAGGGCAGCTCCTGCGACCCGAACCGAATGGCGCCAGCCTCATGTCCGAACCCAGAATCGAGAACTCGACCACGTCAGCACGGGCACTTTGACACGCGAATCTCTCTGGCAGGAACTGGAGTGGGTCCTTCCATACTTGTGGGTCCCTCATGATGGCCCACATGTTAACCATAGCTGTGGTCCCCGCAGGCACGTGATGGCTATCCACACTAGTGTCTGTGGTCGCTAGACGGGCCCACGAGAGAAGTGGGCCTGGTGGGTGTAGCCTGAGAGCCTCCTTCACTACTGCCGGCAGGTACACCATTGATAGGATGTCCGATTCTATCAACGGCCGTGATCTTCCCACAACTCGATCTAGCTCATCATGCACCTTTGACTGTACGTCTGGGTGGAGTACCATCCTCGCCAGTATCCACTCTATCAAAACTGCCACCGTATCGGTTCCTCTAAATATCATCTCCTGTATTAAATAAATAATTAACAAAGTAATTAATATCAATAATTCTCTGGTCATAATCTTAAAAAACAATTTTTAGGAGCAGTCTTGACTGAAAAAAAAAACCTATTATATTAGTATTAATCAAAGAAAATTAAAACGCTGCATTTTTGCGATAAGAGGACAAGGAATCTGAGGAGCCAGTCCAGCTAAAACCATTAAAGAGATTCCATTTCGATTATTCTCTACTTTTCCTGCCATTTTCTCATAAACCAAACGCCATGCAAAAGAAAACAAACGATAGAAAAAATGGTAATTGCAATTTTTTGTCACGATAGAGGT
This sequence comes from Litchi chinensis, assembly GCA_019925255.1. Classification (NCBI taxonomy): domain Eukaryota; kingdom Viridiplantae; phylum Streptophyta; class Magnoliopsida; order Sapindales; family Sapindaceae; genus Litchi; species Litchi chinensis. The sequence goes on along the minus strand of CM034470.1, from coordinate 1,501,739 downwards.
TTTGTTGCTTACCCAAAGAACAGCAACCATATTATGGTCTGACAATCTATCCGGTCCATGAAGAGAAAGCAAGACATCCACAAAATCATTGTTTTTTCTACCGGTTGTTTGGGCTCTGTGTTCTTGAAGGATTCGGCTCACGAACCGGTTCACTTTGGGGACCAGTTTGGAGCAACGGAACCGGATGTTTTGGAGGTCGAAATCAGAGAGCCACGGAAGGTGATCAGACCAGTTGAGCTTCCCGAGGAGGTCATAGCCTTCTGCGACGAGTTGGCTCAGCAGGTCAGCTTCACTGCTCGAAGACCCCAGCTGATATTTACGACCAAAAATCGAACACATCATGTTGTTGAGCGAAGCTCGCTTGAGCAATTCACGTACACGTAACACTCCATTATTATAAACACATGAAGTGGACAAAATAACTTCAACCATTTGTGTGGCGATAGCGAACCGCTGTGGCTCCGTGGAGCTAATTTGTTTAGGACAAAAGAGATGTGTTGAGGCGATTCTCCTTAGGGTTCGCCAGTAAACTCCATAGCGAGCGAACCCTATGGCTCTGTTGAACATGAGACTGTAAGCGCACTCTTTCACGGGACGATCAGCGAAGACCGAGCTGTGTAGGATCTCTCCAGCTACATCTGGATTGGAGGTGACAATAACGCGAGTCTCTCCGAGGCTAAAAGCCATGAGCCGTTTGGCTTCGAGCCTCTCAGCTGCTGCATAGAGTTTGTGGTGAGCTAGGTTTAACATTAAGCTCATGCTACCAACAAATGGCAGGCCTCGTGGTCCGGGTATTGGGTTTGGTTTAGCTCCTGACCTCTTGAACCAGTAGTACTTGCCCCAAGCATGGCCTCCAGGATGGGCCCAGTAGAAGAAAGCCATGGTCAACCAAGCCATGCAAAGGAAAATAAGTAACAAAATGGTGTTTTGAGAAGTAAGAGATTTACATTTGGAGACGAGAGCCAGAATCCACAAACAATCCACCTTTGTTTCCATAGTTATTGATTGAAGAACGAAATTAGAAGACCGCTAGCTAGTGATTAGAAATATGAGAGAGTGTGTTATTGTTTTGTGCTTGTAGTTTCCTTTTTTGGGCTCTATCTATGAAGTTGGAGATTGTTATGTTTTTATAGACGAGCGCGGTGTGTGTGGCGTGTGACTGTGTGGCTTCTGTAGTGTGATTAAAAAAGTAACTGTTAATTCGGGGCGTTATGCCTCTATAACGGAAAAACAAATGAAATATCAAATGTGCGCCGCCACCAACAATTGCATCGAAGCTTCACTCTCCTTTCGCTCGCGTGCTCTCTTTTGGTTCTTTGAATATATGGAGCCAAAGCCTATTCTACAAGCCTCTTTATTCTTCTGTGGTATAATATAAAGCATCATATATATACTTTAGGAATCCACGAACGATCCGTACCAATAGGAATGATTTTTTAACCTAGCTTTGGAGTAGGAAAAGAGTGAGGAGATAGACCGTTCAAAAGATTGTATATAGATCAAATTTGCATTAAACAGAGGGAAGGCAAAAAAAATGATATATCATAAAGATTTTCATTGATTTGGATTGTTTTTGGTTTCCGAATCGTTAGAAGTTAAGCTGAGATTTATTATAGTTCATATGATAAATAATAAGGTAAGTAATCTTATGAATCAATAAGAAGAAAAGGAAATGGATAATGATTATTTGGTAATCTAAATATTATGAAGTTTGTATATCTCCTCTTAGTTGAGATTATTGTACATTTCTCCCTCTACTTTGAAAGCACAAATTCAAGTCAAAGTCTTTTCCTTTTTCATGGAATTAAATGCCTTTAAATTCTAGACAAGGACAGAGCCCTGTGAAGGCTGCGTGGACCTTGGCCCCTCGATTTTGTTAAAAAATATATACATATAAAAAAATGAAAAAAAAAATGAAAGTAAATAAAAAAAAATGTGAAATATAATTTTCAAAATTTGAATTTTTAGACGTTATTGTTAAATTTAATTATTTTATTTAACTGTTTGCATTGATATATATATTTTTTAATTTTAACTTCAAATTGTGGATTGTTAAACAGCTGGATTTGGATTTGCTATTGTCTCACTACATTAACAAATCTAGAACAAAAGTGTTGTTATTGTGATATACAGTTCATATTAAACTACAAACACTAACACACTTTATTTGTAAAAAAAAAATAGCTACAAACACTAACTTTTAATATTCAATTTCATATATAATAACGTAAATTTAATATTAAACATACAAAATAGAAAATAACGAAAATTATTGATATATATATATATTTTTTTGATATATTACGAATACAAGTGTTATTATCGAACTTTCATGATTTAGAATTCTAAAGCAAAATCCAGAACTAAACTCCTTTTATAAGATTTTTTTTTATATTATCTTTATATCTTCAGTTAATCGATGAATATTATATTTTAAAAGCAAAATAAATTATTATTAATATGTCTTCATTTACTAATTATTATGCTATTCATTATGATATAACAAATATGAAAATTCAGTATTAAATCTTTTTCTATTATAAAACGGTCTATTAAACGAAATTGTCTATAGATCTTCGTATTTATTGGTAGCATCTAAATACCATTAAAGAACTAAATTAAAACACAAACACGCGCTCAAGTGAGAGAGTAGAGTTGGGAGAGAAGAAGGACATTGATTTCCGGGCAGTGCAATGCAGAAAAAAAAAAATCTGAGGAGCAACGATATGCAAAGGCATGTGATGTTAGCGCGCGTCGAATCGAGTGTCCGGTTGCACATCCGTGTTTTTCCAACAAAGCCCACAGCATTAAACATGGCATACCCCAAACGTACGGATTTGGATTCGAATCTGTGATTGTGTTTTGCGCATGTCATCTACTTCGAGTAACCGTAGCGTGGAATCGTGGCCCACGTGGTTCTCCCTGTCTTCTGGTTTTTTTTTGGTTGAGATAATGGCTCTCCCTGTCTTGTGAGCCACGTGTAACATGCAGTTGCTCTCCCTGTCTTCCACGCGTCTATCCCATCCCCACAATGCGCAATGATTTATTATTATTGTTATTTATTATATTATATTATTCAACCTTATTCATAAAATAATCGAAATTAAATAAAATCTAACACTGATGATACAGTTTCGATAGTTATTATCATGTAAAAACGAATAATCTATACACGGATGGGAGAGCAATCGGTATCTTATCAGGGGAAATCAAATGCTTTTTATAAATAAGGGGGTGTTGAGCCAATGACAAGTTAACAGATCGTGGTGGGCCAGCAATAATTACCACTGTACTGCCGGCTACATGGCGCAATACTTTATTTCATTGTTTTGTCATAATAGGATCATTTATAATACTGGATGTCCAAAAGTTGATTGAATTTGAAAAGTTAAGCTCTTTTCTATAACAAGTCTAATGATCAAGATCATTTCATTTTTTATAACATTTTATCGATTACATACATTCGATGGTTGAAATTATTCGAAAACGATATATCAATGTGTGCCCTAAAATAGCAAGCGGAGGCAACTTCAAGGGCAAAATTATCATACCAAAAGCATAAAGCATGCTAATTTTCGCATTATTTTGTCGTAATTGATAATAAAAAAAAACTCTGATACAAAGGTTTAAACATTAACAAACATTGAAATTTTAAATTTTAAATAAGTTTAGTACAAGGGATTGATTCATCTCAAATAACGATGAAAATTTAAATATTATCTACCATATACAGTTAACTATTGTAATTATTAGAGAATGATATATCAATTTGTAATATAACAAGAAGTCAAAGTTAAGTACATAATTGTTATATTGAAAATCTAAAACACGTTATTTACTTATCGTTTTGTTGTAATTGATGATAAAAACAAAACATTTTATATAAACATTTGAAATTTAATAAAATTTAAATTCTTACTATCATATAAGTTTAATGAATGAAATTATTTTATCTCAGATTTGTTGGGATTTTTTTATATTTCTTATTATGTACTAACATATTAAATAATAATTATATTATATGTTATCTATTTTAATAAGATAAAATAAGTGATTTATTAATCGAACTTTAGAGATATTTATTGAGTATAAGTTTTAGTATGTAGAAATTCAATACTAATGGAATTGGGGTTAATGATAACCTAATTAGGTTAGTATATAAAAACATTATAAAGGTTATGGTCCTCAAGTCAAATCAGTATACATAATATTTTGCTCTCTTTCTCCTTTCCCATTAAAAAATAAAACTATAGAGCAACCAAAGGAGATTTGACTATGGAAAACTCAGTCTTGCTTAAGTCTATCAATATATATTCTTATATGTCTTGTCATTGACAATTATTAATGATTTAATATGAGTTTATGAATTTTGGTATAGGCTTTCACCTATTAAAGTTTTATTCAACTAATGATATTAGAGTCAACTCATATTGAATCCTTAAGAACATTTTTCTCATTCTTCATTGATTTGTTGTTGTTGTTGTTGTTGTTCATGATTCATATTGAATTATGAATTCCATGAAGGACAATGGCGTTTGAGATTTCATCTAATTGTTTGAAGGTACAAAACCCATTAGTTGCAAATGAATATTTAAGATCAAAAGGGATTCGAAAGACAATGTTGAGAGATATAAAGTTTGTTTAGTTGCCAAAGGTTTCACTCAAAGGAAGACATTAATTACAAAGAGACTTTCTCTCAGATTTCAATGAAAGACTCTTTTAGGATTATAATGACACTTGTAGCTCATTTTGATTTAGAGTTACATCGGATGGATGTAAACACCGCGTTTCTCAATAGTGATATTGATGAAACAATAGATATGATAAAACCGAAAAACTTTATACTCGATGACTCAAAGAAAATGGTCTACAAACTAAAGAAATCTATTTAGTTATTATCTTGTATGTGTTTGAGGTAAATAAGGTTGAAAATTATGTATATCATAAGTTTGGTATGAGTAAATACATCTTTTTTGCGTTATATGTCGATGATATACTGCTTGATAATAATGATACAACTTATTGTATGAAACCAAAAGATTTCTAACAATTCATTTTGAGATAAAAGATTTTGAGGACGCCTCTTTTGTATTAAACATACAAATACAATGATATCGCTCTCGAGGTATCATTGGGTTATCATAAAAGAGTTATATCAAAAGAGTTCTTGATAGATTCAGTATGAAATGTTGTATACCAAGAGACACCCACGTAGCTAAAAGAGACAAGTTCAATCTCGATTAATGCCCTAAAAATGAGTTAGAACGGAAAGAAACGTAAAAGATTTATTATGCATCGACTATAGGAAGCCTAATGTATGTTCAAATATACACACAGCCAGACATTGCATTCATGGTAGGCATGTTAGGCAAATATTTAAGTAACTTAAGGATGAATACGGGTTATGTGTTATTGATAGAGAATAAAATATCACATGCTCACTTATCCAAGATCAAATCATTTAGAGATTGTTGGATATTTTGATTCCGATTTTGTTAGCTACCAAGATAGTAAAAAATCCATGTCGGACTATATGTACGTGCTAGTTAAAGGACCTAATTCATAGAAGAATGCTAAGCAGATACTCATAGTTTCTTCCACTATAGTAGCTGAGTTCATAGCCTATTATGAGACATATAATCATGGGATATGACTGCGACATTTTGTCACGTGGTTATGAGTTGTTGATTATATTGAAAGACTATTAAAGATATATTGTGACAATAATTTGGTTGTGCTATATTCCAAAAACAGCAGAAGCTCTATGAAGTCAAAGCACAGAGACATCAAATGACTATAAAACATATAAGAACAAACTCCATGATTGCAAATCCGCTTACTAAGGGATTATCACTCAAGGTGTTTCATGAATACACTACTTATATGAGTGTTATTTTAGCTAACAATGTGCATGTTTAGTGGGAGTTAGTATTTTGATGTTTTTTGTTACAGACATGTTTTATATTTATTTTCTGCAGAATAAAGTATATGGTTAAGTTATAAATTATGAATGTTATTTGTGTTTGATCTCATTGAAGATAAAAATAAGATCAGTTGGAAATAGATATGTTTGAGATTACATTACATATAATTTCCATATTACACGTCCATACTTGATTTATGTCATTGAATGTATTGGTATGGTGACTATTAATGAGTCTAATTACGAATATATGTAACAAAGATCGCTTTGATCCCATATTAATATAGTTAATATTAAGGAAATATTTTAGGATGTATAGTTTTTCAGTGCGTACTCAGAAATATAGATAATATAATTGTCTCAAAAAACATATGTGGGCCAAGTGGGAGATTAATGAGATTTTTTTATATTCCTTATTATGGGCTTACATATTAAACAATAATTATATTATATGTTATATATTTTAAATAACGATGAAAATTTAAATATCATCGACCATATACATTTAACTATTGTAATTATTAGAGAATGATATATCAATTTTGTAAAATGCCGACGTTGATTTTTGGTCGACCGGAGATTCTAAACCCAATACCTGTAATTAATGAGAAATAAAGCAGAAAAAAAAAGAGGAGTGCAAGAGGAAGAATAGAAAGTAATCCAAAACAACAACAAAAAATAGATAGATGCAGTAAAAGCAATTAAAAGCGAAAGATTGTGAATGTGAGAGTAACAAGCAAATAACAATAGATAAAAACAACTAAAAATGAAAGAGAAGAGAGGAAGAACAATGAGTGCAAAGAGATTTTTACGTGGTTCGGCAATGGTGTCTATGTCCATGGGTTACTCTGAATATATTTTGGCAGAGTGACCATATCACTAAAAAATAAGTCATCTCTCTTACAAAAGATTTCACCTCTATTTATAGAAGGAGGTTTACAATTGAGTGTCGTACACGTTAAGAAATGAATTATTACATCAACTACTTTGTCAGAACATTTTATTATATTTTAACTGCTCCGATATTTCAACAACTGCTCTAATATATCAATCCCCTTTGAATTTGGGTTTGTAGAGATCTTATCTAACACCAGCTCGATGAGCTGTCACATCAATCTCGTTTCTAGAACTGAGTAGAAGGCAGTCTTGCGACTTGAGACCTGAGACCTGATATTTGAGAGTTGATTCTTATAAGCTAGATGGTTAGCTAGCTGAGTGCTCATTCCTGAGAGCTGGATGCTTAATGAGCTGGGAAGTGAGACCTGAGACCAAAGATCTGAGAGCTGATTCCTGCAAACTAGATGGTTAGCGAGCTGAGAGCTCATTCTTGAAAGCTGGATGTTTAGCGAGCTGGGAACTGGGAAATAAGACCTGAGACTTGAGATCTGAGAGCTAATTCCTGCGAGCTAGATGGTTAGCGAGCTGAAAGCTCATTCATAAGAGCTGGATGTTTAGGGAGCCGGGAGCTAGGTCCGTTCCTTAGATCCTAGGTTTTATCTATTGGATCAACCATCTGAGTCAGTTTATTAGGCTTTTACCAACCCATTTATGCAGTCCAAAATATATCCACAATATAATATAACAAGAAGTCAAAGTTAAATACATAATTGTTATATTGAAAATCTAATACACGTTATTTACGTATCGTTTTGTTGTAATTGATGATAAAAACAAAACATTTTATATAAACATTTGAAATTTAATAAAATTTAAATTCTTACTATCATATAAGTTTAATGAATGAAATTATTTTATCTCGAATGTGTTGAGATTTTTTTATATTTTTTTATTAGAAGCTTACATATTAAGTAATAATTATATTATAAGCTATTTATTTTAATAGAAACAGATAAGTGATTTATTAATTGAACTCTAGAGATATCTACTGGGTGTAGGTTTTAGTATGTAGAAACTCAATAGTAATGAAATTAAGGTTAATGAGAACCTAATTAGGTTGGTATATAAAGAACATTATAAGGGTTATAGTCTCTAAACCAAATCAACATATATAATATTTTACTCTTTTTTTCCTTTTCCATTAAAGAAGAAAATTATAAAGTAATCTAAGGAGATTTAACCGTGGAAGACTCAATCCTACTTAAGTTTGTCAATATAGATTTATGCATATCTTCTCATTAATAATTATTAATGATTTAATATGAGTTTATGAATTTTGGTATAGATTTTCACCTATTAAAGTTTTATTCAATAGGATAATGATGAAAATTTAAATGTCATTATGGAATACGTTAAACAGCTGAAATTATTTGAAAATGATGCATCATTTGTGTTATGTGTGCCCTAAAATAGCAAGATGCCAAAGCCAAGGACATAATTGTCATATTGAAAACATTAGACAGTTCTAAAATCTCCACAGAATACTCCAACTCAAAAGCAAAGAGATTGTCCAAGTTTTGTCAAGGTGGGGCCCACCAGAGACCATACTCGTTGGTCCCAAGTGGTCAAAGTTCTGGTCGATTATTGTAAGTTTATCACAAAAGCTTTAATTGTTAATTTATAATTTAATTTTTTTTTATAAAATAATTTTTTTATTCTAATTTTTGGAACATAAGACAGAACAATCTTGCTCATGAAACAACTTTGCTTCCAATTATCTTGTGATAAGATACTTCTTTTTCTCTGAAAATAAGTTTCTTTTTTTTTTTTTTTTTTTTTTTTTTTTTTTTTTTTAGTTTGTCAATATATGTCTCACACTTTAGGAATATTTTGAATAATTATTGTTGATATTCATTTATAAATTTATTTATTTATAGTATGCTTTTTATTTTGTATTTTTTGATATTATAAATACATTCATCATCGCGAGTTTTTCTGATTAAGATACTAAAACACGACATGGAATTAAAGCTCCAAAAAAGGGGAGAGATAATCCATATAAAATGAGAAAATAGCCCACAAACTAGATGAAAAATTGTAGTTTTAACCTTGACTAGAGACTCAAAAAGAGCCATATAAAGACGGTGGGTTCCACTGCACCGTATCACCAACTGTCATTTTGTATTGTTTTGATTCTTACTCATCTATCTAAAACGAATAATCTGTATATATGTTCAACGTTTAACTAACATCGTATTTTTGGTTGATGCCTGTAGCTTTATTTATTTTAATTCTATTAAGTATGTACACAATTTGAAAAGTATTCTTAATTTTTTATATACAATTTGGGTGTATTTAGCATAGCGTTTTCAGTAGAGCTTCTATAAGTAAAGTTTTTAAAGTATAATTTTTACAAAATAGAGCTTATAATTAAAGTTTTTTTTTTTTTTTTTAATTACCAACCAAACAACTATAATTTATTATTTTTTTCAAAAGTTCTATTCCAAATAGATTTATTATAGATAAACCTTTACAAATATAGGTTTTTTAAAAACCCAACCAAACTTGTTATTAACAATTGCAGTACTATTCATATGATTATAATACGACATTACAAACTTTAATTTACCATTTTACACTTAACATAGTTAATCCTCAATTTAAGGCCAAAGAGGCACATATTATGTCTGTTCTTTTTCCCTTTTAATCTCTTTTGATTGGTTAAAAATGTGCTCTAGATTAAAAGCATCCTAGGGTTAGATAGGTGATCATGATTTTCCTGACTTGGTGGCCACATATCTATCTTGCAACATCACAAGTAAAAAAAAATCAGTGATCAAAGCTAGGCAGACAGATCCTGACCAACAAAAATGGCTTAAACTTTTTGTTACATCAATGTTAATATATAAGAAGAGTGAGAGTCATTTTAATTAGATTTAATAATTACAAAGGTTAACAAGCTTTGGTCACCCAAAAATATCTACACCAAGAAAATTATAACAAATCTTCCGTGTTAAGACCAGCACTCTGGAATCAATTTACTGGGCACCATTCAAAAGAGATATTGATTACAGATTCCAACAAACATACATAAAATTATAATCAATGGATTACCATAAAATACTAGATTTGTTCCATGTGGAGGTGCAATTATGATCCATAAAGCAAATGTGAAATGAATTGCCACAAACTCTTTTGAAAAGTTATAATAAATCTATGAGTGCCCTTGGTAAGAGAATCAATCAAATATTTATAAAACTTTTTTAGCTTAATGGGTTTTGTGGGTTTAGCAACTTCTATCCATGATTCCATTCAACCTGGTTTTGTCTAAAATATGTTAAAAAAAATGAAACATATATTAAAATATATGAACTTGTTTCGAGTGTGGGGATCAAGAACCTTGTACGTTAATTTGCATCATAATTCGTTTAGAACAGAAATTGAATTTGATGCTTACAAATTTTAGTGGGGTGTGACAGGCAAATTACAAGTATATGATCATAACCTTGGATTTTTATTTTATTTTTTTTCAAATGACCACATTTTACTTATGATGAATCGATGAATACATCGAGTAAAGGTTCCCATTAATTTATTAGTGGATCGTATTGGTGTTTGCCACTCCCACTCGTGTAATTAAAGGCTCAAGCCATCATTGGATCCCAAGTTTATAATTACTTTTGAACGATCGATGAAACATTGGAATTCTATAAATAAATTTTACTGATAAACTTATAATTTAAAATCTGATTCTTTTGAACTATTTACAGGAGATTATTTTGCTCTTTATTTTATTTAATTACTCTTTTTTGAGATATATGCTTATACTATGCTTCCAATAATGCAAATTGCTCCTTTATCAACTTCATTGTCATTTTCACTCACAAATAAGTTAAAAATTGACATAGATTTGGTGGAGATACGAGGGACTGTTTGATAGAGAAAAGTTGAGTGAAGACAACTATTTCCTTTCATGAGTAATACATCACCTTCTAAAGAATGTGTTGAATTTTTCATTTCAAATTTTTGATGGGATTTGATAAATAGACTCCATACAATAAAACATATGTAATGGATACAAATAATAGTTCTTTCAAAATAATAATAATAATAATAATAAAGTGATTACAAATTTAAAAAAAAACTCGGAATCATAAATATATATATATATATATAGATGAGGAACGATATTTGCACCCTATAAAACTATATATATCTACATTCATTTCATAAGTTCATTCCATTAAGTAAATCATAATTATAAATTATAATTTTTTAAAATAATATTCAATAGGGTGTATTTCCCAAAGAGATGCACATACAACTTTAGTGGGATGCAAATACCCACTACAACCCCCCCCTCCCATCCCCTCCTCTCTCTCTATCTATCTATATTAATAATTGTTATAGTATTTATTATATGCAAATCATAAATTTAATTACTACTTTGTTAAAAGTGAAAAATCCTTTTTTTTCCCCTTTGGAAAATATGGTATTACTTTTTTTCACCTTGGTGATATTTCGATTATCTTAATATTTATTCTCTTCAATGCAATGATATATGTGGCTGAAAATATTGCATATGAGAATTGTATGGTTTATATGTGAAATGGGCATTTTTTAAGTAGTTGATTGGCGAGGAAGTACCAAATCAACTTTACAAAGAAGCACTATAAACATGAAAATAATTACCACAATATCAATGTGCCTTTATTCTTCTTCTGTGAGAGATGCTATCGATAAAAAAAAAAAGATTAGTTCAGTTATTCAATTTATTATGTTCAAGTTGAAAGTTTAAAGCTCGCTAAACTCCTGTGCACATATCCCAATCTCATGTTTAATTTCTTTACAATTAATTAATTAATTAAATGGTTGGTGATAAGCAACTAACTCCCTAATTGCATATGAGTTGTTCAGCAAAACAGAGGAATCACAATAGATCACTTAATTGCTGGACTATACCCTTGAAGATTCTATCAAACTAAATTCATCACGAAGTTGATCATTATTAATATTAACTAAGTTGATTAAGATTTTTTTATTGGGAAGTTGATTTCGATTTAAATTCGGTCTTGGTCTTCATTATCGTCTTGATTAGGTTGTGTGAAATTAGATCAACTTGGCAATTGAAATTCGGGAAGACCTTGACTTGGATATTGTGTATTATACATTTTATTCATCAAAGAAGGACATATAAAATCGTGTTAGTAACCCCTAAAAGATTTAATCAAGATTAAATATATCATTGTTTTAATCGTAAATGAAAATTAGAGGAAACCAATTAAAATTTATTTTTCTTAAATATTTCGAATGACAATGAATAATATTTGTGGCTTGAATAGTATTCATATGATTATAAATAATCTTACCAACCACAAAAACACTACACTTTAAGTCGGAAAATGAATTACGTTAGTAGAGTCGAAGTTTATTCCGGTAGAACTTATTAACTAGAATGATTAGTAGCAGTGGGTCGTGATTTTGACATCTTCAACTGTGATTTGACAAGAGAAAGAGCATTTGAGCTATACATATATCTATACATAAAATCTGGAGGGAACCCCTAAAAAAAGTATGCAACAAGCCCTAATCATATATTGATTTGGTTCCTTTGCTTTTGGGCTCGGCGTATAATATCTTGTTTCCCATCTACACCTGTTTCCATTTGTCAAGAAAAAAAAATAAAGATAAAAATGTAACAGCTGGCCCTTTCAAAGAGAAAATGGATATATGTTTTATTGACGCAAAACCAACAAAAGTAGCTTTATCGACTGCGTTTGTTTCACACAAATTAATTAAAGACAGGCTCATCAAAAAGCCTGATGCAAGTTGGATTAAGTCTCGACAATAAGATAAGACGGCCAAGTATAATAAAATAATACAACATGGAACGTGTATACATATATACACATATATATATATAAAATTATGAGTTTATATCCACGTGAATTGAAGTATATATTCTCTTAAATTAAGCTAAACCAATGCTTAACATTTCTTTTCGGTTGAGTCGAGTGTGTGCATTCTCTACCAATGGTGGAAGTAATTATTTCGACCACACTTCTATTTTTTTTTTATAGGACTATGCAGATTCCTAACGTAACTATTTAAAAATGGTTGCATAGAAAATGGTTCAATATATTAATATCATTAACAGTTGAAAAGAGTCGTCGCTGTCCTTGAATGAATAGAAATAATATATTACAACATAATAAAACAATTCAATACAAGTGTGCATATATAAAATTATGAGTTTATGATCATGTGACTTGAAGTACTGTTCTTTTAAATTAAGATAAATCATTGTGTGGTGTTTCTTCTTTGTTGAGTTGATTGTGGGCATCTTATGCCCCGATTGTGGGTATAATTATTCTAACGACGTTCATAATTGTTTATTTAATTTGTTAGGCAAAATTCTGACCTAATTATATAAAAGTATTTATAAAGAAAATATTTTAAGAGAGTCTACGTATATTTGGAGGAATTGAGATCATACCATGACGTCACAAATGACATCATTAATACTGCCTGAGCATATTTAAATTCAAAATGTTCCTGGGTATAAAGTATTTAGAAGAATTAAAACTAATTATACGGGTAAGCCCTTTATTAATTCATGACGGAAATTTTCACCTGCCCTATATGTCAAATTGTCAATCGTGGGCTGACCCAATCAAACCAAGAATGCACAAATGCAAAACAGTCCCAAGCTGTTTTTCTTGGCTAATCATATGATTATCTATGCACCCCTTGATTATAAAACATGAATATTGTTATATTTCTCAAAAATTTATATAAAAGTTTTGCTTAAATGATATAACAAACTGATTTGTTCATATTAATTTTGAGAAGATATATTGATAATATGATAATTATATATAAATTTATCATATTATTTGGACAATAAATTTGAACAAATTTTTGGATAATGTAATATTACTCTTATCCAAAATGAAGGCTTGAAGCTATGTTTATGTGGTTCAGATTGGATTGGGTCAACCAGCTATTACCATGGTTAAGAGTCTTCTGGATGGAGTTTGCTTTGATCATCAACAGCCCCTGTATCGTTTTATTGACTGCTTACCATTCCATTGCACCACTACCACCAATTCTCATATTTGTAAAGGTTTTTGGCTCAAAAAAAAGGCTAGTCATCCTCAACGAACTTGAGAATTTCAATAAGCAATTGTTGATTTATGGTTTTTATATGTTATTTTTGTTTCTAATAACAAATATTGTTGTTCTCGACCTAATGTAGCTTTTGTTTTCTGATGAAGGAAAAGGTGGGATGTGCAATGCAAGGATGAGCAAATTGATTTCCTTCAGCAATTCCAAAATACGTAGTTTTTTACATCTAAAACTGACCTGATCCGAAATCAAATTGAAACCCGATAATTTCGGATCAGTTCCCGTTTTTGGCAAGATTTGGTTCCTTTCGTTTCTATTCATTTGAGGTGTTCACATAAGTAACACACACACTCGTCTCTTAAGGTGTTTTTTTGTCCACAATGGGCCAGGCAGAATCTTGATCCAATTGTTGGAAAAGTGGTCATACAGAAAATATTTCAATCTATCAAAATTATTAATAGTTCAAGTTATTGGCTTTCCCAACATGGACTGAAATTCAAAACCATATCAAATGGTGTCAACCTTGATATGATGATCCAATTACATTAAACCACATGATTTAAATTGTCCAAAAATATTGAGATTGGCATAGTGGTTTAACCATCTCCACCTACTACTTCAAGTAGTAGGTTCGACTGTTTGTGTTAATATCCATAAACACAAAGGTATGGGTAAACCTACCCCGATGTCTGAGAGCAGGTATTCTCCAAGAGTACCGAAGCAAAATTCCAAGATTCCAAGTTCAAACATATTGATTATCACTTTGATTGTATCTATATTTCTTCATTTACTACAAGTCAATTATAACGTAATTTTGATTTAAAAACAAAAACAACATTTAGGGACTACATATCCACCATTGTTTTTAGAAAATTTCAAGTTACTTGAGAACGACTGCTGCATTTCTCAAAGCCAGATACCTTTGCACATACTCATTTGGAAGTGATCTCACAAGCTTGAAGACCTCAGCATTAGCGTAACGGAGATTTGTCCTTGGATCATAGTAAGGTGCCTGCATGGTATATCATATATTAATATCTATAATCTGTATAAGTTGATTGAATGCAACGATTGAGATTCTATAATAATTTAGCTATAGCTTGTACCATTTTGAAAATACTTTAATTGAATCTGTAATTCTACAAATCACCTTAACACAGAATCCAAACTGAGTTTCTCGGCAGTGTTAATCAGCTTAGCACGGCATCATATTACACAGACGTAATCCATATTTTCAAAAGATCACATATTATGCTCAATTCTATGATTCAAGCTTATGCAGCATACTTGGTTAGGATTTAAAAAACGCAAGACGCTTGTCACTTTTATAGTTTCCAATGCATAATACAAATGCATTGTAATCCTACTAGGATTACTTCACGCCTGATGGGGATAGCTAATGCAGGGTAGCGCTGGGAGTTCATTTATGAAGTTTTAGCTGAAGATGATGTATGAAGAAATTCAATAGACAGTGGAAGTTCCGAAAGTGCTGTCAAATTCTAGGAAGAGGGGCACATTCATTCAGGCATGGTCAGCACAAAGCGCGAAAAATCCTAAATTTTCTGTAAACTGAGCTACATACCTCAAATCCTGTTATATCACAAATTCTCTTGCATGGATGCATAGAAGGTGGAGACTCAATATTAACATCTGCAAAAAGATGATAAAAGGAAAGGGTTCAATCGTCACCAGATCGGCAGAATACTGAGTTCTATAGCAAAATAACATACAAGATAAAATGCTTATAATGTTGGACATCCAACATGAAATGTGTACAAAGCTTTTAAGTAGCAAACTTCCATACAAAACAACAATCAATGTTTGATAATCCTACAATCATGATGCAACTTTAATGATGCACAACACTGTAAACCACACCCGAACACACACACACACACACTAGACCCAGTATAAAATAGAAAACGATTTATTTGTCTCACAACCCAAAACATGTTCAAACCATCTCTTCCCTTCGATTACGAATACAACTCACTTACAATTGGGTTCGTCGGGAGGGTAGTTCTGGTAGTTCTCAGCTTGAAGAATCTGCTTAAGATGTTTCCAATGCCTGCCTCTCGATTGGCCTTTCGGGTATTTCTCATACATCTGTATCTTCTTAAAACTCATATATGTAGGCAACACTAGCTCTGCTTCAATCACCTCTGGCTCCATCTCTCACTCCCTGCCCACCAAAATCCAAAACAAATTATAATCAAAAACCTCTCCACGACCTATAAACAAATACACAACACAACACACTGTGTTTTCCTTCTCAGTTTCTCGTTTCAAATTAAAATATCAACAACACAAAATCCAAATCCGCGAAAAAACACTATTCAAGCTACCCAATTCATTGATAATCACAAATAAAATTTCTCTGACCCATTCTATCAAACACTTCACATACAAGAATCAAACAAAAAGTATACAAATTCAATCACTAACTGGGTCAAATTCTAGACATATTTTCTTCACTTCAGATAAATTTTAAACAAAGTACGCACCTTGATTCAAGTGGGTTTGGATTATGAGATCTTTTAGGTCTTCAAACTCGTTTCAATTGTGAGATTGTTTTCACTACAGTGAATTTACTTCGAAATTTGGGGTAAACTCGGAAATATGAGATGTTTTCAAGGGCAAATTTGTCTTCTCATGCCCAAAATATAACAAATCTAAGTTTTTAGTGGTTAAATTAATTTTTAAAGGGTTACCGATTTTCAGAATTTTAGAAATTTTTTTTTTGTGCAAACCGATTTTGAGATTTTTGACGTCTCAATTGACAATTCGAAGACAAAGAGGCGATTTGCGGAAGCGGGACTCTGAAGAAGAGAAAGACTCGAGCTTTGAAACTTTTCTGGGGTAAGTACATATCTACTTTCAATATTTATATGGAAAAATATGTTCTTGAAATACTTCAATTTGTGAATTGTTATTGGGTCTGTTTTTATGTTCATGAGGCTGTTTTGTTTGGAACTTGAATCAGAAACTTGATGGTGTTTTTATATTTAGTCAATTTTTGGTGGGTAATTGTTAGTTTAGAGAACAAAGATGAAAAATTATGGTTTTATGTGTTTGTGTTTGTATTTGGTAGATTTAGAGATGGATTCATCGCAGACGAGTACAAATGTAAGTAGTGGTGGCAATGGAATGGTTACCAATCAATTAAACGATTCGGGGGTGGTTGATGATCCAAAGCAGAACCTGAGCCAGGTTATTAACTCTGTACAGAAGACTCTTGGATTGCTTCACCAACTCTACCTTACCGTGTCATCGTTCAATACCGCCTCCCAGCTCCCTCTCCTGCAAAGACTGTATTTGAATTCTAATCTTGATCTTTTAGTTTGATTTTGGTAGTGGGGTTGGGGTTATTGATATGGGTTTGGGTTTGTTTTTGCAGGAATTCACTTGTTATGGAGCTTGATAACATGGTTAAGTTGTCTGAGAAGTGCAACGTTGAGGTTCCTATGGAAGTCCTTAAGTGCGTCTGTTTCTGTGTGTGTGTGTGTGTTTTGTTCTTGCTCGGATGTGTGTTTTTCTTTGTTTGTGAAAGATAATTTATTGCCTTTTGTTGTAGTTTGATTGATGAGGGGAAGAATCCTGATGAATTCACAAGGGATGTTATTAACAGCTGTATTGCTAAAAATCAGGTCACTAAGGGAAAAACTGATGCTTTCAAGGTAATGTTATTGCATGTTAATTACTCTAATTTGGTTCTTAAAATATGGTTGGGAAGTTAACAGAGGCTAGATAAAATCAGGTCACCTAGCTCACTACAATGCTTGTGCATTTTACAGAGTTTACGTAAACATTTACTGGAGGAACTCGAGCAGACATTTCCTGATGAAGTTGAATCATATAGGGAGATACGTGCAAGTTCTGCTGCTGTAAGTTGTATTAAAATCACCCACCTGCATTGTGTCAAATGAATATCTCTTAACTGATTTTGCTCCCTTATCAATTTACAGTAAACTCTATGTTTCTTGTATGGTTTGTGTCGAAGTTAGTTGAAGAACACTGTTCCTTTTACACTTTCCCTTGTACTTTTCTGCAAATCACTGTATGAAATGAGAAATGAAGCATAATTGATTGATTTTTTTTGCTTCTTTTGTTAAGTCTTAAGGCACAAATAATAAGAGGCTATTAGTGACTTAAGTAATGTGTTACCTTTGACCACAACAGTGGCTGAAGAAAATTTGTGATCTATATTGTATGATGAATGAAGGTCTTAAAGCAGTTAATTTTTGCTGCATCCTTGAAAGTTTATATCAGTGTATTGTTTGTCTATTTATTTCTGGAGTTTATTTATTTTCTTTTATTTTTCTGGTTGCAGATATGAGCATTGAATGTTTTAGTTGTTCATAAGCCATTTTATGTGATGTTGTGTCATTTAGGTTTGTCCTTTTGCCAATTTATATTTTTCAGTCGAAACTGTCATTTAGTGGAAAATCTACCAACAGTGTGGCTAGGTGTGAAAAGGGTTGCTAACTTTTCTGTAAATAATTACTCATGTTGTAATATATACGGTAATATGAATTGTTTGTTGTCCAATAGTTGGAATTATCAATGGCATTCTAGGCAAAGAGAACATATGTAGCTTATGGTTCAAATGTTCATGGTTCTTTATATCCAGTTTATGTCCTGTAAAGTGAATGTATCTACCAATAAACTTGTTTATTACAAGGACTCATTGGAAGCTCAGGAAGATGTTATGCTCTCAGTTTGCTCTGTTAGTTTTAGTCACTGATTATCAGTAATTAAAGTTCTTTACTTCTAATGCAGGAAGCAAAACGGCTTGCTCAGTCACAAAGCATGTTACCCAATGGAGATGTGAAGGTTAAGCCTGAGATTTAGATGTCATTCTTGATAGAGGATGAGATTTTCTGTATCCACTTATTTTGCTATGTAGGATTCTGAGTTACGTGTAATTGAATTGCACAAGTACATTGATTCAATATAACTGAATTTATTAAATTTGAGAATGTTGATAACAAGTGATATGGTGTCCATAATATCAATGTAGAAAATTCTTTTGGAGTGGGCCATGCATTTATGCTTTAAATGCACCTCGAGCTTGTTGTATATCTTGTTATGTTACTTTCGGGCAAAGATTAATCTATTTTGTGAGAAATTGCTCGTCAATTGATTAATACGAAGAAAGCTGCATCTTAAATTAAGAGATGAATACTTTGTGCACTCAAAATATGTGTTTTTAGCACTCTTGTGATTCCCTGTAATATGCAATTTCACAATGCCTTACCACTAAATATTGCTCTAAGCTGTTATAGGCTTATAGCTTCTTTTGGGTGATTAATGAGCGAAAGGGTTTTATCTATGATGTTAACTCTTGGATTTGTCATCATTTATGGCTTTCAATTGCAAAATATTGCTTATAAGTTCAAGAACTGTAGTAGTTTGAGCAATTTGCTGTTCTGGAGCAAAGTTTGCAAGGACTTGCATGAATTGCAATTTGAGTTTCTGTTCTGCTAAGCAAAATTTATCAAGGATGAGTGACATCCTTCAGAGTTCCATGCATGAGTTGTTAGATTTCTGGATGCAAGTGGATTTCTTTCACTTTGTTTCTGATACTAATTATGTACTATACCCTCTAAGGAGATGATCATTCACATACAAAATCTAGGATGGTTTGACCTGATGGCACCATATTTGATCAAGACCAGAAATCCCACCACAGTGAAGTAGAACTCGATTCCTTAGGAAAATAATCGGACTCAAACTTGCGCCAGTTTCCTGATGATTCTGTGAGTTCTTTCATATTTACTACAGCAATATCTTCAGGCACATCAATTTTATGATCAAAACTTTCCGAAATAAGACTAGGTCTTCGGTCTGAATCAGTTGTTGTGTTCCCATTCTCGCATTTGCCGTCACTGTTGTCAGTGTGGTCCAGTTCCGGTTCTTTGCTTCCATCATCATGTTTCTCCAGCATGTTCTTTAGTTTCTCTATCTGTTTGAATCACAAATTTTCTTTCGAGTATCAGAACTCGTAGTCAGTTTACAGTGAGTGAGAAGCAGAGTAGTACCTGGACGCGCAATGACTGATTCTCTCGTTTCAAGGACTCGTAACTAGAAACTAGAGTGTCGAAACTAGCTTTTAGTCTGTTGTACTCGTGCTCAATCTGCTTTGTCTTCGATCTAGCTCGCCTGTTTTGAAACCAGATTGCTACCTGACGAGGCTGTAGACCTATATCACTAGCCAGCTGCTGTTTTGTCCGCGACTCGGGCCTTGCTTCGGACTCAAACATGAATTCCAGAGTCTTGATTTGCTCATCACTGAACCTTCTCTTGTTGTTGCTTGTTGTTCTAATGCTTGTTACAGCCTGCATGCCCATATCCATATCCATATCTATGCCTGCATCTGCCTCTCTTCACTAATGTTCTTCTTGTGAACTGAATGATGGACTTCTCAAGTGTTTATATAGTCCCATGGAGTGGGGCTCAACACTAATTTTTAATAGGGAAAATGTCTGCCCTGCTTGTAATGAATAATGATACTTTGGACCACCATGTTGGGCGTTTTATGCATTTCCTTATCACCAACCTGGTGATTCATCTCTATATCTCTCACTGCGATGATTTACATTTGTGATTGATTCCAGCACAAGCATAGGGATCACGTTACCTTGATATATCATTTTCATGTCCTCTCTTTGTAACTCTTTAATGATCTTATTTTGTTGTTTCTTCCCTCCAACATTTCCTAATTAAACTCTAATAAGAGTCATAATTAGAGTATTTGTGCATCTCTCGTTTCGTATCCAAGACGGGATTCAAATTTCATCTCTTATCTATATTGTGAAAATCATAATAGATAAATTTTTATTCAGATTATATATCTTGATAAGAAACATCTTTTTCTTCGTATTTAAAATAAGATTGGAATTTTACCTTTTATCCATGTTTAAAAAATGGCCATTATGATAATATATCATGATAAATCTTTACACAAACTGTATATTTTGATGGACGCTGACACGTATTTTACCTGATTTTAGTGGCTCTAAAATCTAGAATCTATTGCTTTGGGAAAA
The DNA here is from genome assembly GCA_019925255.1 of Litchi chinensis. Taxonomy (NCBI): domain Eukaryota; kingdom Viridiplantae; phylum Streptophyta; class Magnoliopsida; order Sapindales; family Sapindaceae; genus Litchi; species Litchi chinensis. The sequence continues at coordinate 1,480,802 of CM034470.1, read as the reverse complement.
CATTGATCATCATAAAGTCTAAGGTTGACACGTTGATACAAAGTCTTTTTTTTTTTCCGAAGTGGCAACTTCGCATTCATTGCGTGAGGACAAAGCCACGATGCCTCGTTGTCTTTTCGAAACCAATCTCTCCATGCCACATCTTGTAAACTGTCAAAACCACTGGTCTACTCAAGTGATCCCTCCTGGAAAATTAAAGAGGTTTTTAATGCACTCTTAACGTGTCAATTAACTTGTGGTTGCTCTAAACAAATCTTTGGTTATTTGTAAATTTCATGACCTCTTGTGGGGACAACTCTTTTAGTGAAGCTTTGTTGCATGTGTTTGACAAATGTTGGGCACTTCATTTTCAGACAAAAATAAAGCTGATCCTTGAAGATTCGATGTTCACATTTTGTCACCAAGTCCTCTTCGTTTACTGTTTTGTTGTTTGGCTGCTTCATATTCCTGCTTTCTTCATGCCAAGCTCGGAAGTAATCATGTAGTGATGCGACTGAATTCTTTAACGTTAAATTAACAAAATAACAATAATAATTTGGGTTTTCATTTTAATTGAAAACAACTTGAGGTGTTGCCATTTCATGTGTAGAACGTGCTATATATAATTCAATCTATCATTTTCATGTGGGTACTTGAAGTTCGAGCAGTACCATATAATCATCCTGTGCTACCTAAAAATGCCCCTCTTGTGATTTGATTTTAATTACAATTATAATTCTCATTAATAGAACCTAACAAAACAAATTATAATTCTCGATATTAATTATATATTTTACAAAATAGAACTTTAATGAAATTCAAGTACCCATATGTATTTTCTCTTATGATCTCCAATTATATTGTGAAACTAGTAATGCAACATATAGAAATTGTAGAACAAAAATTGACTACAAGTGTGTTATTTGTTAACAATTCTGTTTAATTTTTAAAAATTTTAAGGTGACCATAAGAAAGTCGGGCATTTTCAGGTCAATTAAGGAGCGGCAATAGCTACAATCTTGAAGCAATTGCAGAAAGGGTATGACTGTCCGTTTTTGTGAGCCCAATCCCCAGGCATGGTCAGGCTCGAGCCTTTTTATATGATGGCCCAGGCCCAATCCGGCATTGACCAGGTTACGTCAGGGATGTTCAGGCTCAGGTCTGAACCATTTCCATTTGATGAGCCAATATAGTTGGGTTTGGTGAGGGCCCAATTCAATAACATGGAATTTTTTTTCCGTAGTTCACCTGTGACCTCATCTTTTTATTTTCCCATGATAAATAGAAAAGATAAGTCTAGCTCAAGATAGAATCCTATGAATCATAGGATTCCATTATTAATTTTTTGTATATCTCATAAGATATCAATATACGTGTAACTTTTTCAATCATTTCATTCAAATTATCAAAGACCAAGGAAGTAAGCATAGGTTTCAATCGGTACATTAAGTGTTGAAATTTATAAAATCATTGATAAGAATAATTAATATAAACACTGTTTAAATTTTAATATATTTCTTTTTAAATATTAGTAAATTCTGGATCTGAGAGATAAAGAGATAACGTGAACTCATAATTTATGAAGTGTAAATGTAGGAGGTATATTAATGAATTGACTTTATCGTGTCAAATTTTGATATTTTAATCAAATTATATTTTATGTTGGTAATTAGAATTCCAAAAATATCACTAAAATTTTAATGATATTTTCGAAGTTGACCTATAGGTGACATGGGGCTGATGGACTGCAAATTTTGTTTAGTAATTTTTATATTTATTTCTCCGACAAGAGAGTTACCTTTTTACCTCTCATGTTAAAGCTTCAATGGTCAGTGTAAATGATTTTTTTTTTCGGTTTTGATGGTACAACAAAATCGCCAGTAGAAACAGTCTCGAACAACTGTGTTAAAATAAATGGAAACGAAATTCAAGGTGCCGTGGTATGCATGTTTGAGTTTTGAAGTTTTCGAACGCCGATCAGAAAAGAAATTCACACTTACGTAAGTTTTTGGTTCTATTTTCTACGTTGTTTTGCTTTTGTAAATAGAATCTACCTTTTTAATTTTGTTTTTCCTCACAACGAAACCCTACTTGGGGTGCCTGTCCACGAAGCTTTTCTCAACTTTTTCTTCAACTTTTTCACTTTTCAACCACTCTTGCACCTAAACCTATTAGCAGCAGTGAAGATATGAGTTAAATATGTAAAGCTGAGATTAGTTTAATCATTTAATTTGTGTTTTAGTCCATTAAACTAAGTCATATTAACATCACGGCTTGTTGTGACAAGAAAATGAAGACACATGCTAAAAACTAAGTCTACGGTAAGAGAGATTCTTTAGTTCATCGGTATATGCATTCAAACAATTGATATTATGTTATTTAATGTATATAATTAATTACATGAGACATTTACACTATAGGGGGTATATTATTGCCGGAACTTATATGTTTGGATGCAAAGAAACTTTTCTACTCTAATAATTGATCAATTTTTTTTCCTTCATTATATTGAAGGAAAAAGAGGAGACTGCAGTTAGTGACTTTGTGGGAAGTATGGGAATTGGTAAAGAACAAAAATCTAGGTAAAGTTTGGTGTCTGCTAGATGGGTTAGGTCAATCGTCATAAAATTAGGACCCTTAATTAGGTTAGAGAGAGAGAATATATGAAAAAAAAAAATACGTATGCTATCCTTTTTTTTTTTCATCATGATTTTGGAGTCAAAAAGATGACTTGAATATTCCTGATTGATTTCAGTGGGGTATATATATATTGTTTGGTACCCAACATATTGTTACTTTATTTTAATTAATGCTTATCGCTTTTGGTTATGTCAACATTGCATTTCAAATTTTGACTGCTTTCAATTCAGAAAAAATCAGATTGGAAATCGAGTTTTTACTGATGCTTTAACATAGAAGACAATAAATAAAGAAAAGACTTTTCAACTGCAATGTAAAGCACACAGGAAGTTGAGCACAAATAGCATCACTCATCAGAGAAAATTGATGCATATAAAGCTGCCCCAACGCCATTGATTGTCATGATCGTAGCAATATTACAAGTCCCAATTTTTCACTTTAATTTCTTGTTTTAAATGATTTTGTCATTTGAACTAGAAATAACCATACCATGTCTGGATCATTAAATGAATTTAATTGTACACATATATAGTAGTCATAATTCATTTGCTGTATGATTATCTTTGACAAATTAAAAAACTTATGATTGTATATGAGATATGTACCATCACTCATTCCTTAATCAAGAAAATGGCTACACCAGAATTTTTTTTAAAAAAAAAGAAAAAGAAAAGAAACAGAAAAAGAGGCTACACTTTTTTTATAATCATTAATCATATTATAACTAATTTAACTTATGTATACCAAACAATTATGACTTCAGAGCATCTTGTCGAACATTATAAATCATTGGATTTAATTTTTCGTTTCTCTCTTACAACTTATAGTTAAGGATCTTGGCAAAATTTTATCCAAAAACTCTGTTTAACCAACCTCATCAAAGTCAATTCTTTCCTCCCTTCCCATAAACAATCTAAAATATCTTTAATATATTCAGGATCCCAATCAATCTGTGATTTCAATATGATGTCTAAATATATACTTGAATGTTAATGTTTCTTTAAAAAGAAACAGTTGTTTTCCGAGACTTCCTTTCTGCAAGAAAGCAATGCTATCAATTAAGCTTTATTTCACTTTTTCTAAGGGTTGGTGATTTTTTAAGTCATTTGAGGTAGGACAGTTTCAAAAGCAATCCATCTCCTTTTTGGAATTGAACTTTAAAAATTTTCATTGATAGATATATCGTTTAGTCTATATATCTTTTCAATTGAAATATAAAGAGTGAAAAATGTGGTTGCTTACAAGTAAAATTGTTGCAACTGAAATGGCAATAGATTGATACTATTGATGAGGGTGGTGACTACTGAGTAGTGTGAGTGACTGATGAACATTGCAGCCCCTTAACAGAGTGGGACCCTCCTCAAGTATTATAAATGAATCTGAATGGGGAGGACCACGTGTCATTGGGTGGACCTGAGCCCACCTGAAATTTGAACAGTAGGCTGACCAGTGAGTGACCACTGCTCACTTTTCCATTTTTATTATTTTAATTCAGTGTTTAATTTTATTTAATTTTTTAATGTTAATGTCTGTGTCTGTGTCTCTGTTGTCATCTCGAATCCCCCGCGAGCGTAGAAAAAGCAGTGAAAAATTGCACTGAACGAGGGAGTGCCCTTTTTGATGAAAATCATTTATAATTTACCAAAATTTATACAACATAAATATATGGTAAAACTAACAAAAAAGGCAAAACCAGTTTTTTTTTCCCTTGTTTTTTTTTTCTTTTTTCTTTTTTCAATATATTACAAAGGTCGGTGAATTAGCTCAACTAATTCTCTGACTCATTTTTTGGCTTACTTGCTAGGTGTTGTCTCATCAACATCAAAATCATCATCAGCTCATCATATCATATCCAAATCATATAGTTCAAAAATGGTCTACCATTTGAGGGTGTTATCTAATATCATCTATATAATTATATGTAATTAGGGTTAACTAAAAATTGTTGAAATGGGCTTGGCTTAAACACATAATGTATATCATAGGGTGATGATGATGGTGTAATTAGGTCATGATGATGATGATGATTATCTCGCGGTGGACAATATGGGATTGCACATCAACGTGTCAAAAGAGAGAAAAAAGAAAGTGAAAAAACACGAGAGAGAGAGAAAGAGAGAGAGAGAGAGTTAAAAGAGGGGGCTGAATTCTATATATATTGCATTGCATGTTATATAGAACGATGAGATAGATGAATGATAAAGAGAGAGAGAGAGAGAGAGAGAGAGAGAGAGAGACATGGGGGTCGTGGTCATTTCTATGGAGGAGTAGGGTCAGGAGGGGTCTGCTACTTTTATTGCTTTGTTTGTCCTTTTCACCTTCTCTCCATCCTCTAATTAGCCTTTTTATCTCTTGCTTTTGCTCCATTTCGTTTCATTGTTCACTCACAAACCCACTCTCATCACACACCCAAAAGAAAAAAAAGGGAAAAAATCCCATCTCTCTTTCTCTCCATCTCTAGCTCTCTCAGCGAGATTGGTTGTGGTGGTGAAATATTTGTGAAAAAAGGTTAATAGAGGAAGCTTTTTCTTTTGAGGGGAATGTTGTCTGGCTCGAGGCACTACCTAACTGGATCTATGATTCTCTCTCAATTGATGATCATGATCACAATTTTCTCTTTTACTTGTTTAGATGGTGATGAGAGCTCAGTTGAGATTTAGATCTTTGATCATGGTTTGGTTGCGTCGGACCAGGCTTCATTCCCCCCAATTATCGCTTCCATCACTCATGATCTTGGAAGGTGAGTTTTTCAATTATAATTTCCCAATATTTTCACTATTTATGGCGGTTTCGTTTTTTTATTTATTGATTATATTATATGTGTTGGAATTCTTATATTTATATTAATGTTTTTTTTTTGTCATTATAAGAGGAGATCAAGGTCGTTGGACATGGGCAGATTGGTGTAATGATGAAAGATTTTGACTGCTTTTCTCTTTTTTTATCTGACTGCAGATTGCATGAAAAGATCATCATTACTCATGTAAATTTTATGGATCAGGGTTTTGTGTGTTGTTTGTCAGTCTATAACTCTTTTAGGTTTCATCATTGGACTGCAGATTTTTCTTCATGATGGCTTCAAGAATCTTCTCTGTCTTTTTCTTCTCTCTCTTCTTGGCTGCTATTTTCTTTCACTCACATCACCACCAACACCACCACCACCACCAATTCTACTAGAGAGTTATTCCATTTTAGCTGGCCTCTTCTTCCTAGGGTTTTTTGGCCAAACGACACAGTACATTAAGGTTTTTTTTTAAACCTTTTTGTTTCCTTTATATATAATAAAAAAAATTTTGAAGTGGGCACCTGGTTTTGTCCTGTCTTTTGTTCTTTCTCTACATCTTTTGTTGTTTGTTGTTGTGGGTGGAATGTGATAACTATGTGAACTCTGTCTTCCTTTTTGTTTCTTTTCAGCTTTATTACTCATCAACTTAGTAGTACTTTCATATATAGTCTTAGATCTATCATATAATGGTCAACTGATGCACATAACCTCTGCCTGCAGCCTGTAGAGATGGGATCAAAACTGTTGTTTTTATAGGTTATATAATGGTTCTCGAAAGATTTTACTTTCTTATAAAATGCTTTTTTTAAGACTTCAATTTGAATAAAAGATTTGATCCTTGGATGGTACTATTTTTATTACATACATATATGAAACGTATGTTTCACACTTTCTGTTGCTTAAAAGGAAGGTGAAGGAATATATATATATAATATAATTCTTTCAAGAACCCATCTGAAGAACCTGAGTATTTTGAGAAGCAACCCCCACACCCACTTGTGATTTTGTGTGAGGTTTTGTTCAATCAGCCCTAAATTGTGTTAATTGTGTAATGAGATGATATTAGATTCACCTCAAAGGAGAAAAAGAATGATGTGATGGATTGGACTACTGATTTTTTATTTTTTGCTTGATTCATATTGTCTTGTCTTTTACATAGTTGCAGTTCACAACTGAAATTCCCAAGACTTCATTTGCCCTCCATTTGCTTTCTGTATAAACTCAAATTCTTGTATGCATTGATCATTGTAAGTGTTGTTTTATGTTGTATAATTTAGAGTGCTATATATGTATCATTCTTGGAGAAGTACTAGTCTAATATTGAATTTGCATTCAAAATAATTCGTATACATGAATGTATACGTTTATATGACGTGTAACATCCGTCCCATTAAACTTTTTCCATAAGAAGTCATGTGTTCTGTATATGCAACATACTTGTCCACTGTAGCGTTGATGATGAGGGCACAGGAACTATACATAAAAAAGAAGTGAAAGAGAGAAGCTAATTAGGGTTGTGGTGAAGATGATAGGAAAAAGAAGATGACAATAGTTTTATGGTGTTGTGTGCCCCTTTAGCTTTAGCTAGCTCATTAGCTCTCACATTCTGTCATCAATTTCTGAACCTGAGTCATATGGAAACGCTGAATGCCTTTAATGGCTCTGACTCAATCTCTCTTTAATACTACACAGTTGAGTCAGCATCAGCATTGACGCCATGGATTCTTTTTTTATATACACACACTCGCTTTCTCTCCTCCCTCTCTGATATATTTCTTATTATAAATGATAAATGCGATCTACCGTGAATGTGTCTATTGGACAGAACAGAACTGTCTATGCAATTAAACACAGCAGTGCTTTGTATATCAATTTTAACCAGTTTGGAATCTCTAGCAGTACAAATGTGTCAGCATAAGTGGTGCAACCCAAATTTCCCTTCTCTTCCATTAGTCTATCAAATATCACCCTCTCAAAATAATTATGCAAATCTAGTGAATCTGAAATCAAAAGGTCTTTGGATTGATCGAGTTTTATTAGAAAAAGGAGCGCATCAAGAAGGAAACCTGCCACGGTTACAGGCTAATGCTCCAGTTTACAAATAAGGCCTTCTATATAAGGACCATCTTTATCAACAAAACTGTTGTCTATTTGCTACATATCAAATAACAGAAGTAGCAAACATATCATCACTGTGGTTTTTGTTCGTTGGAGTTATTGATCGTTTGTAATAATACATGTCCCAATGAATGCCTCTAACAAGACAATGCATTTGAGATTCTGACATACTAATCTTATCTCACACCCATCTTAGCTATTGTATTCATGAGTCTTCAATCTTGAAACCTGGAAATATATATATATATATATATCACAATATTGCAATGTTAAAATTTGATTTTGTTGAGAGCTAATAATTGATAATATACGATTCTGAAACTAAAGTATGAATTTCTTTTCTAGGTAGCCCCATCATGTACACGTGCATATGTGTGTGACTTAAATAGTAATGTAAAACCAAATTATGCGTCATAATTGGTATATCATTATAAATAGACATGGAAGTTTGAAAAAAAATGGATATGATCATGTGCATATATATGATGCATGCATGCATGTATGTATGTATGTATTTAAGATACTATCTATCTAGGATGATCATGTACATATACTTATGACTTATGACCTTAAAAAATACTAGCTGTGGGGATAAAAATGTGTATGTGACATAAAAATTTATAAAGAGATAGAGAAAAGAGAGATTCTCTTGAATCAAATCTTAGACAACTTCCATCAATATTCTTCGTTAGGTTTGCATGCTTTAAATTGATATATATTCCTTGCATCAATGACACTTTTCTAAATCACATGCACACTTTTACGATAAATATATGTGTTCAAAGTTGTAACCTAACCTCCATAGCGGCCAATAATAAAGCAAATTAATCACTAAATAGCGTTTCAGTTCTTTCTCAAGTCGGTACTCCCCTCTCATCTTATGTGTATATTATTTTTTCACGTTGCCTTCATCAAATATCATTTTTATTTTTACAGTTCTAATTTCTCACATAATTGTACTCATTGATTGCTACCAATCATAATCAACATAATCTGTCACTTTTCATAGGTCTAATAATGTACGATGATCAAGCCATTATCGTCAAAATCTATATCATACTGACTTTTTGTTTTCGCTTTTATTCGCCTTGTGCATTAATTTACTCCCGTAAAAATTTTATTTTAATACATTTTTCTTAAATAATTATTTTCAGTTTTCACTGTATGTAATTTTATGATAATTATATTAACTAGCATTTTAATAGGTTTATACATTGAAATTCCTAGGTTTATATGAAAACAGTACAAGATTGCCGTCTAACCAGTACGAGAGAGGTCAGATCCAATATGCATGAGATGGATTTATGGTTAGAGTCAACCATTTGCGCTTTGATTTTACATTTTGTGGGATTGAGTCAACAAAGAGTGACACCAAAAGAATCTAAGGAAAAAGTAGTTGTAATTACTAATTAATATGTGTCTAGAAACTTACACCTCTCTAGGCTCTAGCTCACTGTTCGATCGTATATGTTTTCTGTTTGCATTTTGACCTGAGGAAACCATCAGCTCAAAGCCATACACAATTGATCCTAACTTTGATGATTGACATCCCTCACATGGTCTCATATTTATGTCCACCAAGCATATTTTAAATTCCCTGGTCAACTTGGAGAGATGCTATTTGAATGACAAATTTTGTATTGGATTTGTCTTGAAATTGCATGGGAATTTATTCGAGCACAAAAGTTTGCAATGAGAAAAATTAATATCATCAACTACCCATATATAAATGTTTATATTTCTTAAGTGAAATAGTAATACATTAAAGAGTAATGTTAGGCTTTTTAAAATTTTTCAAATAATATAACATATGTTTGTCAACATCTTATAAATCATGAGATGATATGATAATTAATAGAATATTGATAATTCACATGCTATATAATTTAAGCATGAATTTAAGTAAAATAATTTTGAGGAGCCTAACATTATTCTACATTAAATAAATATGTTTTCAAAATGTTTAATGACTCTCAAAAGGCCTCTAGTGCAAAGAAATAAATGTTGTCTCTCCACGTCCTCTCTCTTGAGAGGTGAGTGGTTCAACACCCTCTCTTATGTGATGATATGAGTTTTTTTCTTATTATGTCGTTGATTGCCTCCTTCTTTCTCATTTCAGAGAGTTGATCCTTGGTCAAAAAAAAATAAAAAATTTGTTTAATGACTCAGCCTCAGGTTAACAAGTCAAAGTAACAAGCCAACTCTCTTCTCAAAAATAAAAATACGTGTCAACTTGATATCAATCAAATGAATAACTAATCAATGCACAATATTCCTGCTGTGGCAATTTTTTTTTTTTTTTTAAAGATGATTCGTGATGGTAAAAATAATTTATAGAATAGAAACATAATAATTATACCTAATAAAAGAACATAATGAACCACTTTAATATACTTAATTTGTTCAATTCGCTTAACATGATTGATTGGGTGTTGTATTCAAACAGCTTTGAAGGCTATAGGGAACGGAGGGGTACTAAGCAATTAAAAAAATACTCAATTAAACATTAAAAATGACCAGGGCCAACCTTCATGTGCCGCTCAGTGCACTAAATTCCAAATAGTGACGACGAGAAATGTTCATGAGCTGATCATATCATTGGATAATTGATAGTGCTAACAAGTCTGGAATCCACAACTACATGAAGATGACAGACTCTTTACTAAATAGCACTTCAGTTAAATTAGTAATGCTAGCTGATTTTCTACCATGTTCAGCTACAAGCCCTCTGATCGAATACTGCATTTCTTCTTGAGTTAGCTAGCTCACCAAGTATAAAAGTTAAGAATCTGTCCTTCTGAACATTAATAGAAAATGAATTTTGAAATTACGATCTAGTGTTGCTCTGATTTTTTTTTTTTTTGAATATTTAATTATAGCGTCATGAAAGGATTTTCTCCTTTCTTTTTGTAAGTATATATTGACTTCTTGATTTCCTCATTAATGAGCAGTTAAGATATGATTTTCTCCTTGCCGCAAGCTGTCTTTTCTTGTTAACAACCGATTATTCAGGTGCTTTAAATAAAACTAATTTCGCATAGCAAAGCATTGATGTTGACACTTAATAAAATGTTTTTTTATGAATAACATGCAAGTAAATCTAAATGGGGCCAAATTAATTAGGTCACGGACCGTTCATAAAAATCCCTTAGGTTGGACAAAACCCTAAAGAGTGTCGATATTTCCATTTTCCACCCCACTACTTACCACCATTTTATACACAAATCACATTAATATTGCTATAAAAAATTATTAATTATAGGATTAATTGTAATAGCTTATCCTTAGATTTCGATTTTCATATGGCTTAATATCCAACAAATCTCCTTA
>CM034470.1:803894-820364 GCA_019925255.1 Litchi chinensis | reverse complement strand
TACATATTATTTATTAATCAATTTAATAAAATAGTAAATTAATTTAATCAAATTCAATTCAATCATAATACTAATTTAATCTAATCCAATCTTTCAATCCTATCCTATTCATTCATATCTAATTTCATCTCATCCAATCCCATAAGCCAAATGGGACCTAAGAGAATTGAAAAGTTAAATATTTTTTGGGTTGATTAGAATAACTAAAAAATCTTGACTTTAAAATATATATATCACGTTCATTTATTCATTTTCACTTAATGTAAGGATCGTTATTAATTTTAAATTTATTAACTTATTTCATCTTTAAATTGAGTGAAAATAAATGAATTAAAATTTTAAATTATTCAAATCTAACCAAACTTTTTTAGGTCGGTTTGAACTGTCTGTTTCCACATTGGCATGCACATAAATTCAAGTCAAGCGCACGACTTCCTCCAATCCACCTCACTGTTTGACCGACTTTAATTTATCTACACGAATTTGTAATAAGAAATCTAGAGTACTATTTGCTTTTATTTTTATATTTCTTTATCAATATGATTTTCATTTTTTCTTTTTATGTCATCGCTTCAAACCATCACAAATTTGACTTATCCTCACATAACAAAGAAGTTAATCCAAGTTTTTGTGTGTTTTCAAAATTTGTTAGCTTCTAGAGTTATCAACAAAAGGTTGAATTGACTTGTCTTTCATCACGAAGTAGTCCAATTCAAAATTGTTTGCCGTGGAATTCTCTCTCAGGCTTGAAAATAACAAATGGGTTGCATACAATTTAATATATAATCCAAACAAAAGAAACATGTGAATTTTGAACTCCAAATTGTTAAATATCTAATGCGAGAAGTAAAATCTAGAAAGTCTGATAGTGTGTAATTAATATTTCTAATATGTTATGAGTATTTTTCAGATTCAATAAATGGGCTGGTAAAAATCTGGTAAAAGCCCAACAAGTCGACCTAATGAAGTGGCCCAACAGACAAGACCCGGTTCATCAACATCTAGCCCAAGCGAGTTCTTCAGCTCGCATGAGGGCGAGTTCGCATCATCGCTATTACAGGTCACTGACAGTATTACTCAGCTCACTCTATGCACAGCTCGTTACTAAGAGCGAGGTCTAGCTTGAGATCGTGCAATGCAATCTTTAGTTCACATGATGAACAACTTGATAAGGAAATCTTCTAGAAAGGCAGTGACCCAAATTGATTGTGATTCTTCTATCAGAATTGGAAATAAATTCAAAATCAAACGTTAATAAATCTAATCCCTGATTTAACGGAATAATTCTGATTTGGTGCAATCTTATTTGGAATTAATTAATATACAATTTTTTTCTATTTTATTTCAACTCAAATTGTAACGCCTCTCCCTATAAATAAGAGCTGAAATTCATTGTAACATATATAGAAGCAATAATATACTGTTACTCTGTAGAAATCATCAGAGAAACAGTCATGGACGTAGACACACTTGCTGAACCACGTAAAAATTCTCTTTGTGTGATTGTTCTTCCTCTCTGCCTTTTATTTTTCTCTTGTTTTCTACTTTGTTTTACATTAATTGCAGGTATTGGCTTTGAAACATAGTGGACCAGAAATCAACGTCGACATAATATATTAAAAAACATGTGACAAATAAATATCAATATCATATCTAATATATTATCGATATATTTTGTATGTTTGAATGACTGATAAAAAAAAAGTAGCTATGAATATATTCCACAATTTTGTAAATATTTCTAATATTCCAATGGATACTCTATATTTCATCGAAACCAATATTATCTTTCTTGCTAATGAGTAGTACAACATTAGACATGTTTACTAATTCCTAATTTGTGACTAGTAAACTAAATTATACGCATAAATCATGAATTAAATTTATGTAAGAAACATAATTTGATTCCCTCCTCCCATAAGAAATCAAGTTCCCTTTTTTAATTCATTTATTTGGTAAAACCTTTCTTTCCTTTCATTTTCACTCCGAATCAGGTTTTCTTTATCGATTCGATTATTTGATAGAACTTTACATTCTTTCATTTCGAATTGATAAAAGCATCTTGGAGCAGGTTTATTTTAAATCTTGACTCTTGAACACATCCAAGCAGCATGCAGTTGCAAGTCCTCTGTTCCAAAATTTATCATAGTACTCAGCATATGTAAAATCTCTATACACAGCCGGGTTATGCTCGTCGATCAACTCCTTCGCCGGACCTATCAAAGCATCCAGCGATGGACAGTAAAACGTGGGGATGGACAGCCGTTCCTTGTCACTATTCACCACAGCACGGTGTAGCACACTCTTGTATCTATCATTACTAATAACCTGATACATGTAAAGTCCACAATTAAAACCATTACATGAAAATACATGCCCAAATTTCAAGGCCTTTTTAATATATATATATATATATATATAAAGGAAAGAAGAAAACCTGACCTGCATTTGATCACCAATGTTGACTATGAATGTGTTTGGAATCGGATTGACAGCAACCCACTTGCCATTTTTAAGAACCTGTAATCCTGGAACATCATCCTGAAGAAGAATAGTGATTAGATTAGGGTCAGTGTGTCCTGGAAGTCCATAAGTTAGCTCTGGTTGTGGACATGGTGGATAGTAGTTCAATGCCATGTGTTGTCCATGTTTGTTCAAGGTCTTGTCTATGTAGTCTCTTTGGAGCCCCAAGCTCTCGGATATGGCCTCAAGTAGTCTCAGCACCAACCCTCTAACACTTGTGCAGTATTCTGCCACATCTTCCCTGTCACAAGATCAACAAAATGATGTTAAAATTATAAGTACTTGAGCAGTTTATTGTCGGTTTTTTATTAATATATATGATTATTAATTTGACCTGAATGAGGGAGGATTAGAAGGCCATTCGTGGACATAATCCTGAAGAGGGAAGCAATGGAGTCTCAGGAAATCCCTCCAGTTGGCCACCTTCTCGGTTTTGACATTGAAACTAGTAGAGAGTCTAGTGGTTTTTGAAGGGTCATCAGAGTAATTCTTCAACCTCTCACTCTCCGGCAACTTGAAGAATTCTCTTGCTAGATTCAACATGTTTCTGATCTTTTCCTCAGGAATTCCATGGTTCTTCACCTGAGAAACCAATAAATACATATTTACATATTTATATTAGATCCAGCAAGTAAACATCAATTTCAATAAAAATATTAGCGGTCTAAATTTATGAAAATATCTATCATTGTATAAAAAATATTATATAAGTAACAGTAAGATAATTACGTACTTGAAAGAAACCATCCTGTTGGCATGCAAGGCCGATTTGTTCGATGACATGGGAGCGTCCAGGACCGGATAGTTGATGGAGGTCAATAAGAGGAATAGAAGTCTCGGAGACATGAACGTCGGAGAGGTTTGGACGGTCGGAGACTGGTCGGATATAATGAGAGGGAACATTATCTACTATAGATGCAAGGTCGGAAACTAACAGCTTGGTGGTAGCCATACCTCTCCCTAGAATACCCTGGAATGTAAAATTGTTTGATTAAATTGTTGATTAAGTGAATATTAATACTTGTGGTAGTCCTATTTATACACAAATTGGGAGTTGGAGAGAGGTGGGCAGGAGTCGAAAAAAAAAAAACACAAGATCTTGGCTGGCAATTCTTGTCTATGAGCGTGATCTTGTTCAAACTCTTCACCGACTGCCTCATGGTCAAGACTTTATTGGTAATGATCGGATACGTACCTTACATTTTAATAATGGATTGTTTCACCGAATTTGAACAAATTGCATCATCTGGGCTACGTCACATGTATGATGACGCAGAAGATGAGAATGGCATTACGGTAGTCGGTAAAAATATATTTACATGAAACAACAGATAGTTCAAAGAGCTAATTACTAATTCTCTCGTTAGGATAAATTCTATTATTTAAATTTCTTAAAAAATTGTTAGAAATTAGTGTAAATTATGTATATTGATTGATCATGAAAAATTTAAGTTGGTTTTGAATTTTTTTTAACGTACCACATATAACGGGAGCGATTCTAACTTGAAATACTATCATCTTGAGTGGATACAAGATTTGTTATGTAGTTGAACCTGTTACTTGTGGGACAAGTAGATAATTGAGTCACATGGGTTTAAGGTATCCAACTACTTTGCATATGAGATATATATATATATATATATGTATATATGTCTTTAATAGTGTGATTCCCATCTTTGTTTCTAATACTAATTATTGTGCTCTCACATGGTTGACGTTACATATCACGTTCATTAAATGTACAGCACACGAATCGTATTGTTTTGCCAAAGAACATGTAATATATATATATATAAAGGTGGAAGACAATAATCATGGCACACAACATGATTTATTTCTCTCTTCTGAAAAATGTGATTTAATTAAATTATGTTATAATATAAACTTTTGTCATATAAAATTAATAGTTTTGATTCGTAATCATAAAAGTATCCCAACACGAGATAAAAATTGTTCACGTAATTTTAAGATGAGAAGATTTAGGCGACTAACAAGTATAGATTGAAATTAGGAGTAGACTAATGGGGTAAAATTAGATAAGGTTTTAAGAGTTTCAATTTACACCAAGTCGGCAGGTGTAGGGCCTATTTGTGTGAGAAATGCAAATTGGGCAGATATGGTGTAACTAGCATGACATTAGCACCAATTACGTCATATATACATAAATAGACATTTATATGGTCTTTCTCCGTTTAAGATGGATATTTTTTAAGACTAACTATTACATATGAACATGGATGTGAACGTTGGCACAAACTGGTTCTTTTGAAACGTCACTCTTGTCAATCTAAAGGTGACATCAAGTTGATGCTGATGCATATCAATTCCAACTTTGATGTGTTGGCCAACTTGTAACTATTGTACATGCGTCTCAACTAAAAAGCACATACACGTGAAACTCGAGGTTTCTTTTGTCTCTTTGTTCATTTTTTTATGGTAGAGAAGCTTGGGTGCATCGAGAGTACGTAGTTAGGTCGGTACACTCATTTCACGTGATCTAATATAAATAGCTAATCGTACGATAATTTCATGCAACAAATTCGATCAATAGAAATGGTTCGGGCATACTTCACAATCATACACGAGAAATTGTTTTCCATACATATACACTTTTAAATCCTGCCCGCAAACCCAATAGTTTTAGCTGGCTTACAATGGGCCGGCCCAATTTAGACTCACATGAGGCGCTCAACATCTACAGAATCTAACCTAATAATTGCACATCAGGAAGCGTTAACTCCTTGGCCCAAAAAATGTTGAAACAAAGATACACATTACTTGAACTAAGAAGAGTTTTGTATGTACTAATACTTAATTTACATGATATCCCGGGTGCATTTTTTACTTTTAATATAAAAGTATCTAAGTCTGTCAGGACCTGAGCGTAATAATTGAATAATTGTATATCGGGAAGCTTGAACCCCCTTGCCATACAAGTGTAAAAGAAAAGATACACACTACTTGAAGAGGAGATATACATGTATGTGTAGATAATTTACAGTCCCTAGTTGCCTTTTTTAATTTTTCATGTAGAAGTGGACATCCAACGGATCAAAATAGGGGGGATATAGCTCTTGGCACAATTTTGTATGTGAGGTGGCTATGTTATAGTTGACAAGTAAATACTGTGATCAAAGGCAGCAGAGCAGCTGTATGTGGATGTTATTGGTTGTTCATAATTATTACAATTTGAAAACCCTGATATTACAGTTAAACTGGGTTGACAGGCAGACAAGGAGCCTACAAATACAAGTATTTAGGCAGGCCAACCAACCTGCCTAACACTTGAAAGATCAACATTGCCTACCACAATTAAAGGAATTGGGGCCCTAGTCTACTTAATTGATTGCTGGTTCTTAAAGCAAATGGTAGGGATTATTGTGAACACACAATAGTCAGAAGTATCTGCTGTTTGATCACTAATCCATGCTTAGCTACCTAACTTGGATCCGGATTGCCTCCTAATAGAATTATCGACTAAACCATGTCACACGGGGATTTTTCAGCCTTTATATGTGTATATCTGTAAGGCAAAGCCAAACTGACCTGGCAAGTCCTTAAACAGCACCATATTAACAAGTACATGAGAGATGCCGCAACTGGTGTGTGGTTTGAATGGCCTCAACAATGATTTAATGTTAGATATCATGGGCAGACTTGATTGTTCATTAATGGCCTCAGCCGGCTGCACCTATTCTACCCTCCTACACGTAGCTCATGATCAGAGCTTATGGCAACAGTTGTGTCACTCTACATGGCCTTCAACTGCCCTAGAAGAAGCCCAACACCTCTTTTCATATTCCTCCTTTGGTGGCTTCGATAAATCTATGCGTAGTCCTATCCCTTGATTTTATACAACAAACCTGCCAATGATGACAACTCTCCTAAACCCCTCAAATGCCCAATACCTAAAGCCTGTGTCTGCCTATCTGATTTTGCATCACTAGTAGATATTTACTACAAGAATGAATGTGTTCTCTCCAAGGATTTCGATGAGATGCCTGAGGTTGTGACGGTGTATCAAGCCAATAACATGGGTTGCAACTGTGACCATGAAACAAATCCTGACAATCATCAGTAAATGTCTCTTAAATCTGTATCAAAAGCAGACATTTCAAGTTAAAGCATAACTAAAACAATGGCGACAATGGAATCTTCACTTTGTCAACTACAAGTGTGAATATGATGAAAATAACTGCCGTTGTGATATTGACAATGATGACAGGTTAGATCCACCTATATCACTTATGGACTATGGGAAATTTCAGGACAACCATTACGAGGAGCTGGCGAAGCACCTGAGGTTGAGTTGGGTGTTAATAGACAAGAAGAAAGGGAAAGCTGTCAATCTCTCAAGCTGGAAGCCATTGTCAATAAGGAGGAGCTGGCTTTATAATGGGAATTATGTGCTTCAATTTGGGTGCATCCTACCAGTGGAGGTGACTGTGCTGCCTCACAAGTTGGCCAAGTGCATCATATCAGCTATGTGCAAGTTGATGCAAAAGGCAGGGTGTCTACAATGAAACGAAATCAGCATACACATTGAGGACATTACTGGGAAACATATCGGTGTACAACAAAGTCTACTTGTTATGAATGAGGCTCTATACAGCCCCCAAAGTAAAAATTACCTTGAGGTAATAAAAGGCTATCAGTTGTACAAGGAAACAAAGCAAAAGATGACAAAGAAGACGGCTTTTCGGTACAAATTAGCCGATTGGCTTTGTATGTCAATTCAAATTACAGTTTTTGTAATTTGCTTGTACTCTTTTGTTCTAACCTCTTAACGTCTACCAAACAGAAATCAAATTCTGATATTGTAAGTAGCTCAGGAGCCCTAGGCCATACACTACTAAAACAATAAATAATCAGAGTAATCAAATTTTGATATAAACATGTAAAACTGCATAGATTTATGAGATTTGCATGATGTAAATTCAAGTACACATATAAAGACATTATGCAGAAAGAAGGAAAAAAAAAATACTTGTCTCATAATTATGTCAGAAATGGGATGGTAAAAACCAAACACAAAAATTCTTTCTCTAGTTTGAGGTTTCTCCAAGACATGACAACCAAAACATTCTTCAAGAAAATGTTTTGATCCAAAAAAATTCAGCGCTGAGCACTAAAGAGAGCTCTGCCAATGATACCAGTGGCCTCAATGTAGCGATCCACACACCTAGAGATGCAACTACTCTCACTACCACTAAGACTTGATCCCGGTTTTGTGATGCACTTCTCAAAGCACTTACCCGTCACAGTCTGCAAGATAAATACAACACAACCTTAGAGAAAAATCAGCATTCATCTTTTTTTAGGAAAAAAAGGAAAAAAACAACTACATGAATCGATGCATGTTCTTAAAATCAAATTGGGCAAGCAACAACTACACCACTTGCTTGCTGTAACACAAAATTCATCAATGTTGTGGTAACAAGAGCAAAAGATCCTATCAATGTTGTGGTAACAAGAGCAAAAGATCCTATCACGTAATTATGAAGTAAATTATGTTAGCTAATTAGGATTCTCAAACCAGTAAACAACATGATCAAAGCAAATTGCCAACTAACACACACTAAATCCTCCATGCCTGACACCTGAAGTTCAAATTCACAAAACGCAGCTTCTGCTTCTACTTAAACTAAAACCTGTCTACAACTAACATGCCACCACATTCAACATATTCAAAAAAGTCCCTCATAATCTACGCATCAAAGGCATTGTAGCAAAACAAAAGACATGATTCTGCATTGCATATAGACAGCAAATAACACTAAACATAAAAACCAGAGACATTCAATTGAAAATAAAAGCACCCCATCAAAAAAAAAAGGCGAAAAAAATGGTGGGGTTGAAGTGGGCGACCTCAAGAAACTCCTGTGCATAGGCCTGAGCAAGCTGGAGCTTTAACTTGTCCATGAACTCCTCTGATGAGAATTGGGACGATCCTGATGCTCCACTTCCTGTTGACCCAAAAGTGTCCATTGTTTTTTCTCTTCTTTTTCGAGCTGTGACTCTTGCGTTGTCCTGTCTTTGCCTCCACAAACTCCACGAAGACACAACACCAGAAGTGTTACAAACCCTAGCGACGTGAAAGGGACAAGAAGAACTATGGTCTCTCGTGGTGTTTAGTTAGCCCAAACTCTCTGATTGGGCCCATATGACTTATGAGAAAAGTCAAGCCCACTATAATCTTTATTCTAGCCCAACAAAGTTTTAGAATCACATAGCCTCAAATTTCTTTTCTCATCTAAAGTGCCGAGATAGATCATAGGTCTCACGAAAAATTATTGGTGCAGGTTTGGATAGATATTCCACTTTAAGTAATCTAAATAAAATGTAACCTACACACTTAACGACGAACATATAATTTAACAAAGTGGAGTGATAATAACAAGATTAGATTACTTGATGATTGATGTAATGTTAATGTCTTGCTAATAACTTAATCCACATTGAATCAAGTTTAATGAAGTAGTGTTTAGGTTAAGCGTGTGTATATTAGGTGTGAGATTCTACATGTTCGTTCGTTTTTGTTTTTTTTTTAATCATGTTGAAATTCCAATGTCAACTAGTGTAAATCGAATATAATCAAAGTAAATTAAATGAGCACGAGTTTGGGATTTGTTGATGAAAAAATGTATAAAAATACCACATCAGATGTATATTATATTACATATAGGTAGTGCGTAATTCCCAAGCATTTATAGGTGTTAGATCTGACTTGATTCTGTAATGTCATAAAGTCTTATAAAATTGATTTTGTAACCATACAAAATCTGAATAGTTTGAATATTCTGTTTTTAGAACTATTTTCCATGAAATGTAAATGTTGTAGGAAGAAATGGAACCAGGGGAAGAAAAAAGGCAAAAGCAACCCAAATGGGGGGTTGGGGGTTTGAAGTTTGAAGAGTTAAAATTTAGAAAAGTGATATGGTTTTCTCATATTATAATAATTAAAAAATAAAAAATAAAAAGTGATATGGTGATGTGTTGATGAAGCAAGCAAGCACAGCATGAAGACCACGCCAGTCCTAAGGACAGGAACAGAAGGAAACCGACAGTGAAGATGCACATAAAAACAAGATAGCCGCCAACTGGAGATGGTAGTGTTTGCTAAATGGTCCAAACACTAGTCAGTATTTTTTATATTCAAGCTCTGTCAGTGGTCCTCTACTCCTCCCAGCCCCCCTTATTTCATCACTAAAGCTCTTCTCTCTCTCACCAATCCAACTCTTCCTTTCCTCTCTGCCTTCCTTTCTTTATTTTGTTTCTATGTTTATATTCATATTTATATCTGTAAGCTTTTAAACCAACCAGTACTACACCATATTCAAGTTAATTAATTAGTTATTCAATATTCACTCCGTTTGGATTCTTAACCAGTCTGATTTTTTGGGTGAGCTTTTTAGAATCTAACGGCACTCCAATATAAACAAATTACATCTCTTTCACAACAGATCATCTTTATTTCTAGTAATGTATGTTACGCTTCATACTCAGAGCCACTTTTTAAATACTTCAATATTGCAAGTTGAACCGTGAATCCTACTAGCTATCCTTGTTTCTAATTTTGAGTATTATTAGTTATAATCACAAAAAAATTCAAACTAAAGATTAAAGGTCTTCCCAGCCCAAGTGACGTACTATACCATTAAACATTTGTTACCATTAATTGATGTTATGTTATATAATGTACATGTACACTGTAGAGCGAGGCTTGAAGAGGGCATGCAATAAGGTCAAATCATGATTATGTGCTTTTATTAACAATAACTTCAACGATCTTCTAAAAATAAATTAATTAATTACGAAATAACTTGGATGATGATAAAACTGTGATGCCTCTGATCAGCCTTTTTAGGAAGCGTATATAGATAGATAGGTAGACCCAATAGCTAGCTACTTTTAAAAACTGGAGAACGTGCTTAAAATGGGGACCATTATTAATTATTAACTCCAAAGGGGCGAGACATTTTACTCCATTTCCCCATCTCATCTACACTTTGCTTCATTTATATACACATATATGCCCTAGCCAGCTAGCTGCTCCTTCACGCTATTCCTTACCATTTTTCAAACCCTTATTTTATTTACGATATTCGATTTTATATTCTGTTCAAGTGGTTAATGAATGTGACAGAAGTTGAATCATAGTATATGTATTTGTAAGAATGTATGAAGAGTAACTTTTGCCTTTCAAAAGTATTAAATACACTCTTCCAATACATTGATCACTCGATACACTCTCTGAACCTCCATTCAATATATGACACTAAACATAAAACTTACCGCAAATTTCATTTTTTGATTAATATAAGATTTACTTCATAGAAGTATAAATATGTATATATGTCATACAATAAATGAAAAGAGTACTGAAAAAGTGTATTTAGTAATTTTTTTTTTTTTACCTTTGTTATGTGAGTAGATATCTCCTACTAATATGAGAGCTGATTTTCATCTAGTTGCATATATAGAGTTTTATTTCAATAGATTTTGATAAATCACTTATCTTTAATGTCAATTTTTTTATAATTATATTAAAAAAATTCAAATTTTGTATCGTTATAAAAAAAATAATAATAATAATTAATGGGATCCTACACAATGTTTAAGTATTACTTTGTTTGAAATACATTTGGTAAAACTATTGAGATGCATACTGATTTTTTCTCCATCTTAGATTCCATGGAAACCAGTAAATCAGCAATATTCAAAATTAGTTGGTCCAAGGGATTTTATGTAGACTTGACTTGTGGATGCAAAATCAAATTAACCCATGTAAAAAAAGAAGGCTAGCTAGACACGTTGAATTTTAAAATCCAGATTTGACCATTTTCATAATCTATGACTAATCAAGAACAACCATAAATAATTACAATAAGGGAATTATATAATCTGGTGTGTATTTGTTACAAAATATATTACAATTAATAAATAAATTTTGACAGTAGCTATAGGGTACACTATATCAACAGTGGAAGAGGCCACTTTGTTATTATATTTGGATGCCAGTTAGTTGGCTTCTAATGAATCTTTCCAGTTCATCATCACCATCATCTTCCATCACTGAGGCTGCTATTTATCCATTTTACACCCTCCCAAGTTGCAAGAGAAAATCAAACACAGGTCCGATTGGACCGCATCGGATCAAATTACTATGCTATTTTGTCTCAGTTGTGTATATTTATTAGTTGCATCCTCAACAAGACTTTGATTCCATGAGAAAAGGTGATAAATGTTATTATATTCACAGAATAAGCATATATATATCACACCTGATCGTGATTCGTGGAATAAAATATAGCAACATTAATATATAAACATATATATTAGACATGCTAAGATACAATAATTTTATATATATTTTTTAATTTGGTATTTTAATCCGACCAAATTTTGAGAATGACAAAGAACTTGTTTGCTAGTTGAATGGGGACTTCAATTTAATTAAGTGAATCTCATCTGTTATTAATAAATACTGGGGGTGATCCCTTCAGTTTTAGTCATCCTAAATATATACTATATAATTGTTTGTATACACAATAAAGATTGCAGTCTGTTTTTTAATAATTTATTAACTTTGTCTTTATCGGCCTCAGGTAATTAAGAACCAAATGCATGCAGCCAATTTGCAGTAGAAATCAAATTAAGTTAACCCAAGTTGTTAATTATAGTATATTACATGAATATCACCTTTTAAGCCACGTAAGAAGTAATTTATAGACCAGAAAGTGGTGCTTCTTAGAATAATTAAACTTGATTACTTGTGTTGTAATCAATTTTGATCATCATCTAATTAACATAGGAAAGCTTTAATTAGTTGTTAAGACCAACTGATGACATATATATATATATATATATATATCTATATATAGAAGCCTAATCTTTCCCAGACACTAATGTCCATGTTATGGGATTAGATCTCCAAATTGTAATAGTATAGTTGTTTTTATCGGTGTAACTATCAAGTATTCGAATCATAAGACAACGACGACAACCAAAAAAAAAAAAAATCAAACGAATAGTTGTATAACACTTTTTGATATAGGAGTAGGAGAATCTTTCTCAAGTGTAAATATTCAAATTCCCAGGTAGTTATTCAACTGTAATATTAGTTGTTTCAACTTTTGATAGGTTGTGGTAGTAGTCATTCAAATCATAAGACCAAAAAAAAAAAAAAAAAATCAAATGCATAGTTGTTTGTATAAGAATTTTATGTATATATATATATATAGATATAGATATAGATAGAGGAGTGTGTTCTAGTGTTTTTTTCAGAAAATGAATTGTGAAATCAATTATTAAACTGTAAATTAATTAGTTTTTTTACTTTTTTTTTTAATATATTATAAATATGGGAACCATTGTAATGAAAAAAAAAAAAAAAAAATACCCTACCTTTTCGATGGAATTTGCACGTAATTAGTTGTGTAAATTAGTTGTTTTGGTAGATTTTGACACCAGTTATTCAAATCACGAGGTTACTATATTATTGTACGAATAGTTTGCGTAAGACAATTTTGACATAGGGAGCAGATGGGCAAGCTTGAATATGGTTCCAACAAGTGGGCTGTGACAGGGGTGCTTTTTGAGATGCGAGCAGTGAGCTAGGGTGGTTTTTCCAAGTTGGGTTTAGAAATTGATCAGGGAGAAGAGGGGCGCATGCACTTGGCCCTATTTTAGGAAGTCAAAAACTCAAAATTAAGAATCCGTTAATTAATCAAATGATAATTATTAAGTGATTCCCTTCTTGTTGATTAGTTCAACAAAGTCAAACGTCACTCTAACCTGGGTACATGACGAAAGCTAATTTAAGATTACATGTCTTTTAAGAAAAAAAAATGACTGTTTATAGGGCTTGAAATCAACCATAATTACAATTTTAGTAACAATTAATAATATAATTAGGATAATAATAATAACCACATTGTCTCTCTCAATATCAATGTAACCAAGATGAGATCTATCACATTTATTCCTCGTTACCAATGAGAGAAGAGAAGACTGACCCAACCAACCATATACAAGACGGACAGACAAGCTACCATCACAAGATTTATATTCTAACTCACACTTAATTCAAAATTTATTAATTGATTAAGAAGAAATTTGTGTCACGATCAACTTTATAATAATCTACCTTAAGGAGAGTTTTAGTTTTTTTAAGATATATATAATACATTGAATGTTTTAAAATTTAGTCTGTTTAAGTGGTCACTCTTTTGTTTATTAACTCATTAAATGATCTTTATAATATCTCTCTCTCCCTCCGAAGTAATTTTAAACTCTTAATAAATATACCTTAGTGGGTCATTTTTAAGAGATTTTTTTAGGCATTACATATAAATTTATTTATTTATTAATCTAATAAAAATTATTACTTGTATATATATGAGATGATACTAGTGGGGGAATATCTACACATTTGATGTTTTAATGTGTCAAAGACTCTCCATTTGAAGATTGATTAGTAGTATAATCAAGTGAAAGAAAATGAAGAGAATGAGCATACACATACGGAGATTTCGATTCTTTATTGGACACAATCTCTTTATGGAACTCTAAAAACTAGTAGCATTTACTCCTACAACAAAAGAGAAAACTCTTAAATTAAAAATATATATTCTTATTATGAAAAATAAAATAAAATAAAATCTTCTACATATGTTGATAAATACAAATACTGAAACTCAAACTCTTATCATAAATGTGAAAACCATTTCAATTATGAGTAAGTATTTAGTATTCTTTATTGCAGGTACATATTCATAATTTATTTTTATCGACGCATGGAAATGGTCGACCGGAGATTCTTAGCCCAATACTTGCAATTAATGAGAAACAAAACAGAAAACAAAGAGGAGTGCAAGAAGAAGAACAGAGATAGCACCAGAACAACAACAAAAAATAGATATATGCTGTAAAAGCAATTAAAAGAGCAAGACTGTGAATGTGAGAGTAACAAGCATATAACAATAGATAAAAACAACTAAAAATGAAAGAGAAGAGAGGAAGAACAATGAGTGCAAAGATATTTTTACGTGGTTTGGCAATGGTGTCTATGCCCACGGGCCACTCTGAGTATATTTTGACAGAGTAACCATATCACTAAAAATGAGTTCTCCCTCTCTTTACAAAGAATTTCACCTCTATTTATAAGAAGAGATTTATAATTGAGTGTAGTACACGTTAAGAAATAATTATACTAAATTATACTAACTACTCTGTCATAATTATACTGTATTAATTAATAACTCTGACATGACAATTCCTGCATTAATTGTTCCTCGGGATTCGGGATTGCACAGATCTCACAAACACGAGATCGGAAAGCCTAAATCTGAGAGATCGAATCTGGCACAAAATTAGGGAGCTTGAATTCATCTCGGATTTGATTGCTGCCAGCATCTGAGAGCTGAGAGCTCCATCCTGCAAGTTGAATGTAGCGAGCTGCGAGCTGGATGCTGAGATCTGAGAGCTGAGAGCTCCATCCTGCAAGCTGAATGTATAGTGAGTTGGGGTCTTCGTCTATTGGGTCCGTCCCATGGAGACTTAGACTTTGTCTATTGAATCAACTCTCTGGGTTAGTTTATTGGGCTTTTATCAGCCCCTTTATGCAAACCAAAATTTACCCACAACAATTTTCTTTTTATTCTACTTCTTGTATGAAGACTTGGATGAGTAGAAGATTCAAAACCCACAAATAATACATTGATATAATATAAGAAAGAAAAGCTGGAAGATGGTGACCTGAGAGAGCAAAATAAACCCTCACATGTAAATCAAACAATAAAGAGATCTCTATATCTATCTGTGGAAATGGGTGAGTAGGTAGATCTTCATCAATTAGCAAGCAGGAACAGCAGCCTTGGGGGACGGCTTCAGGTCATGTCCCACCATCTAACAATGGAGATGCTCCTGGTCCTCAATTTCTTCTACACATTATGACTTTGAAATGATTGGATGGTTGGGATCATTTATCATATTTATATCTGAACCCTAGCTCTCTCTCTCTCTCTCTCTCTATACATATGCACACACATATATTGAGAGTGAGAGACTCCAATAATACAAATATATATATGCAATGTATATATCATTATTGTCTCTCTCACTTAAAAGCCAGGTGTACATATTTATATATAAATAATGGCATTAACTTTCATCTGTCATTTCTTAGTTAACACACTTCTTCCTAATCAGGAAACATATACAGCTTTGTAGTAGTAATAATATTTGAAAAAAGTTAGTCCAATAAGTGGCACGATTGCCCACATACAGTTTGATTGATGTAGTTTGGTTTTTTTGATGAATTATTGCTGTTAATGATCTCTAATACTTGCTCCATCAAATCATAGATTCATATATAACCAAATATATAAAAAAAACAATAGTGGCTAAACTTTCCTTAATTATGAATCATAATAATTCTTGTGAAATAAAGAGACATACATGAAAAAATCATGCTAGGATAAATTGGCTTTGTAATACGAGGTTAATAATGGTTATCAATAATAATAATAACAATAGTCATATCAACATATCTAATATGGGGGCCAAATGTTGAGACCATGCCCCCCCGTGAGAAAACAGTGAATCGAATCCGGTTGCCCACCACCGTAGGGTGGTCGTACATGTTAAGTCAAAACCCTAACCCCAGTTAGATTTCCCTTATCTTACTCTTTTGCATTCTCAAAAAAATATCTATGGCTAATTATTTAGGATCTATTAATTAAATATACTAAAATCAATTACTATATATTTGATTCGGATATATATTTACCCATTTACTTCCACATAACAAGAATAAAAGTCCTTACACATGTATGCTTGTTAATGCTCATGATGAAACTTGAATGTAATTGCATACCACTAATGTAGATGGAATGTGCGCACAACTTGAACTAATTAATAAATGAGAGATGGTTGGGTGGTAAC
>CM034470.1:720810-803394 GCA_019925255.1 Litchi chinensis | reverse complement strand
TGGTAAGGATTCGAATCCTACTCTATGCAATTTACAAGTATATGTGTGAAGTTTTTCTCCATTATATGACTAAATATTCAGCTTATATAATTAACATTACTAAAATATTTAAACAACCCTTTTGATTTTTTCAACATTAACTTAAAATAAATATAAAAAAAGGGATGTAGCATTTTTCAAAAAAATTTCTTAACATTCAATTGGGAAGCAGTGGATAATGAGCTTAGATGAGCAGGAAAAGGTTCAAGAAAGATAAGTACAAAAAAGAAGAAGAAGAAGAATTAGGGGTTGTTTGTGGGTGCACATATAAAAACAGCTGGCGTAGATGACCTTATCACTCAGACACAACCAAAAAAAGAATCATAAAAATATGTGTATACCACCCAGGACGATGACAATGACAAGCTCACATGAGCCCAACCAGATAATACATGGGGTCCCTACTTATAAAACCCATTCCTAATTTTTTTTCTCTCTCTCTCCCCATCTCTCCGTCTGCACCAGTCCTACATAGTTGCTTTGTGATTTGTAATTAAAGATATTTAGCTAGCAAAGAAATACAAACAAATCAACATTCCATCCTAACTTCGACGATTTGACCTCTTTTCAATAAAAGTATTTTTAATACTCTCATAATTATGATTTAAAAAAATATCATATTATTAATATCAAGAAATTATCATTTAATAAACAATCAAATTAAAAAATTATTCTTTAATACTTCCATATATTTTCATTCAATACCTCCATATATTTTTATTTAATTCTTTCATATTTTTTATTTAATGTTTTCATTTTTTATTTTTAATTAAAAAAAATTATAATTAAATAAGTATTAGCTTATTGACATGATTGCCTAACATACCATCTAGAAATAGATAATCATGTTAACAATATTTATTTTCTTGTTACCACATCAGTTTGATATTGATGTATGATAATTGTCATTGAAGATGTTTATTTTAATTCAATATCTATTTATCCTATGTGACATGTAATTTTTTTATAATTTATGAGAGTATTAGAGATTATATGAGTAAATATTTAAATTATACATATAATAATTAAGCTTAATAGATTCCCATAGATATAAAGCAAGTTCAAGTAAGTCAATAATAACAATAACTGTAGTAATAAAGAGAGGTATAATTAATTAGGCAAACTAGAAGAGAACCTTCCAGGGGAGGCACAACAACAGGACTGCCCCTTTGAAAGGCTATCTATCCATCCACCAAAGAAACTGCTAGCTAGCTTGTAATTTTCAAGTTTTTTTCCTCCTATATATGTTTATGTATGCAATCTCATTCTCTCTTTTCAAAGGTCGACAACGAGAGAGGAACTTGCACTGCTTTGAAACGTCCATGGTGGGCATCATCTTTAATATTATTATTATTAGTCTTGTTTTCGTGTTCTAGTCATCTTAGTCAATGAAGAAAAGCACCGACCTCCAGACCCACCGACCTCCTCCTCCTCCTCCTCTTTAGATTTTTTAGAATAATCTCCTGCTTCAACAACCCTAGTAGCACCTCTTGTTTTGTTTTCTTTTGATCTGGATAGATAAATACATAGAATAGAGACCAAGTTCATTTTTGGTTTGAATTTTCTTCTGGATCCAGTCTGGAAATCGTACATCAATCAAATCCATGGAGTTTGGGTCAACCAAAGAAGAGTTTTGTCAAGCAGACCACCACCACCACTACCACCAGTGCCAACACAACAACAACAACAACAACCAAAGTACTGGTAAAGCTAAACTTCAGTTCCCTCATCATAACTCGTCTTCGTCTTCCTCTCCTTGTTCGTTATGGGAGCAACAAACGGGGTGTTGGTTAGGGAAGAAGGAAGAGGGTGAAGAGGCGATGGTGGTGGTAGAAGAAGAGGGGAGGAGTGGAAGCGTGGTTAGCATGGCGGTGGAGAAGGAGCACATGTTCGACAAAGTGGTGACGCCAAGCGATGTGGGGAAGCTAAACAGGCTGGTGATCCCAAAACAGCACGCGGAGAAGTACTTCCCGCTAGATTCGTCCGCGAACGAGAAGGGTCTGCTCCTGAATTTCGAGGATCGTAATGGGAAAGCGTGGAGGTTCCGTTACTCGTACTGGAACAGTAGCCAGAGCTACGTCATGACCAAAGGCTGGAGCCGGTTTGTCAAGGACAAGAAGCTCGATGCGGGAGACATAGTCTCCTTTCAACGCGGAGTAGGTGAGTTGGGCAAGGATAGACTTTACATTGACTGGAGAAGGAGACCCGATGCGCCTGAACCCGTTTCGTCATTTCCTCTCCACCACCACTACCACGGCCACTTGTCGTCTCTTCACAGGTCTATTCCTTGGAGTCCTCTGCTAATGAGACCGCCGCCGCCGTCATCTCTACCTGCTGCTATGTCGAGGGACCACTTGCACTGGTCTCAAATGAATCATTTTCTAAACAGGAATGGTTTCTATGGTGGTGGTGGTGGAATGGGGTCTGTTTATTACTTGAGATCACAACCATTGCAATCGCAACCATTGCAATTACAGACATTACAAATGGGGGAGTGGCAACACCATCATCAATATCAACATCAGCAACATTCTCATCATCATCAACATCAACATCAACATCAACATCAACAAGAAGAGAACACAATGGTGTTCGATTCAGTGCCGGTGGTTCAAGGGAAGGCGGCCGCCAAGAGGCTGAGATTGTTTGGGGTGAACATGGACTGCCCCATATCGGATACTGATGATGATGATAATGAGATTGACATAGTCACGCTCCAGCACGCTTCAATGCCGACAATTCAACCTCATCATCAACAACAACTTTCTTCATCACAACAAGCAGCAGCTTCTCACCAATTAAGGCTCTACAATAACAATGGCACCGCAATTGACTTCCTCAACAAAGGCAAAGCCTCCATGTCCTTGGACTAGAAAAAGGTCAAGAATTGATAGATAGTCTTTTGGTTTACATTTTCATTATATATCTCAACCAAATCATCATGGTTTCATAACCCCAGCTAGAGAAACTCATCAAGACTATATATGCGCCCAAGCACCACGGTACCATGTATCTCTCCATCTATGTACACACATCAACTAAAGACAAGGGTGTTTCAATGATTTGGGTTTTTGTGAACAAGTTAGCTAGAAATTAATCGAAAGAGAGAAACTAGATAGGCAACAACCGAAAAAGAAGTACTCTCTTCATGAGCTTCTAGTGTTAGCTGGTGTAAATTTATATAAATACATATATATATATATATATATATATATATGTTTATCATAGATTGATGATCATAGAAATATCAAATATGATGATCATGATCACATATAGATAGATTAATTAATGATGGGGGTGTTGAGAATTTCAATGTT
This sequence comes from Litchi chinensis, assembly GCA_019925255.1. NCBI lineage: Eukaryota > Viridiplantae > Streptophyta > Magnoliopsida > Sapindales > Sapindaceae > Litchi > Litchi chinensis. The sequence goes on along the minus strand of CM034470.1, from coordinate 800,038 downwards.
TTTGCCTTTTCTAGGACCTGGTTCTTGCAATCTGTGTTGATGTCATGGAATTAGTTTCCAAATTCTTCTATTCTCTTTGGCTTTCAACTATTCTTCTTCTGTTCCTATACAACAACATTCACACACTGTTATCCAGTGATGTTATTAAACTTTCCTGCCTCAGTAACTGTGTACAGTAGTGGCTATAGCTACCTGATATTATTGAAGTTTTTGGGCTCTCTCTTTTGTCTTTACATTGGTAGGTTGTTGTTGTTGTCGCTGTTTCGTTGGGCACGCCCGCAGGTTTTGCAGACCATTTTGCAGACCTCTTAAAGGTACCATTTTCACTTATTTTCATTTCTCTTCCTTTTCTTTGATTATATATACTCCTTCTATTGCTTGACCTTTCAATGCGGTTTTTCTTTTTCTTTAATTTGCTCCATCTAGTAGTACTACTCTTCATGACACGGTTAACATATATTCATTTCTAGGATTCACAATTGATGTTGTTTATATTAAGTGCTATATAACTTCTACATGTTATTTGGAATCTGATCACTTTGTAGTTATTTAGTCATTACTAGATATATGAATAACCCACCATATTTAAATCATCATTTACTCACTTGACTTTGTCTCCAAAGGTTTTAAATTTAATTTATTACATTTTCACTACATGGTTTCCAAGGTATGCATACTAGTAATACAGTACTATATATATATAGAGAGAGAGAGAGAGAGAGAGAAGGTCTGCCTCTAAAGATTTGGTGATCATCATCATATTAGTTTTGTTTTTCGGCTATGGTCCTATTGATCATTATTGACATCAAAGACTATATATATATATATACACACACACATATATTATAATTTCTTTACAAAATATTCAAATGAAGTAACCATATCATGATCATAAATTAACATTTATATACTTTTGTAAAGAATTGCACATTTTCGATCCCAATTACTTTTCATGTTTTCTTGTGCACATATCTACTTATCAAAATACACAATAATTGGTAATTAATGCTTTAAACTTCCTCAGCTAAGTCAATTCCTTTACGTGTTGAAATACTTTTGCCATCAGAAATTATATAAATTCGATCTCTCATCTAAGGTGCTTTGAATTAATGCATTTTTCTTTTTTATAAAATTGATACAAGATTGCTTTAGTACTGTAGATATATGACATTCTTTGCCACAATAATTTCGTAATATTTAATCAAAGATCTAGTAAAAATAATAAAGTTAGGTATTGTATTTTGTTTTTATAGGTTGAATGCACACATTGATTACTTCAACAAATACACAAACTATTTTCTCATGATACTCAAGACTAGCTAGAATGTAATTTTCCAACTATATATATATTTTTGTGTCTCATAATCTATTTCGTGATCTGCTAGCTATTTAATTCAGTTTTAAATTCAAATGTGCCTTGGTGACAATGTCCTAGATGGAAAAATATTTTTAAAGAAATTAGTTAGAACGATATAGCTCATTAAGGAATGAATATTCCCTGATTGAACCTCATCTAATTAGTTGATATCTTAGGCATCTTGTAACATATGCACTTTATTTTCATGGTATGAAATTATAATATTTTTAATCTTCATTTGGCATTCATTACAAATTATATGTAGTTGAGAGGTAAAACATTTTAATGAATATTAAACTTACCAATTACTTGAAAACACTAACCAAATTAACATCACCTAGAGAAAAAGCTACAGAAATAGACAAAAATGAAATTGAAACTTTGTTACATATATTGACATCCATTTTCTTTCAGGTAATATAATTAAATTCTACTCATTTTATATTGCCAAGGCTCGTGGATTTTTCAACTTGATCCTCTTTCTAATCTATTGAGAAAGATGTTCTCTTCAGGCTTCACTTTTATCTTGTTTGACATCAGAATTTTCAACTAGACTTTGCAAAGAGATAAGAATGTAGTTAACTAAACCAACTATGCATATTTACCAAATAATGATGGTATAATTTGAAAATTTTCCATACTACATATAATACTTGTATTGGCGGACAGTAGGATGAGGATACAGTTTGTATTGTTTTATGTCTTCTAACAATGTATGTTAAAGTATATACTATATATAGGCAAAAAAATATATATTTACATTTTTATATATTGACATAATTAATTTAAAACCAAAATCATTTAGACATGTTTGTTATTGGTTATTCTTGGTTGGGAGTCCATTGTGTATACTTGAGAAGTCTTGTTATGAGTAAGCTAGTTGGTGATGTGATGAATCTTTAGTATATATAACTTTAACATACAATGATGCAATTTACATTATCTCTAGCTATTTGCATCAATGTTCATGAAGGCTGATTATAACATGGAAGAACCATAGATTAACTGATCAATTCCCTTTTTTTAGAGGTAATGTTGTGAAATTACAATTATTATTATTATTACTATTGTTGTTGTTGTTGTTGTTGTTGATATCCTAAGTATGATCTTAAATTTGAGATAACTAATTTCATCTTACAAAATTCAATGCTAAGTATATATTTAGTCCTATGGTATGCATATTGTTTGTTTTATTTGTTTTGTAATCATGGAACAATATTGATCAGTCTTAGTACTTAATCAACATTGATCTGTCTGATTATACTTAATCAAACGCTGTGTCGTATATGATCCAAGTCATGCCACTGCAACAGATCATGAATTTGTGCACTTCACTGGTTTAATTAGGTTATTGGAATACCATCACTTGTGCTATACATCTAAGTTTTGTCCAATATTCTTGTGATTGACTTATGTGCAAGTCTATTTACACACTTCAATTGTTGATTTAGAATAGCATTACACGCTTTCGCGTTTGATTAGTTTGGATTAATGAGGCCACCAAATATACAGTGGACTGTTGCAATGTTGGATGGTGACGCTATTGGAATCATTATGTGGATATAAAGCAGCTAAAGTTGACCCTTAATGGCCCTCAGAGATTGACTTGGTTTCGCGAAAATAGTAATAATAAAGCAGAATTAATCATATTTGTCCAAGGTTTGGAGACACTGATTTGGTTTAAGTCCCTTCAATAGAGTGCTTTGCTTGGATTTTCTTGCTTAACCAAACTGTTGCTGCATACAAATGGTCAAATGGGAATTTGCACGTGCATGTGACAAGAAATAGAAATAGGGAATTTTTTATGACAAATCCAATCCCTTTTCTTGTTGACTGTCCATTTGCAACTGTTTTGCTAGCTGTTGATGATCATACTGTGAAGCACTTGTTCAAAAGTGAATTACTGTTTGTTTCATGAAGAAGAAAAGATGATCAATATTCTACTCATGATGTCTCTTGGATTGAATGATTCAATATTTGATTTATTGATTCTTTTGATTGGATAGGCTGCTTGAAATTAAAAAGTGATCCTCAATAAATTTACACGTATAATTTGTTTGTAATATTAAAGTTGGAATTCAAGGGAATTGGTTAATGTTATATATGTCTGATTTGGGGGGTAAGTTGTTTAACTTGGAACTTGAATTCACCAAAGAAAATGTTTAGATTCAAGCATTGTTACACAAATTAAAATGAGGAGTTATCCTTTTGAGCAAAGTAAGGGCAAAATTTTTCACCAACATTTGGTAATTTCGTGGCCCTTTCTGAGACAAATTCTCAAAGATACAAAAGTACGAGCTAAAAGCTTTAAAGAAAATAGTCACATTTTATATATCATAATATAAGATATAAAAAAGTAAAAAGGAGGCTGAATTTTTCTCTTAAAATATGGTAAGTGAACTTCAAGAGGAGGAAAAGAGTTAACGTAGAGCAACCTTGTAGGAATGTGATAGTAGCTATAGCCTAGAGCAATTATACAGCCTGATATATAATAAAATAACTCTTTAATGTTGCTTAATGGTAGAGAATATTCATTCAATCAGATAATATTTTAGATTTGAGTTAGTGCACTAAAGGTGATATCTCAATATGTATATAATATAGAATATTCATTCAATCAGATAATATTTTATGTTTGAGTTAGTACACTAAAGGTGATATCTCAATATGTATATGATGTAGAGTATTCATTCAATCAGATAATATTTTAGGTTTGAGTTAGAGCACCAAAGGTGATATCTCAATATGTATATATATATATATATATCTATTTTGGTGTAAAATTAAGTAAAAATAATAATAGTAATAAAAAAGCCTTCTGTGGAAATATAAAGAGTACAATTAGAGTGCGTTTATTAATAAAAAATTCCTATGTAATAAGAAATTGAATTTAATTTTTGATATTTGTAGATAACTTTTTCTAACTATTATGAATTAAATTATATAAATCTCGTCCACAAATAATGAATTATATTCCATCTAAAAAAATGAACTTAATTATCTCCTCCAACCTATGGGTTAAATTCATGCATTTCTTGATTATCATTCTAACTAAACTTCATTTTTTTTTTTCATTGTTATTTTCGATTATTACAAAAATTGAGTAGTTAATCAACGTTGTTTAGAGAAGCAGTGAAGCAACTTAAACAAAGCTTACTTTCAAAACCTCGATGACTTTCTTGAACCTATAGCTACCAATGAAGCAACTTAAACAAAGTAGATTCTCCAATGAACTTCAATTAAAACCTACCAATCAAGGGAACACAATAAGGGAGATCATATACGTTAATTAATAAAAGTTGATTATCAATACACAAATAAACAAACATAATATAATAAAAGAAAGAAACATGAATAGTTAAGAATGTTTGGTGAAAATTAAATTAAAAAAAAAAAAAAAAAAAGCGAAAGGACCCAATTCCCAAATCAAAGGGAGAAGTGATCATGACTAGGAGTATAGGGACTGTATGTGTCCTTTCAGTAGAGTAAGTATAATTGTCGTTAGGCTGTCAACCTTTACAACGGCAATCCCTTCACTGCCATTATCTGCCATTTCATACTACTATGTATTCACATTTTATACACTTATGCACATAATTTAAATATATAAAAATGCAATATATATATATATATATTAGCATGGGCCCCCACCTCAGAAATATAGCATCTAGATTCTATGCCCACCATGCATCAGTTGTAGTACTACTCATCATCACCATCATCAGCCTTGTATCACCAAAACAGATTTTATTGTGTGTGTATATATATATATATAAATTAAAAACAAAGTGGCACTAGTGATTGATCATCAGCCAAAACAATAACCCAGACAGCCGTAACGATATCTCCCCACATCCCATAACCTTTTATACCATTTTCATCAACCTTTTTGATTCTCTCTCTCTCTATGAGTCATCACATTCCTGATATATATATATATTTTTTTTTTTAAAAAATAATACAACCACCCCATCTCTTCTATCCTCTCTAACCGTGCGATTTGTTCTTCAAAGATGATAATTACATATGTTATTTACCCGATAATGCATGGCTACTCCTTTGGTTGATAACCCTAATAAGCCAAATTGTCTCTTTAATTTATGCATGATAATATATGTACACATATGTATATAATAGGCCAGTCTATGGTAAGACCACTTCTTGACTTTCCTCTCCCAAAGTGCTTACACAAAATGCAAACCCCATCATGAATATGACTTGCAATTCTCTTCTCTACAATAATTTAGTGAAACTGATATGTATGTATATATATAAATATATATATAAGCTTGTAAGATAAGAAACTAGTTAGAAACCAAAGAAATACTGAAGCAAGAAAGTAGGGAGATACTAGTGTATATATAGAAAGTAATAGAGAACCAAAGATACGGCATGAAACTGGAAAACCTGAAGAGAGAAACCCCAAGTGATAATGAAGTCCCCACACTAGAAAGAGATTGATGTTTGCTTGTTTGTAGGTTTGCAGGGTTAATAGGCGTAATCAATGACGACAATAAAGATATATACTACAAAAATCTAACACTTAAATTAATATAATTTAAAAGTTGTTTTCATTGTTATATATATACACACACACACACACACACATAAAACAATGAAAACAACTTTGAAAGATATATATATATATATCTTCTCTCTCTCTCTCTCTCTCTCAAAGGCGTGCAATTTAATCCCAGTCCCTAGAAATGCATGGACCACGTTTTGGTGTGTTGTGTTGTATACATGTAATTTTTCTTTTGAGATTTTAATGCACCACATTCCCGTGATACCTTTTTTTCTTTTTCCTTTGGTTTGCTTTTGTTTTTCTCTTTCCTCTATCTATATGTATCTATCAATGTGTATCAATGTATTTGTGATTGCTATGGTTTGGTATTGGTTTGTCTCTATACAACTGCGTGTGTGTGGGTGGATAGAGCTTTTTCCATGGTCATGATCATATGTGAAAATGTAAAGAGAGATAGAGAGAGTAGTGGGGTGGCAACAAATGGGGGTGTGTCACGCTTTGGTTTGTTTCTTTGTAACATGATTTATCCACCCACTTTATATACACTCAACAATCAACATTCCAAGTTCCTTGTATAAAAGTTAAAATGGACAAGTGATATTGATCAAGTAGCAGTGGCCTGTTGCAGTCTGCGCCTAGCTACCTAGCTAATAATAAACCAATGGCTATATAAATGTCAAAGACTTTATCATTCAATCACACTGATCAGTCTGAATTAAAAATATGTCAAAGACTTTGTCGTTGAAGATATAACTTTTTGGTTTAGTTATTTTTCTCATGCAGAAACACGTTTGGGAAAAAGAGAGAAAAGAATGAGAAGAAGAAGAAGAAAGAAAGAAAAAGGAAAAGAGAAGGGAAAAAGCTGATTACTGTCATTTCACATTTCATTTCATAATAATGAATATTGTTATTGTTATGGACAGAGAGCAGAGCATTAAACAACGACAGTACTGCAAAGAGAGTGGCAGCCGATCCCAAAAAAACAACCGCAATTATAGTACTTAAATATAATATAGGGTGGTGGTATGATAGCAACAACTCAGCTACACATGCCTTGGCACCACTGCTCACTGCACACCTCAACAGCCCTAGCTACACATACACATACATATCATAAATATTATAATATATATAATAATAACAATGCGATATGTGTATGATATTGAACAACAAAGAAAGAAAAAAAAGAGACACAGAGAGTGGGGCTCCTCCCTAGCTAATTATGATGATTAAAAATTCTGACCCACCTGGGGTTGAAGGGATGGGGCTCTATATATATATGTATTTATGTATGTATGTATGTATGTATATGTATATGTTTGTCCTACATAGACATTGCCGATTTGCTCTCCCTTATTCAATGCTGAGTGCCCAGATTGTTGCTGAGGTATCTCCCAGCCTAAACCCTAACACCAACCATACAAACACCAACCTTTGTCTTCATATACCCTACCTTAATTATTATTATTATTTTTAAAACTATATAGTATAACAGTTAGCTTAGACATGTGATCATATAAATAGTATGGACCAAATGAACCATGTGGACCATATTTTGGAGACAGAGGGATGGGAAGAGGGTGATGCTAATAAACTAGAGAGACTTTGGTTTTTGGTTTGGTTTGGTTTGGTTAGGTTTGGGTTTGGCAGCATCTTGTAAATGACAAAACAAGCCGGTTATTCAAATTTGACGTGTATAAACTCGTATAAGGATAATAAATAATGGTGGGGTTTATCATAAATGGGAAATTGGCAAACTGAGAGAGGGTCAGGTCCCCACACAAGATGACTGGTCAGTTTTTGTGCTTGTGGGATGAATAGTTACATGGGTTGTCTTTGTACTTTCCCACCAACTCTCTGTATTCAAAAACCTAAAAAGCTTTTGTGTGTGTGTGTGTGTGTGAGATGTTTCCACTGAGTGGTACTTACTCACACTTGTAAATGTTCACATGAATGAAATGACCTTTCAATTTAACTCTACATATATCTAGTCTCTTTCCACCCTCTATTTTTTTTACCTTTAATTTTATTGTTAATTTTTGTCCATCCAAGACTGCAGTAGTCAATAATAAACTCTCTTTAACAATATATGGTTGGAGTTCCATAAATTTAAAAAAAAAAAAAAAATTAACATTTTGGTTCTCGGATCATCAACTTTGGCCAAAAAAAAAAACTAATAATAATAATGAGGTACTACAAGGCAATTAATTCTCCTCATAAAAATGGGACATAGTCTGTTGTATCTCTGAATTTGGGGGATTTCTATTGGCTTTACACTTTCTTTTTATATTCATGTGTCAGCAAGTCTCACTCCAGCCCATTCTAATTGGGCCAACCTTTTGAATATAAGCCTAAAATGTTGGGCCAAGTGGTCCAAGTCTTGTATGCTCCTTTTATATACTCCAGCCCAGCCCAGCCGAAATACATATAATGCCATTCAGTCCATAATTGGGCTCCGCATCTTGGGGCTGGGCTCATTTTTATGATTGGGTCCACATAGTATTATATCGACACTTTGTCCATAATGACAATGACGTTTCTGTAACGAGAGTTCAACTCCTCTTTCCCATTAAATCTCCAAAAAATGTGACGAAGTCTCTCCTTTATACTGGTAGTTACATTTCGAATCATACTTGTAGCTATATCTTAATAGACTTTTGACTCGATTAGTATCAGCTTTCACAGTTACAATGTGATGTAAAAGGATTATCAATATAACATTAATGGGGTGCCTAGAATATGTGCCTAATTTTATTGTCTGGCTGAATATGAAACAAGCAATTTCCAAAACTTACATAACTACATAACTTGCAAGTCAAGCTTCAAGAACCAAAAAATTTAGCACCAAGCTAAGAAGCCATGATAATTCACAAAAATGGTATTGTTCTAAATGAATTTTGAAAGACCCTATACAGTTCTAGTTCTTCAATTGGTGCCAACATTTGATTGTTATTTATATCCATGTCCAATTTCAGCAGACTCAAAACCTTGAGGCTTTTAGGATTGAATCTTTCAGCCTGAGACCTCCCAGAAACTTGTATGCATTGAATAGCGGCAGATTCTCTGGAACCAACTGTGCACATCCTGACATCCACCAGAAACCTGATTCATCAACCTATTCTGTCAAAATCACAGAATCAGTCTGTAACAATAGCCTCCATGTCTTTGGACAAGCCAAAGAAAACTACTGAGTGTCGTTAATCTTGCAACTATCTACATGAATACGTTCATGCACAGAGTCTTCAGGTTGAAATAATCATTTTTCTACGCTCATCAAGGAAACTAAAACATAACGAAACAATGCAATGATATATAACTGTCTACAGTTTTAAGTTCCATCAGAGCAGGAGAAGCTCGCGTTGAAAAAGGGAAAACATTTGAAAGCTGAGTTCAGATACACTACCTCTATATTTACAAACTTGGTGCTAATTCTGCTTCAAGGCATGAGTCAACTTCCCAGACATGGCTTGATGCTGCATTTCTGTGTTGATTAGATGAGCGTCTTTCATAGCCTTCCGAAAAACCAGCAGCTTGCATTTAGAATGCAAAGATTTGGAATTTTTTTTACCCGATAATATCAGATTCATAAGATAATGCTAACATCATGAAAGCAGATGATGCATACCTGAGTGACAGTATCATCCATTTTAATGCTGCCATCTCTCCTTGGACAAGAAATCAACACTGGCTTGCTGAACATTGAGCAACAGCTTTTTTCCCTTCCCCGATCATGCAGAACAGACATAGCCTTCATCCTTGTTATCTGACATTCCTACTTTGCAAGTTGACACAAAAACATTATTCAGCAACTACAACATTATTATCCTATTTCAACGGTTAAGACAGGAAAGAACTGGATAGGTTCAATAGTCACCAACAACTAGAAACAAATTTCACTTATTCCACATATCTCTCTCCACACAGGCTTGGGAGAAAGATGAAGGCATTATAATGAAGAGTAAATGCTTTTAGAGGAAAACTGTGATACCTAAAAATATTTGATAGATTAAACATTTCTATATAAATGTGTAATCTCATCAATCTTGAAAAGTTCATTACAACACCGGATATGTTCAAGACATACTACCTATTATATTCTTGTTCAAAATTGAAAGCAAGAGATCTTCCATATTGGCAAATCAGATCAACAAAAGTCAAAAGTCAAAATTTCTACGACACCATACCTTGTGGCCGTCCAATAACTTCATAGGACTGTATGAAGTGCAAGGATGACCTGATTCATGTTTTGAAGCCCTTTGTCCAACCTCATTCATGGTACACGCCTTAAGATTATGGATTATATGTTGGATCGTATCATGATCATGCTCATTTATAGAATCTAAATGGTTACTCATAAGCAACTCTGACAGATCACACATTGTGTTAATCAATGATTGAACATCTATTTTTGGAGGTGTAGACTTTGATGCACCTGGTCGTGTATTGTTAAAATTAGAAGAAACGGCTTCTTGAGAGCAAGATGAAGTCAAGACATTCCTTCTTACAGTGAAGGACACATTAGTTGAACCTCTATTTATGGCATTCTTATTACTCTTGAAGGGACCTGCAACATTACATCCCATCACATCCTGACAATTGGAAGTATGGCGATCCTCTATGAGCTGTAGTTGATCACCAGATAAATAATCAGGCAGAGAAATTTTAGTAGACTCATTTGGTGGGACATAGAAGTTTCTAGCATCACGGATGCCATTAGAATAAGGAGATCCAACTATACTGCTCACTTCTGAAGGATGCATTCCTGTTTTGAAAGAAGCAATTGAAACGTATTCTGTGGATGAGAAGGAAACAACTGAAGATGCAGTCTGCTGGAAACACAAGGGATCACTTTCAATGTATTCACTATCATGGTACTCTACTTGTCGTCTAGCACTTTCAGGGATAAAGTGAGGAGCAAGAGGATTCAATCGTTTACGTGTTCTGGCATCAGTTTTAGGAAGTTGTTGAGTCAAAGGCTGAGAAACTTGAGATGTGGATTGAGAAACCCCAGTTCCTTTCCAACATGGTGAATCCACATCAGAGTCCTGATCAGACATTACAGAAGTATTTTGAACACAAATACTTAATTGGGCACCATGAGCTTCCAAGGAAACATCATTAACAACATTCTGAGAGCTGTTTAGCAGCTCCCTTGTTTTCGTAATCAAGGGATCTATAGCCTCATTTATAACTTGACAATTCCTTTCCTCCCTGCCTTTGTCTATAGCAATTTTTAATGGGAGAACCTCCTTGTCTTTGGCATCCTGCAGAGAATGTGGCCCCATCATGGTAGATGAATGAGAGTTAAAATGATTCTCATTGTTGATGATGACAGCATCACCACAAGAATCCAGATCCTTTTGCAAAACAGGTTTGGACAAAAGCATTGTACTAAAATCTGATGTTTTGAGAACTCGAGCAGAAGAAGTATTACACTCTGATGAATGAAGAAGTTTAAGCTCATCTGCATGAATAAACCCCAAATGATAATAAAAAATTCCATGAATATACTGACCAAACAAACTTGATTGAACTAAATCAGGATACAAAAGAAATTGAAACTACCAAAGCAAAAGCAACGAACTAAATACAACGTGTGTTACACATTGTCCACAAGCACAATGAACATAATTACAGGTTTGAAACGGAGGGAAAAGAACAAACAACATACAATGATTTCAGCAGAACCCAGACCATGTCCATTTGTTTAACCGGCAAGACTATGTGTTCAATATACACATGCTTATCAACAACAATTAGCAAGCTGAAAAGTCATCTATATTATGAATGTGAAGAAACACACCAGAACCCATTTCAAGAGATTGCACAAGGATCCATATTTTACTATCAGAATAAGCTAATGATCAAACAAGGTACACATCTCCTTTACAAAAACAATTATAAACTAACCAGTTTTATAAACATTGAATTTGCACATACATTGATGAATGAACCTCTTGTGCCTCACTTTTCCCTTCTACAGAAATTTCCAACAAGATCAATCACTCATTGCTTCAATCACAGCACATTAGCAATAGTGAAGCCTCAACTTGTGCCCAAAATCATCAATTTAAACATGGTCATGGCTATTTTAGTGGTTGAAACCATATACGGTAACAATTGATGATCAGTTTATAATAACATCATATTGGGCGATGACTCCAAATTCCAATTATAGCAACAACAAAACCAACATTACAAAGCAGTCAAATAAGATTAAGATCAAGTGGGAACATTAATCAAATTCATATGATCGTGAACAACAACAAAGTCCAAGTACTACTTGCAACAACATAAGCTATAAAAAAATATTGGGCAGGAACAAAAAAGTATTAAGAAACCAAAACCCCCCCATCAAGATAAAAACTTGAAGACAGACATAGAAGGGTATATATACCTTGTTTGTTGGCAGCAGAGCCATGATTCTTCAAGGTAAAAGGTGAAGCCAAAGCAGACAAACGTGAAGTAGATGGTGAAGAAGAAGAAGAAGAAGCTGGAGTCATTCTCTCTAAAGATGATGGTCTCTTGATGTCCATCACAACCCCAAAGATGGTGAATGTTGACTTGTCATGTCCACGGCCACAACCCCACTTCATATTCTACTGTTTACATGTTTCTCAGAAGAGAAGAATACAGAAGAGGTGATTTTTAGTCAAAAGTGTTGGCCTTTCGGTTTCAGGGAATTGCACTGGTGTTTTGTCAATGACAGGCTTTGGAAATGGTGGTGTCCCACCCGTTTTAGTTTCTTTTTGAAAAAAAAAAAAAATTGCAGATTCTAAGCAACTTCATTGGTTCTATAACCACCAATGAGTTGACTTTTGGAGTTCAAGGGTCCTTGTACTCGTAGATATCTTCAATACTAAGGAAACCAAAATTTAATAATCAAATCTATGCTTATTATGTTTTCAAACGAAAAAGAATAATCACTATTTGTTCTTATGAGAAAAATTTGGATGTGACGGTCTAATTGGTACTGTATGATTGAAAATTATTATATGATAATTTTATATTTTTCATATGACGTTTTTGATTGAATAGACCCTCAACTTATGTAAATTATTATATAACAATTTAAACTTATCATATAATGTGTTTTGATTGGATAAATGTTCAATTGATATATTGAGACATTCTAATTTAGATTGAACTGATTTAATTAGAACTATTTGATCTACATGACAAGTTTTAATTTATAAGTTTCGATCTTGTGGACGTTCACAACTCATTGACTAAATGATCTTTATCTCATTACATGTTTCATGGTCTTATTAAAATATGTCTCCTAGTAAAAGGAATATATGTTTTTTTTTTATGTATATTTACACATATAACCCCAAAACCATTATGGGCTTTACTACATATTAATTCTCAATATATGTCATAGCTAGGCCACAAAATGGTTAAAGGTAGAAGTCATGTACATATGAACAATAATGGGTATTATTAACAATAGTCCCCCTTTAGATGGAGACACCAAAGATAATACATGGACAGCCTTTGATGTGAAAGCACTAAGCATATGTTACATAGATTGAACCACCCATACCCCTGTATGACACATGGAACTAGAACAATTTAATTACATGAGACAACAAGCGTTAACGTTGTCATCGTTAAACATATTGCTGACCTTATCATCTCCCCGATGAGTCATGTGAAGTGACCCATGCCTATCGGCCAAGTTATATCCATGTCTATAATAATTGTAGCTCTCCTTGAATTCATTGGTGGTGTCTCTCCAATAGTTGCTGGTGGATGTGAAATACATAGGTATATCTGGATATGGCCAGAACTCCGCCCTCTTCCCCGCCCTCCTCACCGCCTTCAACACCTTGTTCCGATCAACATATCCCACCACCGTCACCTTTTCCAACTTTAGGTCCACTTCCACTGAGTCAATTCCTAACATAAAATAGAAAATTCTCAAATATGAACCTTCATTTTAAAGAATAAGAATAAATAATCGTATAAATATATACACCTCTCAATTTGAAAATGATATTTTTGACAACTCTCAAAGAATAATAATGATACAAATGTATATATAACTCTAAGTTTGAAAATGACATTTTTGACAACTCTCAAGGAATAAATATTCGCGCAAATGTATATATACCTCTAAGTTTGAAAATGGCATTTTTGACAACTCTCTCACAGCCAGTGCAACACATCCGCACTTTGAGCTCCACAGTCTACAAAAGGGAAACATGTAATATATTGACAGTAACGGCAGTAACTGATGCTGATTTTTCAAAAAGGTATGCAAACGGAAAGGCTGTATCATTGTCTTTTATTTATATATAGATATATATATTTCTTCACCACAAATTTGAAAGAGAAATAAATATCTTTCTTCACATTCCTTTATTCCTTTTTGTTTTCAAAACACTTTTTATGCTTTTACACAACTATTTATAGGAAACCAAAGGGATTAAGGAAAGCCATGTTGATGAGGTGGGGGGTGTTCTGGATTAATTTAATTAATAGTATACTAGTGGATTCTTAGATAATTCTCAAGAGCCAAGAAACCTAGCTAATTAGCTACCCTTTTCAACACTTTGAAACCTAATTGAAGATGGAGATCAAGTTGATTTATGTCACTAATCAAGTTTTGATCAAGTGATACATATAGTTAGAATTCCTTGATGTAAACAAAACTGACCAAAAAGATTGATCAAACATATTTGATTGATGTGTGGCATATAAGGACTTACAAGTTGTAGGAAAACCATGTCTAGCAAGTTTTTGTGCAAGTGCATATCTATATATAACACATGTTTTATTTTATTTTTTGTGATTGTTTTTTCTCTTTGTAGCCATGGAACATGTTGAAGTAGGGATTTGGAATGCTACAATCGACAACAACGATAAACAAAAACCTGTACTCACAAAATGAAAATGTTATCATAAAAGGGTGCCGGTGTTGTTGTCGGCTCGCCGGCCACGAAATCATTCCTAACTTGGGCATCAGAGGGGCCGCGCAGGCAACAACACCAGCGCCCTATTACAATAACCTCTTTTGTTTTTTTTTCTGTTTGAATGCAAATTCTAATTGATTGTTCTCATCTATTCAAAAATCTCTAATCCCGACGTCAACAGAACACATGTAATAATTTATTATATCACATGGATGAAATTAAAAAGATATGGAACCTGCAAACAAATCAGAAAAGAGAACCATCATCATCACCATATATATATAATTACGTATATATAAAGAACCCTACACAAGCATATATTTGGTTGAAAACTGAAGCTAGATAGAGTAGTAGCAGTACTGCAAGAAGTTGAAAAAATGATCATGAAAGTGAAAGCGATGGAAATCAATGAAAATATTGAACCTGCAAAGAAAGTGGTCGACCCTTGGGCATGTTGTAGCGAAGGTGATCAGTTGTGTGGACGCTTTTGACGTTGTGTTGATAACGAAAGAAACAGTGCGCAATGGAGGATAATACAAAGCTGAATGCTCTTGCTACTAAGGTAGCCATGAGAATAATAGGTTGCCTTCAATATATAGTACTACGATGAGGATTATCAATATTGTGTTGGTAAAGAAAAAAAGCAAGTTTCGATAAGAAGAAAAATCTGGAAAACAAATGACAGCCCTTGGAAGATATCCCTTCTATGGATTTGGCATCAACAAACTTATGTTTAAATATATTCCAAGATTGGTGTTGTATGTGACTCTAATATATACTATTCAGGTTGAGACACATTTCTTGTGTTTGAAAGTTTCTTTTTGTAGACTAACTTGTTTGTGTGTATATTTATATATAAAAATGTAACCGAAACCTTTTAGACAAGGAATGGTATCTGAAACCGGTCCTCACGTTAATGCTTGAAACACAGGTCAAGCGAACATGGCTTTGATTAATGGTTTTGATGGGTTTGGTTTTCTGTTATTAATGTTATCTATACATGCAAAGGACATCATATATTCTATGAAATCTTCGTCTTTTGAAAATCAATACACATGCACTAAAATATAAAATATATGCTCTCTATCTACAAAGTTAATATTCCCTGGCTGACATTGCTATTTGTCAGGACCTTTCAATGTTGTTGGGCTATGAAGCAAGATGGTTTGATAAAGAACCTTTATGTTTTGATCTGTTATTATCAATTGGAGAGTTTCTAGTTGATCATAAAAAAATCATGGAAATGCAAAGAGAGAATATAAGTAAGTGAAAATGTGTTATGCTGAGCCATTGAATGCTTGGACGAATCTGCAGAGATTTTGATTGCTTTTCCACTCATCCAACAGCAGAATAAGTATCACATGAAGAGAAAAAAGAAATTAAAAGAAAAGAAAAATATATCGGTTTCTATATATATTGAAATAAATCCAAAAAAAAAAAATAATAATAATGCATGACGCCATTAAAACTAGGATATTTTCACACATGAATTGCTCAACAACAGAAAACTGTTATATTTTGATGAGAATATATATTCCAATCTCCCAAATTTCCGTGTGTGTTCAATAATGTGATTAATCAAAGATGCCTTGAAAAAAAATTCTCATTCGGGTTTTTTTTTTGTTTAATGTGTTTTTTCTTTTTTTTGTGTAATACTACAATTATAGAGAGTTTTATAACTAGTACCTAATTATAAAAATTGAGTTCGTTTAGTGTCAAAGTAGGTAAATAGTTCATTATATCTTTCAATATTAAAAATCTGCATTTCTTTATTAGTTTTCGTAAACCATAATCTTGGTTGTGAACTATTATTTTTACATGTGAACAAATACTTCGTTTTTTTTACATGAACCAAGTCTTTATCCTTATTTATGAACTGATTTTTTTAAGAGTTCTACATATATATATATATATATATATATTTACGTGTTTAATGAAGGATATAATGCACAATTCATATATTTTAATACTAAAAAGAACTCAGTTTCATAGTTGATTACTTGTTACAAAATTCCCACTAATTTTAATCCTATTGGGCACTATGTTATCTTTCTTCATTCTATATATTAAGGTGGGTCCTACACATATGTATATGTTATTTAATATATGGAAATAATATTCAACTTTATATAATATGCATGAGATGCTAATATTGAAGAGATATTCTAATTAAGCATGCGATACTTATAAGTTTCAAGATTGATTATTATTCCACTCTATATGTTATCCATATTCCATATGCTTAATTATGTCATTAGATTCTAGTATAATATGATTTGATTTTTTGGGCAAAGGACCCAAATGGTTCCACTCTATAAATTGTAGGGCTTGATGTATTATTACTTTTTCCCAGCTAGCTACCCACATTTGATTATTCTTCATGCCTTGAACAAAGCTTTTGAGACGATTAACCGGCATACGAATATCTTAATATTATTTAATTCAGTAAGTAGGTACACAATCACCTTCTCATCTTAACAAAAAATAAATAATTATATAATTAGAAAATAATTCTTTGTTCTCTTAAATTCCATGGATGAGTAGGAAAAGCAACATCTATAAACTTTAAAAGGTTCTCATCGATCCATTTCCACTTGTGATTAAATAGACACTACACGTAATGCACACGGTCTTGAATATCATTAATTATATATTATCTGCTTAATTCATCAATTGATTATATAATTTTTGGCTGTAGCCCTTCATTATTCCACACAAAATTATTTATTTTAAAAGTATAATCAAATTCTCCTAACCTTAATATTGATTTATACTAACTCAAAGCCTCTTGCATTAATTTCAAGTAGCGGACACTCCATTACGTTTCCTTTGCTCATTTATTACATACAATTGAAGGGTTACCTAGGTAGTTAGTTTTTTATTTTTATTTTTTAAAGAACCTAGATAGTTAATTTCCTACCTACAATGCTACATATATGTAACATTTTATGAGTTGTGAAAAAAAAAAAAAAAAACATTTAATAGACAGAAATATAGAGTAAAATTCACAATCATTTGATCAAAATATATATATAATAATTTTATCATCAATACTTATCAAATTTATTCATTACATTCTTTTTTCTAAAATAAATTCTTTATCATATTTAATTCAAATGCAATGAATAAATTTAATTGTTTCATTCTAACTTTTTAAAATTAGAAATACTGATGATAAAATTGCTATATATATACACACACTTCAAAGAGCTCAAAGAACTTTGCTAGAATATTGATAACCAACCAAGCCATATATGACTACATAGGAACAATATAGTTAACACGTAACAATATATATGTTTCAATATATAAGAAAGGAAATTTGCACAACCGAGAGTAAGGCTCAACCATTCAAAAAAATAAAAGACACTTTTTAGTTTCAAACTTAAACAAAACCTCCTTATTGTATACAACAACCTCTTTATATAGTTTCAAAATTTAGTCAATATATATATATATATATATATATATGCACACACTTTCTAATCCCAACCGGAAAAACTTCTATTAAGGAGGTTTAATCTAAATTCAAAACAAAAGGTCTAGTTCGAGTTTTGAATCAAACCCCATGAAGGACGAGAGTATTTGGGATTTGGGAATCTCCCTATATAACAAATTAATAAATAAAGCAAGCATATATGTACACTGAGTGCAGTCTCATTCTTAACTAGGAAGAAAAGAAAAGAAGAGGAAATCAATTCTGTATTCTGTTTGTTGCACTAGTTGTTTAGTGTAAATTCCGTGGATGAGTAGGAAAAGAGAGACACATCAACTTTTAAACATTTCATGGCTGTGAATTTGTGATTGATCCATTTCCACTTGTTTGTACAACACTACACGTATTGCACACGGAATTCTTAATATATACATATATCAAGATTCTTTTCTTATAAACAGTGACACTACATCTGATCCTATAAAATAAATCTGATGTGTCTGCCATCCGACACCATTATTCCATAAGACCACCTCAATTGATACTCTTCATTTCAACATCTCAGAATTCCATTCACGAATGGAATTCTCCTGTTGGAACTTGTAAGTGAAGAGGTATCTGAACTGATCGATCAAGGAGTCCTTTAATTTGCTCAAAAGCTGTTCAACACTTGAAAGGTAATTCAATGGTAGTTTTTGATCAATACAACTCTTCTTTTCTCAAATAAGCCTACTTCATATATATTAATATTGGATGCTATTATCCTATATCGATCTACCTGTATTTATTTAATTGTAAGAAATTTTTTTTCGAAGATCGTAATACATAGTGAAAAACTTATGTCTATTATATTACAAAGAATTTTCATATTTATTTAAAACCGATACCAAATAGGTCAAAAGACTATCAAAATATACGTTAAGTGGAAATTGAACCTCCAACCTTTTGAAAGATGAGGAGATAAACATTATTATACAACTACGTGTGTAGCAAAAGAAAATATTGGCTAAGCAAAAGTAGACGATGAGTAGTTGATTTAGTATACGTTTAGTATAACTTATTTATTAGTTAAAAGTATTTTTTTAATACAAGTTCTATTTGATTTTTTTGTTATGTCATTTAGTTGATATCTCAGTAGAGTTTTTAGGGAATTAAAAAAGTTTAAAAAAATATATATTTGGAGAAGTTCAAATTTTAAGCTTTTCCAATTTTTTTTTTTTTTGAGTTTTTTTTTAAAATTAAAATGTCTAATCTATCTTTATTTTATTTTATTAATATATTTATGCCTTATCATCTTATTACACTTTATTTGTAAATATAAACACATAACTTCTACTTTCATTCACTTTTTATTTTATAAAAACATATGAGAACTCCTCTTTAACCAATAAATTTTCTATATTTTGTGTTTTTTTTTTCAACTGGTTTTGGCTGAAAATGCAATTTTTTGTTATTGGTTCATTGATATATATATATATATATATATTGCAATTGGTATAAGTGAAAAAAAAAAACAAACAAACAAAAAGAGAAAAAAAAATCTTTTCATTTCTTTTGAAAATTAAAAAAAAAATAGAGAAATAAAATCAGCCAATAAGTTTGAAATGAGTACAAGTGAATTTTACGAGAACCATAAAATAGATTAAAAAAAAAAGAGTAGAGAAATACAACCTTTTTATTTCTTGAGACTAATTAAACTAAGAGTGAAAAATTAGTAGAAAGCAATAAAATTTTTATTACTATTACGATTGATTAATTTTTTATGGTTGAGGTTGAAGCAATTACATTCGTAGAATGAATATACAACTCTTCTCTCATGTCTTTTTGGTAAATTAATAATTTAAAAGTACTTTAAAAATAATTTAACAAAACCGTTTATAATTTAAAAGAGCTTTTTTAATTAATAACTAAATAATAATAAATTTCTTTTAAAAATCTATTTTCAAAATATTTATTTCTAAAAGATTTACTTGGAGAAAGTTTATTAAACGAAGTCTTAGTCAATATTTGACTAAGTACAAGTGGATCATGATCTGTTGGTTAAGTGGAAGTAGATATTGACTAGGTACAAGCAATAATAAATTTTATACAATCATTGCGGAACTTCTATGTTGGGTTATTGGGTTATTAGGTCGAGTTCATCCAAGATGACCCAAACCTATGACCCAATCCAAATAAAATGGATTTGGATAAAAACGAATAAACACTTAGCGGTTACTGAAAATTATCTAAAGTTTTGCTTGCTTATATAAAGACAATGGTCCAATGGTTTTTGGCTAATGAAATGAAAAACTCACCAACCTACAAATACAGAATAGGAAGAACAAACACAATATAGAGAGAAAAACAGAGAAAATATATGATAAAGTTCTTACACTTTGATTTGAAGGTTTGGTCTCGTAATTGGTTATTGAACTTCGATTAGTCGAACAATCCAAATGATCCACAAGAATTTCCGCTGCACAAAAATTGGTTTGTTTTTGTTTTATTTTATTGTTTTATATCGAATTTTATATTACTTTGAATTCTTTCATTCTGAATCTCTAATTAAGTACTGGTTGATGGTTAAGAATATAAGTGTATTGAAGCAAAAACTACTAATAAATAAGTAATATATTATTTATGTTGGATAATGTTTTACGATTATAAATATATATATTTTAATTATTAAACTATTGATTCTTCAGACAGAATACACATTAATGTGACTTTACATTTTGTTCAACCTCATATTAACAAATATTATGTTTATTCAACCTCGACTCGGATGAAGTACCATACCAAGTCCATGCATGATGATTGCTATCAAGATAAACCTTTTTCTTTCAAATTGCCAATAATCTTGTCATCTATTAGTAATATTAATGTTGAAAAACATCATACAAAGCTGACATCTAGGAGGGATGTGCCTAGTTAAATGTCCATGATATTGATGAACTACTAATTCCAAACAAATAAGTATCTTTTCTTAAAGAAAATGCAAATGATGGAAGCATAATGTTGTTGTCCACCACCAATAATAGTGAGCACATTCAACTAACAAACTATCCATATAATTGATCCAATGTTGAGATGAGAGCCCAACCAGACTGCCCCATCCCAAAACTTCCCAAATTAAGGACACCTGTTGAAACTATGTCAGTGGCTTGATTGGTCAGCCACTGACCTTTGTGGTTTAATGTCTCACGATAGACCCCCCATATAAACAGATTCTCTCCCAATATATAAAAATATAAGAATTATTCTCTATTTTATGTGAACCCTCCTCCCATCTATCTATAGAATATTTTCTTCCGTATGAAAACAACTCCTCAGATTGCATCATAGAATCAAATCTCGCTTGATCCCTGATTGATCTTTAAACTTGTTCCACCATTAAAAAAAAAAAAAACACTTTGTTGAAAGTGTGAAACTCTATTAGATTTCTAAATTATTCAAATAATGATATATAGTATTGACTTATCTAAATTAATGTGGAACCTTCCAGAATGTATATTCTTATTAAGACAAATAATGAACCAACTCCAAAACGCCTCTAACATCAAGTGCATTCTTCTTTTCTTCACATGATTATACACCTCTTCAACTATTTTATTTGATTGTACATTTCTGCATTCGTTTAGTAACCAGAATCCCACATTGTGCACATCTATCTGATAATGAGAATCTCTTCTATGTGATCATATACATTTCGTCAATTTAACAATGAAAAACTAAAAATAATAATAAAAATTTCAACATATACCAAAATTTTCAATTTAATCTTCTTTTTTTTAACAAATTACATATACTAAAACCACTATAATACGTATTATGATATGATCTGAATCATAAATCCCTATACACATTATGATACGACCTGAATCACGACCTGAATCACGAATCCCTACTTAAGAATAAAATTACCGATTACCACCCTAGAGGGACTTTTTGACGGTGATAGTCCACAATCTGCTTACACAGGAGAGATGTATTCAAGGGAAAAATTACCTTTTTATCATTCTCAAGGGACTTTTTCAAGGTAGTTGTCCACGATTTGCTCACTCAAGAGGGATCAAATAAAAATTATCCGTATTGCTGCAAATATCACTCAAACCTACACACTCACACGGACTCAGGTGCGCTGTACCAAACAAGAACTTGAAGTTACAATTTACACATCTTCTAAATATATAAAATATATTTTTTTCAATGAAAATTGAAAATTTTCAATTTCAATATATCCCGACGTACTTGTACTCTAATCCATTGACCTAATTATGAACCTCTCGAATCCCATCTTATAAACCTTAAAAGCATATGGAAAAAGAATAAATGCTTTCCAATTTCCCTCTTCAAGATTAGATGTTCCAAATTACAAATAAATTTCAATAGATTCCAATAGAATCAAACTCTACTCACCACCACCATTATTTCACAAAAAACAAAAAAAGAGCATTAACATGATCATGACATGTATTCCACGTGTCTGTCTCTGATGATCATCAATTGGTTTTGAGATAAGCTTCTGATTCGATTGAATGTTGGAATGAGACTTCTCACATGAAGGTTTCCATTCGGCCCAGAACAAACAAACACACACACACCCGCAAACCCATCAAAATATCTATGCAGTTTCAGATTCCTGAAAATAGATCACATGCTCATCAAAATAATGATTATCTGAAACAATGATCACTACTAACAATTATTAAACTGACAAAACAACAGCTCTAAACTAAATCAGAAAACAACATTAATTCATTACCGCATCATAAATTGAAAAAAAAAAAAAAAAAAAACACAAAGATCAAATCTTTATCTGCTACAATCAACAAAAACAACCAAACTCCACCAATATACACAAAATGGACACGATTCCAGCCGCAACCAATGTCAAAACCAAAAAAAAAAAAAAAACTCAAGCAGGGGCCGGAAGCAGAGGAGGTCTGGCTCTGTACAGGAAGGAAGAAGAGGAGGAGGATGACACAAAAGGAAGACGGCGGAGAATGAGAAACCGAACCCTCCTCGGAAAAGGAGCGTCATGAAACAAGTGCGCCAGAACTCGAGCCAACAGCATCACGTACTCCTCCATCAGCTCTGCCAAATTAGCTACCAATATCATCTTTCTTTCTTTCTTTTTTTTCTCTCTCTGCGACTGAGACTTCTGAGGCGGTGGTAAATTTATAAGTAAGGTTGATTTGATGATGTGGGGCGTGTTTATATGTTTGTTGGTTTTCTACTTTCTAGAGTTTTTCCATATTTACTGCTACTAGTATCACTACTGCTAATAATTTGCTGCTAATTTGGTACTTATTCACCATACCAGAGGCGCCCCCCTCAACTTTGACTTCTTGTTCTCTCATTACAGTGTGCTACAGCTGCTGGTTTGTTTCACCATCATCCACGCGGACCACGCGTTGTGTGATATATTGTATGTATGTTTGTAGCTTCCACGCGTTCCGTGAGATATATATATATAGATATAGATATATGGAGGGATGTTGAGACTTACTCAAAAAATAATCGAAATCACTTAATAGAATATTGATAATATAATTTAAATAATATATATTCATACGATTAAAAATTATTCACACTTAAATAAAAATAATTTTTATATATGAAATAAAATTTTATCGTTTTATTAATAAAAATATGGTACACAGATTTGATCTCATCATTAATCATAAAAGAAGTATAGCCTTTGCCATTCAATTGACCCCTCTTTGTGCACATTGTGTGATATATTGATATTAAAAATTAGATAAAATTATCAATTAATAACAACTTAAATATTTTTTAATAACTATCCATTCATTGAATTTATTTATGAATTTTCTTATTAAAACTAGGATTGTTACTAATTATAACTTTTATTATTAATACTTTTTAAATTAAAATATTAGGATAAAATAATTATATTTAAATTAAATATTAAAAATATTTTTAATTAATTCATTCTATCCTTTTAAAATTAGACGTTAGCGATCATAAAAATTCCGTATTATTAATAAATTTCCATATCTAATTTGGAGTAAGTTAACTCATACTTGAATGCTTTTTGAGATCTGTATATCGGAGTGGAGATGGAGTCCAGACTTTTCTTCTATTTATTATTAGTTTTTGTACTTTACTACAGCGAGTGCCTAACTGCTTTTCATTTCTCTCATCCTTATCTTCTCCATTTCTTTATTTATTTGTTTTTCTCGTGTTGGTGACATTACATCATACATGCCACGTTATCCGGTGAAATGGATTGTTTTTTTTTTTTTTTTGAACTTGTAATGTTCTTATCTTCAAGAAATCTCCACGTCACATCATCACTTGGGTTTTTTTTTTTTTCTTTTACCAAATTTACATGTTTATTTTTATGTTTTTATTACATCGACACTATTTAGATGAGAACTTACCCGTTACCTAAAACCAGAGAAAAGTATTCCCCTCCTGGGGGTTCTCAGAGTGCCAAATGGCTCTATGAAAAGACAGACTACCTTAATGTACTAAATACCAAATTCTTCTCACAACAACCACTCTCATAATCGCTAATTTTTCCCTCGTCATGTAGGACCCTTTTCTCTTTCTTCAAGGGGATCTCTTTTCCAAACCGTACAGATATAATTCACATAATAATATATTTAATAAATAAAAAAATATTTCACAACTTTAAAATGTAACTATTTTAATTAATAAAAATATACCTAACAATATATAATACTAAACTTTTTAAATATTTTACCTAAATTTATCAGACATAAATTAATAAAATTTTATTATTTATTATATCTTTTTATGATTTATAAAATTTTAATAATTTATATATATATCATGTGAATATAAATTTAAATAAAATATTTAAAAATCAAACATTTCTCTTTATTCAACCCTTTCTCTATTTCGAAAACAGAAAAATCCAACCCCGTCCCCTGTCAAACTAAGCTTGGACATATCGATGGCGGCTTCAATGGTCAAAATTTCACAGACCAAACCCTCTATTTGTTGACTTCAACACCATCCAACCACAAACCACAAAATGACATACAACACCCGTGACAAGGACCCCAACTACGTTCCCAAATGAATCTCACGAAGGCTACATGAACCATCCTGCTGTGTTAGTAATGAATGCTTAATAAATTTATAATAATAATTAAAAAAAAAAAACCCAGACTCCCGTCTCATAACTTGATATAAAAGTAACTCACTTCCTTAGTACTAAAGTAACAAGTTCCCTACTCTACCACAAAATATGCATATATCTATAGATGAAAGCAATTTACAAAACCTGTCTCTATCGTCCCTACAAAGTAGACAACAAACACCTATGCTTTTTAAGTGCAATGTTATGATCTTGGATACTTCCACACGAAGATTATATACATTATCATAACTAAGAAGATACTGAGGGTATAAACTAATGAAGTTCTTCGGCCCGGAGGTGCAGGAGGAGCTCCTGAAGACTCGGATGGTCCCATCTTGGGTTCGCTGGGCTCACCATCTCGTTTCATCCTCAACCTCAGTTTTGGAGAAGATTTTTCTGTAATACTACTACTTTTATTAAACTCGAGCTGATCACTGTTATCTCTGTCCTCCTCATCAGAGCTGCGAATCTCTTCTTTAGTTTCATCGACGGAGCTACTATCTGAGTCCTCCCCATCAGAGCTTTGAATCTTTTCTTCAGCTTCATCGACAGAGCAGCTACCCGAGTCCTCCTTATCAGAGCTATAAATCTTTTCTTTAATTTCATCGACCTGCAAGTGACGATGTTACAAACTCAATACGTATGTCATAAATGCATGTTCGCCAAGGTTTAACGTTATCAAGTTGTGATCCTTACCGCAGTTGGGGCTGATTGTACTTCATCTTCTTCATGATGTTTCACATCTTTCTCTTCAGCATTTAAGACTGGTGTAGGAGAAAGCCCCGTTTGCAAATGAGTTTGCAAACGGATTCTTCTACGAGCAGTGCCCTGATGTACAATATTGGCCGAATTCATTCGATTTTGAGGCTGGCGAGTTCTGATTTTGATCCCAGTTCCACCAACGTCGTCACCAGTGTAGTTCACAGGGTTCTGCAGAGCGGACGACAATTCGAAAGTATTGAGGTTACCATGGGATGAACCCACAGCAGAATCAGCAGATGATGCACCTTGCACAATGGAATTATCTCCATATATATCAATATCTTCCTTTCTAAGTTCCCGGTCGTAAATTGAGGCTTCAGTTCTGCATGTTCCGAAATAAGCTGGTGTCTGCAACATGTCTGTGCTATCACCATGTTCATTGAACCACCTTGAAGCTCCCAATACCAGATTACGCTGGTTCAAAAGACACAAGCTATTAATTTCAGTACGATACGGTTTGTCTATTAACAACTCTAGAAAATCAAATAGCTTTTCTAAGCAACAAAACATTAAAAAGAAAAAAAATATAACGCCAGCAAATCAATGTGTAAATCTCTTCATGCTCAACATGAAACAACCAGAACTATCAAAGCGGTTGCCACTAGTTATTGCAGTAAGCGGGCAAGGACATCGATTTTACCTGAGCTTGAACCATATCGGTGTCTCTGTCTCTGTGTGTAACATTGTCTTTAACATACATGTTTCCTGATTCAGAAACAACATAATTGTTTCCTTGTGGTACTGCCTGTGACATAAGCATTTGACCAGGCAACTGCAAGTCTCTTCCAACAGCAGTCTCCGTCGGCCTGGCTGACTCTACACAACAGAAGTTGTCTGGGTTATTGAAAACCTCATCTAATAAATCCGTCAGGCACACATCCTGTTCACCAGTGCCATCCTGAAAATGCAATGCATGATGATCATTGCCAAAATCACTGGCATAGGGTGAATGCATGTACAACGCTAGCTCAGCATCAAACTTCGATGGCTGCATTGGAGAGAACACTTTGCAATCAATTTGACCATCACCTAGCTCATAGTGAGCGAAATTTTCTTCTGTAAGTGGATAGTCCTAGAGGCCAAGAAAGAAAAAAAAAAAAACCACAAAAACACATTACTTAGTAAAAACTCACACAACACAACAAAAAACAACCACCACTAAAACAAAATCAATACACATAAACGAACACAACATCTCACACCTCTATAGCCGTCCCTTCTGCTGAATGATCATCCACATCAGAAGTCATATGACTATTGCATCCACTCTCAACCGGCACCACCCCATTATTAATCACATCATCAGGCATATTATTTTCCTGAACTAAATCCGACGATGTATCATCAGGAGACGACTTATTCATCATAGGCGATCCAGTTTGCTCCACTACATCATACTTGACAACATCATTTCTCTCATCCGACTTTCGAAACAAACGACATAGAACATAAGAACCCTACACAAGCCACACAAACAAAACAGATCTATCACCAAACTCTGCAATACTACAAATCAAATCCAAATTGAATCATGACAAATTATATCAATCAATCAAGCATATTATATTATAACTGATTTGCTACCTGAAGATCCTTATCAGTGGGGCGATACTCATGCATGATCCAGTGGGTACGCTCTCCTTTAGGAGCACGACCTTTGTAGAAAACCAAGGTCTTCTTCATGCCAATAGAGAGAGTAGAACCACCCTTACGGGTCCGAATAGTTCGATCCTTACCAGTAGCCTTCCAATAACCAGCATTAGTGGCCCGATTCGATCGAACCCCATTCGGGTATTTTCTATCACGAGGACAGAAAAAGAACCACTCTGCATCATCAGTCTTTATCACCGATAATCCTAATTGAAACACCAAAAAACGAATCACGAATCATTCAACTATTCAAATATTTCACAGAATCAAAGAATTTTTTACCAGAACGGACCACAATTAACAAAAAAGAAATCATTTTTATTATTATAAATAAAGATAGGTTTGAAGTACCAGGAAGATCCCAGGGCTCCCATTTGCAGACGTCGACTTCAGGAATGACTTGGACCTCGGAATCACGGCCGTTGATCTTCAATCTGAGGTAGTGATTGATCAATTCTTCATCAGTGGGTCTGAATCTGAAACCTAAAGGGAGTGATTCCATCGGCACAAACCTCATTTTTTATTTTATTTTATTTTTTGTTTTTCCACTTCTCTTGGTCTCTCTGTTGTGTGTTGTTTTTGCTGTTGGCTTTACCAAATCTTTGTAAGTGAAGAGTCTTGGTGAACACGTGTGACTCGCTTTCTTCGCGAAGCCATTGCGTACGTGTCATGTCGTGTTCTCCAATGGGGTTATGACACGTATGATTGGATTTTGTACATACATACCGCGTAGTGGTTTTTTAGAGTATAATGGTACTACAACGGAATTTGGTTTGCTTAGGCTGCAAGATTTGTTGGGATTGTCTTTTGGGGTTTTTTTAATGGACTCTCGTGCTATCACCTTTCACTTTTTTACTTGTTCAATAAAGCCCACTCTTTTCTCAGCCGACAACATTTTTATGAATTTCATTTTATTTTCTTTCTTTTCCTAAATTTTTGCTTATTTATTCACCAATTCAAAATAAGGATGAGACACATTAAATTATTTTTCTTTTGAAAAAAAACATGTGTCAAACTTTAAAAATACGAGAAAATAAGAAAATAATATATGAAAACTGATATAACATTTATTTGTCAAACTTTTCAATTACTTATCAAAATATACAGTGGCTCAGTGGTGGAGTCATTTAAAACTGCACACCCACCTCTTTGTTAAGCGTTGGTAGGTTCAACACCCCCACAATCTTAGACTTTCCTTTTGTTGCTTTTCCCCTCATTTGTGAGGGTTGTTCCCCCCACCCATATGTGTTGTTATTTTTTGTACGAAAATCACTCTACAGATCATATTATTAGTGTTCATTTCAGTTTAGATCTGATTATTTTCTGAATCAATTTTAGTATTATATTATAATGTAATATAATGTATTGTATTAAAAAAAAAAATCAATGGCTTGGAGATGCAATCAATGCATTAAAGAATTATAAAAAAAATGAAATAGAAAATAATAGAAGGAAAAAAGAAAGAAATATGTAAAAACCAAAAAAAAAGAAAAAGTTACACATATTGATATATCAGCTTTTTAATGGCCTAAAAATCACTGTGCATTAAAGATTTTGTCATTTGCTTTATGGCTTAGATACGTGATGATATTAAGTGTAATGGTCAAATGGGGAAACAGCACCGACGACGACGGTGCATACAAGGAATAACAAGTGGTGATAATTCATTTGAAAACCTTTACATGTTGTACGAATTTCAAGGATCCAAAGTGTTTTAGACGGCTCAATGTGAATGAAAAGGGAGTGTAATGTATATAGTAGGGTCTTTAAAGTTGCATAGTTATTATGTATATGAACTGTTATACAGCCACATGCCTGTACATGAAAAGTATGCTGAGACTGAGTAGTAGTCTGTGAGAGCCAAATGACATCCCTCAACGGGAAGAGCCACATAGAGCAGGATTCAGGAACCCAATTGATGCCTTCTGAATTTATTATGCCCATGCATACTAGACAAACTTTGTCTTTATAGGATTTAGCCATACGAAGAGCACGTATAATTACTAAGAAATTATGAGAGATTTTTTTATCTATAACCCTGTATCTATATTGATTCAGTATAGTAGCATAATCCCCTTTATATAGTTTTGTCTGCCTTGAAATCACTGACCACAATCTATTGAAGATCAGTCACAACACGGCTTATGACGAAACACGCCTGTATACATCAAGTGACCAGCTCCTCGCTCATGTCTATTGATATTGCATGTCTGTTTTTGCTCCATATCAAACTCTATAATTTCACAATACATATAATTAAGGATGACATTTTAACATTTGAATAAGAACAGTGCCCTTATAATAAAACAGATAACAAGACGAACATTTATAAACGTCAGACATGATAAATAAAAGATTTTATTTTAAGTAATTTATGAATCTCTCTCTCTTTTCTCTCTCTCCCCATATATATATATATATATATATATATTTTGCAGGACGGTATCCCGCATTTATTTCTACCCTTTTGAACAACTCTCACGTGTGTGTGTCCATACATGTGCGTATGTGTACGTGTGTTCCTACTCTACATCAAACTCTATAATTTCATAATGTGTTTAATTAGGAATGACATTTTAACATTTTAATATTTATCACGGTACACCAAACCAACAACAGTGTCCTTATAATAAAACAGATAACAAGACGACCATTTATAAACGTTAAACATGATTAAAAAAAAAAAAGACTTCATTTCTAAATAGTATTTTGAAGCTCATCATATAAATATATATCTATATTGCAGGATGGTATCCAATGTTCACATTTGTTTTGACCTTTTAAATAACTTCTATATGCGTGTGCATGTGTTTCTGCTTCATACCAAACTCGATAATTTTATTATGAATTTAATTAAGAATGATATTTCCACATTTCAATATCTGTCATGGTGCACCAAACAGGCAACAACGCCCTCATAATAAAACAGATAACAAAGCAAACATTTACAAACCTTGAACATGACAAATAAAAGGCTTCATTTCTAAGTAGTGTTCTAAAACTTAATATATACAAATATATTCCTATATCGTAGGATGGCATCCCATGTTCGCATTTGTTTCTAACTTCTAAACAACTCTCCTCAAACTCCACTCATGACAAAATTTCAAGGCAAGGCGTAGCGCAGTTCCAAGGTTAAGCACCACAATTACACCTGAACAATATCTCAAATTTTCATCATAATTCGTGTGTTTTGTTTTTGGGAAGGATAGGGGTTTGCACACTAGCAGGGACTATGAATACAAAAGAGTAATGGACATAAGTGTACCCATTATAATGTTAACAGGCAGAGCAGAGACACCAAGCGTAATTGATATCAGCACATCCAAGAGGAGTCCACCAA
Organism: Litchi chinensis; assembly: GCA_019925255.1. Lineage (NCBI taxonomy): Eukaryota > Viridiplantae > Streptophyta > Magnoliopsida > Sapindales > Sapindaceae > Litchi > Litchi chinensis. The sequence goes on along the minus strand of CM034470.1, from coordinate 768,927 downwards.
TCAGGATTGAGAATGCCACCCATAGTGGACTAAAGCATCCCTGTTTACAAAGATAGTTGGACATGAAATCACTTAAATGAATGCTAAGTTCATGATATGATTACAACAATTCTCCAGTAGATTGGCCACAGTCATCCCCTGCCCTTTCATGATCTTGTGATCTGAAGGTGGGGTCGATACTCCACACCAAGTAATTTGCCTGTTCCATGAAACCCATGAGAGAATCAACTTAAGATATATGTATTAGAAATACTGACAAATGTACATCAAAGCAGATCCATAATTCCTTAGCACCATCATCAATTGTTTAATTACTCTATGTAGCACTAATTCACCGATATGGTTTCCCCACATGAGTTTATATGCTTTGCTTTTAAATATAATATGATACATCATGATTTATCTTGGACGAAGAAACCTTGGCCGACACATGTATCATCAGGTTTCACCAGCGATTAGAGCAGCAACAGTTCCAGGCTCTTACTCTAGAAAATTAGTTGTTTGCAAACTCCGAGATTATAAATCAACCAGAGTCAAACATTAAAACGCATGCATGTATTTTAATTAATACTCCATAAACAAAGCAAAGAGTATTTTAGATTGCTAACACAAAAATCAGCGTTCAGACACAGAATACCTACACTTGACTGTGCCTCTGGAGGTGGTACATTCGCAGCAACCTCTCTGCGTAAAAACACCAATCATATTTGTACCAAACCCGCTAACTCTATACCATGAATGAATTCCCCAAAACATTACTGGCATATCTCACATCTAATGGATCCCCTTGATCGGAAACAAGTGTCCATGCATGAGCGGTGGACTTTGGCAAGACCAACTCGGCGCTGGCATCCAAGATCGATCAGAGCCTCCTCCTTCTCCTGCTGACAAACTCTAAGGAATAACACACAAAGCAAACTGAGTAAATTGCCTAAGATAATGTCCTAGTTATCATTCACAAACTACTAACGCACAATCAATAATCACAAAGAATTTTAATCATTTAATCATCATCCCAACACAATGATCAATAATTTTTCACACGTCATAATATCTAATTTGGGCTAATTTTCAAATGTCATAATATCAAATTTGGTAAAGTTGAATGTGGATGTTCGTGTGTGTGTGCGTTTGTGCGTGTGCGTGTATGTGTGCGTTCGTACACGTGCACGTGTGTGCATGTGCTCCTACTCCACATCAAACTCTATAGTCTCATAATGTATTTAATTAAGAATGACATTTCAACATTTCAATATCCGTCATGGTGCACTAAACCAAAAACAGGGCTCTTATAATAAAATTGATAACAAGGCAAACATTTACAAATGTTGGGTATGACAAATAAAAGAATTCATTTCTAAGTAGTGTTTTGAAGCTCACTATATACATATATATACCTATATTGTAGGATGGTATCCAATGTTCACATTTGATTCTACCCTTTGAACAACTCTCACGTGCGTGCATGTGCACGTGTGTGCGTGTGTTTCTGCTCCACATTAAACTCTATAATTTTATAATACATTTAATTAAGAATGACATTTCAACATTTCAATATCGATCATGGTGCACCAAAGCGGAAACAATGCCCTTACAATAACATAGATAACAAAGCGAACATTATACGTTGGACATGACAAATAAAAGACTTCATTTCTAAGTAGTGTTATGAAGCTTACTATATACATATATATACCTATATTAGAGGATGGTATCTAATGTTCACATTTGTTTCTAACCTCTAAGCAACTCTTCTCAAACTCCACTCATGACAAAATTTCAAGGCAAGGCGAAGCGCAATACCAAGATTAAGCACCACAATTACCCCAGAACAATATCCCAAAGTTTCAACATCATAATTCATGCTTTTTGTTTTTGGGAAGGATAGGGGTTTGCATGCTGGCAGGGACTATGAATACAAAAAAGTAACGAACATAAGTGCACCTATTATAATGTTAACAGGCAGAGCAAAGACACCAAGCGTAATTGATATCAGCACATCCAAGAGGAGTCCACCAATCAGGATTGAGAATGCCACCCATAGAGGACTAAAGCATCCCTGTTTACAAAGATGGTCGGATTTGAAATCACTGAAATGAATACGAAGTTCATGATATGATTACAACAATTCTCCAGTAGATTGGCCACAGTCATCCCCTACCCTTTCATGATCTTAGGATCTGAAGGTGGGGTCGATACTCCACACCAAGTAATTTGCTTGTTTCATGAAACCCATGAGAGAATCAACTTAAGATATATGTCTTACAAATAGTGACAAATGTATATCAAAGCAGATCCATAATTCCTTAGCACCATCATCAATTGTTTATGACTCTATGCAGCACTACTTCGCTGATATGGTTTCCCCACATGAGTTTATATGCTTTGCACTGCTTTTAAACATAATATGATACGTCATGATTTATCATGGACGAAGAAACCATGGCCGACCCATGTATCATAAGGTTTCACCAACCATTAAGCCAGCAACAGTTTCAGGCTCTTAAAAGACAGGAACAAATTTGGTTTTAAACATAAAAAGGAGTTCGTTTAATAATTTATTTTAGTTATATCGCACTCCCACTCAATGTGTGCATAGGACTCTAGAAAATTAGTTGTTCGCAAACTCCGAAATTATAAAGTCAATTAGAGTCAAATATTAAAACACATGCACGTATTTTAATTAATACTCCATAAACAAAGCAAAAAGTACTTTAGATTGCTAACACAAAAATCAGCCCTCAGACACAGAATGCCTACACTTGACTGTGCGTGTGTGCTTGTGTATGGGGGGCACTGGCATCCAAGATCGATCAGAGCCTCCTCCTTCTCCTGCTAACAAACTCTAAAGAATAACATATAAAGCATAAATTGCCTAAGACAATGTCCTAGTAATCATTCACAAACCACTAACGCACAATCAATAATCACGAAGAATTTTAATCATTTAATCATCATCCCAACATCAAGATCGATAATTTTTCACATGTCATAATATCAAATTTCAATCAAGTTGAATGTGTGCACATGTGCATGCATGTGTGAGTGTGTGTACGCATACGAGTGTGTGCACTTGTGCGTGTGTAAGCGCGCACACGTGGGGGTGCGAGTGTGAGTGTGGGTGTGTGCTTCAAATTTCTGTTACTTTTTCACATGTTTGTGTGCGCGCGCGCGCGTGTTCCAACATCAGGATTGACAATTCCTCACATGCCACGACATCAATTTTCAGTCACCAAGCTGAAGGCTTTAACGCACATATGTACAATATACCTGCATTGTTCATTAGAGCTTGAAGACCTTTACAAGTAACCCTTTTTAGGAGACATCACAGGCCACAATGCCACCTTGGAATCGTTTTCATTTTAAAGGTTTTCATTGTTGTTGGAATCATGAGACTTCCCACTAGAAATCACAATGGTGGGCAGTGTTTGATTGGACTCATCTCCACAGCCCACCACTGATAAACGCTCCTCATCACTCTTCCCTGCTTTTCCAGGTCTTGCTCACCTCCATTTGCCCGCTCTCTCTGCATCTATACTGAATAACCCATAAAACAAAAAAAATTAAACCATCTCCCCGATTAGTTTTCTAATAAATCACTAAATTGAAAAATGAAAGAGAAAATAAGAAAAAAAAAAAGTGAAAGCCGAAATAACATAATATCAAACTTTTCAATAGCTTGTCAAAGAGGCAGCCACATAGTGGTAAAACGTTGCCCCTCATCTCCTCTCTCTTGTGCTTGTAGTTTCGACACCCCACCCCCATAATATATAGGTCCCCTCTCCGGTATGTGGGTTGCACCCTTTTATCTTGGAAGCTGTTCCCCGAACTGTACCCTAATCAGGTCTCTGTTTATCTCGACCGTCTCCCGGACAAAAAAAAATAAATTGACTTTTCAATGGCTTGGAGATGCAATCACTGCATTAAAGAATTATATAAAAAAATGAATGAAATAAAAAAGAATAGAGAAAATAAGAAAGAAATATGTAAAAACCGAAAAAAAATAAATAAAATAAAGCGTACACATATTGATATGCCAGCGTTTTAATGGCAAACTCACTGTGCATTAAAGATTTTCTCATTTGCTCCACCTTTAACAAGGTGGCCTAGATACGTGATGATGTTAAGTGTAATGGCCACATGGGGAAACAGCACCGACCACGGCGTCACGGCGGTGCCAAAAAGGAACGACAAGTTGGGATAATTCATTTGAAAAACATTTACATATTGTACAGATTTCAAGGATCCAAGAGTGTTTAACCAGCTCAATGCGAATAAAAAGAGAGTGTAAAGTAGTGGGGTCTTTAAAGTTGTATGGTCATTATGTATATGGACTGTTGTACAGCCACATGCCTGTACATGAAAAGTGAGCTCTGTGAGAGCCAATGACATCCCCCAATGGGAAGAGCCACATAGAGCAGGACTCAAGAACCCAGTTGACGCCTTCTGAATTTATTATGCCTATGCATACTAGACAAACTTTGCCTTTATCAGATTTAGCTATATGAAGAGCATGTATAATGAATGAGAAACTATGAGAGATTTTTTATCTTTAACCCTGTATCTATATTGATTCAGTATAGTAGCATAATCTCGTTTACATAGTTTTGTCTGCCTTGAAATCACTGACTACAATCGATTGAAGATCAGTCACAACATGGTTTATGACGGAGAACAAGTGTATACATCAAGAAACCAACTCCTCCCTCATGTCCATTGAAATAGCTTGGTGTGTTCTTGCTCCACATCAAACTTTATAATTTCATAATGTATTTAATTAAGAATAACATTTCGAACATTTCAATATCTATCACGGCACACCAAACCAGCAATAGTGCCCTTATAATAAAACATATAACAAGACAAACATTTACAAATATTGGGCATCACAAATAAAAAATTTCATTTCTAAGTAAAGTTCTGAAGCTCGCTATATACATATATTCCTATATTGCAGGATGGTATCCAATGTTCACATTTGTTTCTACCCTCTGAACAACTCTCCTCAAACTCCACTCATGACAAAATTCCAAGGCAAGGCGAAGTGCAGTTCCAAGGCCAAGCACCACAATAACACCTGAACAATATCTCAAAGTTTCAACATCATCATTCGTGCCTTTTGTTTTGGGAAGGATAGGGGTTTGCATACTAGCAGGGACTATGAATACAAAAGAGTAATGAACATAAGTGTACCTATTATAATGTTAACAGGCAGGGCAGAGACACCAAGCGTAATTGATATCAGCACATCCAAGAGGAGTCCACCAATCAGGATTGAGAATGCCACCCATAGTGGACTAAAGCATCCCTGTTTACAAAGATAGTTGGACATGAAATGACATAAATGAATACGAAGTTCATGATATGATTACAACAATTCTTAAGTAGATTGGCCACAGTCCTCTACCCTTTCACGATCCTGTGATCTTAAGGTGGGGCCGATACTCCACACCAAGTAATTTGCCTGTTCCATGATAACCCATGAGAGAATCAACTTAAGATATATGTATTAGAAACAGTGACAAATGTACATCAAAGCAGATCCATAATTCCTTAGCACCATCATCAATTGTTAATGACTCTATGTGGCACTAATTCACTGATATGGTTTTCCCACATGAGTTTATATGCTTTGCACTGCTTTTAAACATAATATGATACACCATGATTTATCATGGATGAAAAAACCCTGGCTGACACAGGTATCATAAGGCTTCACCAACCATTAAGGCAAAAACTTTTCCAGGCTCTGAAAAGGCAAAACAAATTTGGTTTTAAACATAAAAACGAATTTGTTTATAGATAATAATTTAATTTAGTTATTTCATCTTCCCACTCAATGTGTGCATAGGACTCTAGAAAATTAGTTGTTGGCAAACTCCGAGATTATAAAATCAACTAGAGTCAAACATCAAAACACATGCATGTATTTTAATTGATACTCGAAAAACAAAGCAAAGAGTATTTTAGATTGCTAACACAAAAATCAGCCCTCAGACACAGAATACCTACACTTGGCTGTGACGCTGGGGGTGGTACATTCGCAGCAACCTCTCTGCACAAAAACACCAATCATATTAGTATCAAACCAATGGCTCTCTCCAAACCATGAATGAATTCCCCAAAACATTACTGGCATATCTCGCATTTGTTGGATCCCCTTGACCGGAACCAAGTGTCTATGCATGAGCGGTGAGCTTTTGCAAGACCACCTCGACACTGGCATCCAAGATCGATCAGAGCCTCCTCCTTCTCCTGCTGACAAACTCTAAGGAATAACACACAAAGCAAACTGAGTAAATTGCCTAAGACAATGTCTTAGTTATCATTCACAAACTACTAACTCACAATCAATAATCACAAAGAAACTTTAATCATTTAATCATCCTAACATCAACATGGATAATTTTTCACATGTTATAATATCAAATTTTGGTCGAGTTGAAAGCTTTTTGTGTGCGTGTGAGACACGAAACAAACTGAGTTAACTGCCTATAGGCAATGTTCTAGTAATCATTCACAAACTAGTACCACACAATCAATAATCACAAAAATAAATCAAGCAAGGAACTTTAATCATTTACTAATCATCCCAACATCAAGATTGACAATTCTTCACATGTCACGACATCAAATTTCAGTCATTAAGCTGACAGCTTTAATACACATATACAATATACCTGCATTGTTCATTAGAGCTTGAAGACCTTGACAAGTAATCCTTTTTAGGGGGCATCACAGGCGGCAGTTCCAACTTGGAATCGTTTTCATTTTCGCTGTTTTCATCCTTGTTGGAATCATGAGACTCCCCACTAGAAATCACGATGGTGGGCAGTGTTTGATTGGACTCATCTCCACAACCCACCACTGATAAACCCTCCTCATCACTCTTCCCCTGCTTTTCCAGGTCTTGCTCACCCCCATTTGCCCCCTCATTCTGCATCTGTACTCAATAACCCCAAAAAACACAAAAACCCTAATATTCACTTCTCTGCATCACCAAAAGTTTCAATTTTTTCTTTCATTTTGAATCTAAAATTGTACACTTTAAAGTGACTTAGCTAACGGATCAATCAAAAGCAGACAAATTGATAACTAAAACAATCAATTTCAATGCAAAAGGTGAGAGCTTTTCGTACCTGAAGATTTCTTCTTGCTTTCAAATTTTAGAGCGTACAGAGGGTTTTTATTTTGTTTGAGATTTGCGGGTTTTTGTTTTTATTTTTATGTTTTAAGTTCTTTTCCTTTTTTCCTAAAATTTAGGGATTTATTGTATTTGTACAGCGATTTAATTAACAAATGTAATTGAAATTTTATCCAACGAACTGAGAGAATCTCTTGAGTGACGCTGCTTGTTTTGTTGACTTGTTTTTCTTATTACTTGGACTCATTAATATTTGTAAATACCATTCCATTTCAGGTATTTGAACGATATGATGTGATCAATTATAATTTGTTGATCTTAAGATTTGTCGATATCTATCCAAATTAATCACTATTTACAATAATTATATAATTAAAAAATTATTAAAATTCATTAAAAATATATATTATAATAGATTTAACCATATCCACTTTGATCGAAATCAATCACAGCTTATAAAATCTCATTATTTATGTATAATAAAATATATATCAATTTTCATCAATAGATATTTTATTAGTTACCATCTAAACTTTTAACATAGTTGTGTATCTATTTGTAGCTCAATAGGCTAAATGATTAATATATTTTTTAAATTTATGATAAAAGTTTGATTCAGTAATGCTTGTTTGTCAATACACATAAAGATTTATTTTATTTTATTATGAGAGTAAGATTTTAATCACACGTATAGGTGTTAAAATTTTCATAAGTTCTGATAGACCTCTAATCTTTGATGTAAGTAAATTTTCAATTGTCTTCAAGAGTAAGATATTTGTTTTGCTAATATATATTTTTTGTTCAGATTTTGTTGAGAGTTTGATTTAGGGATTTGAGTTTGAAGTCGGACATTGCGGGCCCAACTTGGTTTTATATGGTGGATGATGTCTGATAACGGCAAAATATATCATTATTTCATGCTCTTAAATCAGGCTTTTATGATGAGGATTCGGGTAAAATCTAGTGTTTTTAATAATTTATGAGAATTTTGTGTAGATTGAAAAATACAAGCCCAAGTTGGCACTTTATGGAAGAATTGGAGTTTTGGAAAAAATCAAATCAAAATAGGATTTTTTCAGGAGCGAGCAAAATATTTATTCATAATTGGAAAAAAATTTGGAGGTAGTTTAGGAAACAGACAGATTTGAAAGTGGATCTAAAAGCAAATCAGGAAGATAATCATTGAACGAATTTTGCGATTAACGTAAAGATTCAATTTTGACTAAAAAAAGAGATAATTCAAAGCGAGTCAGATGGAGTCACAAGTTGTAACAAAATACCCAAATTGTAGCCATAAGAGCATCTCCAATATAAGTATGAGTTGTGAAAAAATAGAGTGTCACATCAGATAAATTGATAGAGGATTAAAATTAACCTTTCCAATACAAACTTCCATAACCACTATCAAACTGACATGACAAAAAAGAAAATAGAGGTTGTCAACCTTAATGTCTATTTTTAGAGAGTCTCTTGGACAGTCATGTCAGTAATAAATGATAAAAACTTCCATCAAATGATAATTTATGATAATTCACTTTAATGATATATTATTGTTTGATTGTTTATTATTGAAATGAATAAAATAGTATTGAAGAACCTTTTTAGACTTGAGTGTTTATCAATCCATATTTATGTTACATAGGATGCACATTTTTTTGACATTGATGATATATCTATTTTTTTTTAAAAGACAATTCATATTTACATTAGAGATGCTTTAAACAGCATCAACAAGTAGTGATTAGATACAGGAAAGGGTCGTAGGTTCATAAGTAGCGAGTTCAGGCTGCAACTGCCACAATCCTTCTAATCGTTAGTTTTCAAGCAACGTCCTTAGCTAGCATTACTAGTCGTTGATTGCAATCCCTAGATCCTAAGCCATGACTCATCAATAATCAGAGAGAGAATCTAGCATCTTATTGATTGCAAAATGCACAAATTTTGTACGGATTCCTAGAATATTTCCTTTTAAGCCCATTTTAATTCCTTAGGCTCTTTCCAATGAATACATCAAAATAGTATTAAATATCAAAATGGTATATTTTTAAGCTCCAATGTATACACCAAACTTATCATTTCAATGCAATTTTTTGGTGTCAATGATTAGTGCAATACCAAATTTGGTGTTGTATTGTTCATAATATCAAATTTGGTGTTGATTTATAAGTTAGTTTAATTGAAAATATATATTAAATTATTATAAAAAAATATATCATTTAAAATATTTTATTGATATCTTTAAAATGAGTATAATATTGAATATGTTGTAATATATTTTTAAATTTTTTATATATATTGATTAAAAAATTATATATAGAATATTCTTTAAATATATTATTTATATCAATTTAATGTAAAACACATTGGAGTATAAGGAAATTTGATGTAAATACCAAAATAGTGTGAAATTTGGTGTTCATACATTGGAGATGACCTTATAAATAGGCGTGAGTTCTCAGAGTTTAATGTTGAGCGGTTTAGAGTTGAGAGAGAAGTCAGAGCAAATCAAGGTAGAGGCAAACTGGGCGAGAGCAAGGTTATAGGGAGCATCAATTAGGAGGAGAAAAATTAGTTTATTTCTTCCCTCCTTTATTATTTTAGTTATGGAAGTTGTTCTGTTTCTCTTGTCCTTATTATATTGAACTGAGTTTTCTATATTTGTTCAACCATTGAGAAAGGTTTGTGACTAATTTAAAATTATCCGATCAAATACATTTTTGAGTAAGGAGAATAAATTAAATAATATGGTTAAGTGAAGTTGTATACTTACATACTATTCAATTGTTGATTTTATCTTAATTTCAATTGTTAGTTTAATTTCTTAATTTTTATTTTCTTAAATTTGATTCAACTTAGTTTGAATAAAGTTGTCTTTAATCAATTTTGATACTTAATACTATGTTTGCAACTGTACTCATGGGATTGATTTTGACTTGCTACTGTATACACTAGATCATATATACTTGCACGTAATCGATAGCATTAATAAAATAGCTAATCAATGCCCAACAACCCACCACTAAACAGGACTAGCCCTCACCAATATGAATGACGATATTTTTTCTCATCTAAAATTGTTTATACATACCTTTAATAAAGTTCACTCATTCCATTGAGTGAGTTATAATTATAAAAACAAATTGCACAAATATCCTCGAGTTTAGGTTTAATTGCTTTTAGATAGGAATTTCGATTATAATTACACAGACATCTCCTATTATCAATTGAATTTCGTAAGGTCAAATAGGTGGTTACTATTTCAATATAAAATGACTATAATACTCTTATTAGGAGTAAAAATGTGTTTTGGAGTGAAAAAAATATTTCATCAATTAATAATAAAAATAATTTTTTTCAATAAATTAAGAACTTTTTTTTGAAAAAAAAAAAAAAAAAAAAGTGGAAAAGGAAAAAACACATATTCAGTAGGGATATCCTCTTACGATGGATCAAATTTGCACCTCTAATACAGCAAATATATTCCATCGAATAAGCAAAGATGATACTTTCCATCAAAGAAGGAGATTCCTTAGATAGGGGAGATTGTTTCAGGGTAGAGAAAATGATCTCATCTGCCTTCAATCGAGGGGAGGAGACCATCTCATTCATTGTCAAACCAAATTTTTTAATTATTATTTTTTTAATTTTTTAATAGGATTAATGACACGAAAGTATCTTGACATTTGCCATGCATCAACGCATGATGCTAGTTTATCACTTGTTGCCCTCAGATACCCTTGCTGAAGGTTAACCAACGTTCACTTAACTAAAAAGTTAAATTTTAAAGGATAAATTGGTCTTTTGACAACATAAAACTTATTAAACATGAGACCAATCAACAGTGGCCACGTCACATAAAATTACTAAATTTAATAAAATAAAAATTTGTTAATATTATAATATTGTTAATTTAATCATATAAAATAATATTATTAATATTTTTTAATACATTGGAGATCTGATAAATACGTTGTTTATCTTTTAAAACATATACATCTCCCATGATCTCTGGTAATTATTTATTTGTAATTTCATAAAAATAAAAAACGCGTATCCAGAAAATACCCCCATCACCCCGCGGCCTCCAAAACCCCACCACTCCATTGCCTTCAGAACCTTCACCATCTCCAACACCCACACTCACCCTGAAACCGTCTTCATCACCAACGTCGTCGCCTCTGAAGCTCCAATTAGCAACGCGCAGTCTCAAGCTTCAGGTGCACCGCTCCGTTTGAAGGTCCAGCCATCACTGACCAATTTGAAGCTCTAACCGTTGCCGCCATTTCAAATATCCAACCATCACTGCATCCCTCCCTCACCATATCTGATGCGATCTCTGTGCAAGAGAGCTAGGCAATATATCTCCGCCTAGGTCTTCTCGTTTTTATTTTTATTTTTTAACTTGATTATTTATTTGTTTTTTTCTTAGTTCATTATAGTTTGATTTGGGTACTGCTGATGAAGAAGAAGATTATGGTTTTTTTGTTTTTTAGGTAAGAAGATTATGGTTTTAGTGGAGTTTAATTGATGGGGGGTTTTGGTTGTCGTAATAATGTTGTAGAAGGTTGGTGTTTTGATTGTGGTTAAAGATTGAATGTTGTGTTTGAATCAATTTGGTTGAGGATGGATGGATAATTTTTGTTAACTTATTTTGATTTTCAATATTTCGATTTGAACCACAAGAATATGAGTGTTAAAAAGAGCTGGATTAGAGTTAGACGAAGATTTATGAATATAGTTTTGTATATGAATTTTCTTAAAACATCTTATTAAAAGAAATTGTTTTTTTTTAAGTGATTAAAAAAATTACTTTATTAGTTGAATTATTTATAAATTCAACTATGATGTGATCATTTGTGATTTGATAAAGTAATTTTTATTTATATAAAAAGGATATTTTACCCTTAAAGTATTAATATTTCCATTAAGTTTTGTTAGTGAGACTTGATCAAGCGTATTTACATGTTGTTGACGTTCGGAAACGGTCAATCCAGAGATTTTGAGGCCCAGACTGTGAGCGAGATAATTAAAGAATGATGATGGTGGTGGGTGCGTGATAAATGAGCAGTAAATGAGGTTTAAGGTTGGCAAAGCTTAATTAAGTCAAAGGAATGTTGGTCGTGACAGTTACATGATCAATGAAGATGAGAGGGAGAAGGAAGGATGCTAAACACAAGGATTTTTACGTGGTTCGGCTACTGCGCCTACATCCACGGCCACTCTGAGGTAATTCTGGCAGAGTGACGGTGCTCTCCTCTTTTCAGCCCCTTTGTACAGTAAAAATCTCCCCTATTTATCGAGAGAGGGAGATAATAAAAAAGAAATACAAAATAATGTAATACACATTAGAGATATGACAATTTCAACTAACTCTGACATAAATCATGCTTCATTTAATGTAAAGGTGATGATTGTTCTCTCCTTGCACACGTCTGCATTTAATGCACCAGGAGAGGTCTTTCCTTCATTAATTGTATAGCCGCCGCATTGAATGCTTCTGGATAATTGTGTGGATGGTTTCCGACGGGAAATCATGAAAGTTGGTGACTCTGATGACTTGCTGCATACGATATCCCCTGAATAAGCTCTCTGGTCAATCAGATCGTGCAAGCTGTAGAGGCGTAGACGTGGCCAGGAGAGGTGGTCAGGTGGTCTGGAGATTTCTGCGGGCTCGCGACCTGAGCGATCTCGCGAGATGAACGAGCTGGTGATGTGGACAGGAGGTACGCTTGGGCGGTCTGGAAGCTATTACGAGCTCAAGACCTGACTGACCTCGCGGGCTGTTCGGGCTTGCAACTGCGACCTGATGCTCGGATCTTCTGGGCCTCTGCTCCTTTTTAAGTCCATTGGGCTTACACTGGCCCATTTAGTCAAATCGAGAGAATGGGCGTAACACAAGCCCCCCAGCTCTCAGTGCGGTCTGCAGACTGGGAGCTGATTCAAATACACGATTGGCGCCCATTTACGAGCTTTTAGGCACCATTTCAACTTCTGTTCTGTAACTGTTGACACGTGGCGTTCACTCAGACGTCGGAGCTACAAACGTGCCTTGGGACCGTACGCATTAAATGCGCACGTCTTGTAACTGACATTGCACGACGACGCAGGACTGAGGCTGGTGCTGGGCCGTTGGATTTTTGGCGGTTATGCCTTTATACTGGATCGGACAGCTGGGGGATGGATGTCTGGGTCTATACAATCCAGATGTCTTTTCCAATTCCCATTTTCGTTTCTTTGATACGACACCAACACCCCATTTTCACCATTTTTCTTCTCTGCTTCTTCTGCACTTCTTTCGCCTCTTGACAACTTCTCCGGACTTCGTTGCTTCAGAGATCAGTTACCATCTCCAGCACGAGCAAAGTAATTCCCTGACTTTGCCTTTTCCTATTTTTTGGAGGTTTGCTTCTAGTCTGTAGTATCTGTTTTCGTTTTCATGCCATGTTTGAGAATCGCCATGTGTCTGCTTTGTATTTAGAGATTTCTGTACTTGTTGCTTGAATCTCTGTGTTCACTAGGGGTGACTTGGCTGTCAGCCTGAGTGTCTCATATCATTGTTGAACTGTGAAGTCCGTTTCTGGACTTTTCCTTGCTAGGAACTGTACTTTGTGGGTTGTTTGCGTTGTGTTGGTTCATTTGGAACCCTTGTCATTTGTTGACGTTGCTTAGGATTCTGACTAGAATGTCCTTGTACGATCTGATAGGGTACCTGTGGACATAGGGTTAGCGATGTAAACATTAAGAAGACATAGTACCTGATGGGCCCACGTATATGGGCCTCCATAGCCTTTGGTGGCCAAGTGTGCGACCTGACGCATAGGATAGTAGCTCCAGGAACTCTTTTCTGTAGCTTGCTAGGCTCAGCATGCTATAAGCGTTCTGATGTCGTTCCTTCTGTGCTGTAGATGTCAGGTCGCTCACGTACTGGTTGACGTAGGGCTTCTTCTTCTAGGGGGCAAGCAAGGCGCCAGGTTAGAGAAACCGAAGCTGCGACCTCGCGGGCTAGCGGGTCTACCGAGGAGGTCGCAGGAAGGGATGAGGTCGCAGAGAGGGAAGCCCGACATCCTTTTATTCATACGCCTTCGAGCACAACCCTCTCGACGCTGGAAGCTTGGGCTCGAGACTTCAGCTTCCCCATGGGGTGCCGAGCTAATGTTCCCAAGGCCAGTGATCGGGCTGCGAACCCACCTGAGGGCTTTGTGGCGATCAGTCGCGAGCATATAGAGCTTGGGTTTAGGTTTCCAGTTCCCGCCTATCTTAAGGACTTGCTGAATGATCTGCAGCTCACCTCCTTTCAGTTGACCCCGAACTTGTATGCATATATAACTACCTTGGCCGCGACGTTCATAAAATACGGGCTTGGGCCTCCTACACCTCGTATTATTCGCTGTCTCTTCAGCTTCAAGGGGACCCATAAAAAGGACGCCTCGCGAAGGGACGGGCTCTACTACGTTACACCACGTCAATTCTCCCAGTATAGGGCATATCTGCCCCAAGACTGCACCAAGTCCAACGTGGAGGAATATAAGTCTCTCTGGGTTCTGGTCACATGTACTTCGCTCGGGGGTCTGCACAACAGGAGCTTCGTGCTGGATCCTGGTAGTCAAAGACTTGTAGCCCATAGAAATAGTTACACATTCACAAGGATAATAAAATACATATATGAATATTTTGTTTTTATTTTTATTTTTATTTACGGGCTTGTTTTTGCTTTGTAGACGTCGCTGCTCCTAAGTACGAGCTTGATGATGACGAGCTCGCGACTCTGAACACTTACGCGGTGGCCAAAAGACCAAGTGACGATTTCTTCCCCACGAATGGCGAGCTGGTAGAACGGGGCCTCGCACCACCTGCCACAGGTCCCCTTTTGAACCTAAATAAGGACCTGGGGATACGAGGAGAAAGAAGTGAAGTTCGCTCAGTCTTCGCTGCCCCTGAACAGTCCGAGTCAGAACCACAACCTTTGCCATAAGATTCATCGAGCACGTCCACCAGCACATCTTCGGACAATATGGGAAGGTTCGCGCTGTCCGTTCCTCCCGTCAGATCGCTCCCACCGTCCAAGGCGCCAGAGGTCGTTGAAGTGGATGATACTTCTTCGGACCCTTCTCGGAGAGTGCTTTCTCAGCCTGCTGCAGCTGCTTCTCCTCAGGCCGGGTCGGTGGCAACACCTCAGAAGCGAGCTGCTCCATCTGGAGGGCAAAGTCCTCCCCCAGCAAAGAGGACTGGGGTTTCTGTCGAGAGGGGCTCAGTTTCGCCGGAGTCTGAGGCCCTCATCAGGAAGAGGAAAGGAAAGGCCATAGCTGAGCCCCCAGCCCAAAAGTGCAAGGACGTCGTTGAAGTCCGCAAGCCCGGGGCAGTCGTTATTGGCAGGGAGCCGAGCACTGGGGCACTTAGGCGATCTGCAGGGTCTGCTGGGGAGTCGCAGGCAGATTCCGGGCTGCACCCTGACGCGGCGAGGGAAATGGAATATTTCAGCAGCTTCGTGAATCTCGTGCCTGAAGTCATGGAGAAGCGTAACCCGAAGCTGCAGAAGCCTGAGGTCGCAGGTCAGGAGCTCATGGGCTATACGGTTCGTCATGCAGCGCTGGTAAGACTCAAGCTCCTTCACACTCTCTAGCTTTCCTTCACTTCAATTTTTAACCCTTTTTTACCCTTTCAATTGGGCATGGCAGCGATGAAGTTGATGAAGGAGATTGATGACCAGCTTGGTGAGAAAGAGGCTTTCAGGCTGGCCAAGGAGCAGTTTGAGGAGGAGAAGAAGATGTTGCAGGATGAAGTGAACCTCCTTCAGGACGAGCATGGAAAGCTTAATGCTAAGCTCCGAGACGCTGATGCAGCCTTGTCACAAGAAACTGCTCGTAGGGAGGCGGCTAACTCTGAAGTCAGCAAGGCCCATAGCGAGCTGAAGCAAGTCAAAGGCGAGCTAAGTGCTGCACAGAAGAAAACAAAGGTTGCTGAGAATAAAGTGAAACAGTAACAACAGGAATTGGCTTCAACCAAGGAAAAACTCTCCGGGGTTGAGAAGAAGCTGGCTCAGACCGAGGGGAACATTGCAGCCCAGATATCCAAAGAGCGGGATGAGGCCGCTTCAGAGAACGAAAGGGCTTTCTTGTTCACCATGTGAGAGCACTACCCGGACCTGGACTACTCCTTCTTTGGGCCGCCAGCTGTCGAGGCAATACAAGAGTTTGTGGAACATACTGCCAGCATTCAGGGCGCGCAACATGGTGGTGCTTCCCCTGCTCCTCCAGCCGATCCACCTGCTGTCTCAGTCCCTTTGCCAGAGCAAGCCCCTGAGGGACCTTCAACTTCCGAGGATCCACCAGCACCGGAGCCCCCAGTACAAGCCTCTCCTGATCCTCCTGCTCCTGAGGATGTCCCTGCACCGGAGCCCCCAGTAGAAGCTCCTTCTGATCCTCGTGCTCCATCAGACGCACCTGCTAGCGCCTAGGACGGACATTTCAGCTTTATATACTTCTTTTATTTTGCCTTGTTTGGGATGTTCAAACTTTTTCCTCTTTTTGTGAGGACTTGATGATCAATCAGTGGGTTTAAGTAATAAATGCATCATAACAAGAATATCAAATATTACTAAGTAAATCACAATCGTGAAAATTATGTTAACTTACGAGCTCGCTACCTGCAGCCCATCATAATACTAATAGTATGTTAGCTCGTAAGCGTGTAAATTTGCGGATAGCTCAATCGAGCAAAGTACCTGATCATGCAAGCAATATAATTGGGCGACCCCTAAAGAATAGGCATGAACTTACAACTCGTGGGGTGCTCGTTTTGAACTCTCTTGTCTTATATCTTGCACTGGTGTTTAGTGTGTTCAAGAGTGGCATTTTCCCAAACTTTGAAATTTCAGCCTGTTGTAGTACTTGCAATTCGGGGTCAAGTCCCCATCGTGGGTAGCCCCTTTCACTAAGTCACGAGGCAACTTTGTATTCGAGAGCCGTAGCACGAGGTCGCGAGGCAACTTTATATTTGAGAGTCGTAGCCATAGCCCCTCTCGCGAGGTCGCAGGGCAATTCTTTTTGCGAGGTCGCGAGACAGCTTTATATTTGAGAGCCGTAGCCATAGCCCCTTCCGTGAGGTCATGATGTAATTCTTTTCGCGAGGTCGTGAGACATCTTTATATTTGAGAGCCGTAGCCATAGCCCCTCCCGCGAGGTCGCGGGGTAATTCTTTTCGCGGGGTCACGAGCCCGACGAGTGCCTCAGTGACAGCTCGCGGGTCACCCCCCTGTTGAAGTCTTCGACACATTGGAGGTCCCCAGTTGAACCCTCCAGGGCGAGGAGATCGCAGCCCTTTCAGCGGGTGAGACCCTTTGTATCATTAACGGATCCCATGTAGTGCCCTCCAGGGTGCTGACAGCTACCCCTTCCGCGGGTGGGACCCTCATTGCAACTCTTTCCACCGGCCATAACCTTCCAGAGTATAGTGACTCGAGCCTCCAGATGATTCCCTCCAGAGCGCACAGACGGCAGCTCTTTCCGCGGATCACATCTAGATATCCCCCCCCTTCTCATCCGTAAGCAATCGCTCTCATGGGGGGGCGTTATATCTGGATTGAAGAGATTGTAGCTGATAGACAATCCCTTGGACTCATAATAGAGGATAGCTTGCAGATCGCGAGGTCGCTTTAAGATAGCTCGAATAGAATGTGGCAATGAGCCGTTTGCGAGCAGAGAGCGAGCGTTGTGAGAAGCATCTGCAACAATCGCGCCTGTATAACATCCACGAGTAGTTCGTAGGTCGCAGGATATAGCGGTTGCGAGCTGAAAAACGAATCTGTCACTTGTTGATGTAAACTTCTCCAGCGAGGATGATATAATTAGGCCGAGCATCGGCTAACGAAGAATCCTCGAATGAGATTTGTTGACATTTCTTGCCAGATAATATATGAGTAGCTTTGACGAGCATTTATGCAAGTGTTTTGGTTGCAAGTGATTCCTTGGATGTTTACACAGATATCTTAACAGAATAATAATATGTATATAATAATAAACTGCAGTTCATTTTCTTGAGAAAGAGATTTTATTAAATCCGCTCTTTTCAACATATACATTTGCTTGTTCAACCAGTTTGCTTTCTGCATTAGATGTAGCACATACAACAGAAAACCAGTGAAAGCACTTTTTACAGACAATCGTCAAAGCAAATCATGTATAAAGTTAGAACGGGCTGACAGTTTTATGTATAGTAGGGCCGAAAGTGCTCAGCATTCCAGGCTCGGGATAACTCTGATTCGTCCATGTTGGTTAAGTGATAGACATCATTCTCCAGACTCTTCTTGATAAGGTATGGCCTTTCCCAGTTAGGTCTGAGCGCTCCATCGCTTGCCTTACGAGCTCCGGGGAGGACTAGTCTCAGGACAAGGTCGCCTGCCTTGTAGCTCCAAGCTAGCACCTTCTTGTTGTAGTACCTGGCAATTCTCTACTGGTATACTGCTACCCTCATGCGAGCTGCTTCCCTTGCCTCCTCGATTAGGTCCAAGCTGGCAGCGAGCAGCTGGTCATTGTTTTCAGGTCGGAATGAGACTCTTTGCTGGTTGGTGACTTCAAATTTTGCTGGGATCATGGCCTCTGCTCCATAGACCATAGAAAATGGAGTTTCACCAGTAGAGCTGCGAGCTATGGTTCTGTACGCCTAAAGGACTTTCTACAACTAGTCCACCTAAGCCCATTTTCTCACCTGTAACTTGGTCTTCAGAGTCTGCTTGATGATCTTGTTTATAGCCTCGACTTGACCGTTGGCTTGAGGGTGGTCCACAGCTGAGAAGCTTTTCACTATTCCGAGCTCGTTGTAGAAATCTATGAACTGCTCGCTGGTGAACTGCGTCTCGTTGTCTGTCACAAGCTGCTGAGGAATTTCGAATCTACAGATGATGTTGTTCCACACAAACTTCTCTATCTTCAAGGTGGAGATCTCCGCTAGCTCCTTAGCTTTGGCCCATTTTGTGAAGTAATCCATAGCAACCACAGCGTGCTTGCAGCTTCCTCGAGCTGTGGGTAAGGGTCCGATGAGGTCCATTCCCCAGATTACGAAAGGCCACGGACTCACCATCTGCTGAAGGTAGGCTGGTGGAGCTCGTGGGATTTTGGAAAACCTCTGACACTTATCACACTTCTTCACTAGATTTATGACGTCTTGCTTCATAGTTGGCTAGTAGAACCCCTGTCTGATGGCTTTCTGAGCTAAGGATAATGCTCCTGCATGGTTCCCACAATGACCTGCATGAATATCCCTCAGCACTATCTCACAGTCTTCATCATTTATACATCGCAGTAGCGGGGTCGAGAATCCCTTCTTGTACAGCCTGTCATCATAAATGCAATATCGGGCTGCTCTAGCTCGTAAGCAGCGAGCTTCCAGCTTGTCCTCTGGCAGCTTCCCCTCCTGCAGGTAGCCTAATAACGAGCTCATCCAGGAGTTAGGCCGGACTTGCATGAACATCATTACCTCTTTGTCCTCAATGCTTGGAGTCGGCAGAAATTCCACAGGTATAGACTCTAGGAGATCAGCATCCTTGGAGGTCGCCAAGCGAGCTAGGGCGTCTACATGAAAGTTCTGAGCCCTAGGGATTTGATTCACTTCGATTCTTTGAAAAGCCCCCAGCAATTCCTTGGCTCTTTGGAGGTACTCTGACATCTTCTGTCCCCTGGTCTGGTACTCTCCCCAGACATGGCAAACGACAAGTTAAAAGTCGTTGAAGACCTTTACCTGCTCAGCTCGCACCTCCTTTGCTAGACGGAGTCCTGCGAGCAACGCCTCATACTCGGCCTCATTATTGGTCGCTTGGAATCCGAACCTTAAGGCATTAAGGATCTTGTGGCCTTCTGGGCTGATCAGCATTATTCCAGCCCCTGAGCTGTGCTCGTTGGAGGATCCGTCCATATATAGTTCCCAAGTTTGTTCACTTGCTAGCTCATCCTGCTCTGGTACTGGCCTTGTAAATTCAACAATGAAATCTGTGAGGGCTTGGGCCTTGACTGTTGTTCTAGGCTTGTACTCTATGTCGAACTGGGCGAGCTCGATGGCCCATTTGAGGAGCTTGCCTGAAGTGTCTGCTTTCTGGAGGATTTGCCTGAGGGGATATTGCGTGAGGACCTCTAGCTGATGAGCCTAGAAGTAAGGACGCAGCTTCCTTGAGACGGTCACCAGATAGTATGCGAGCTTCTCCATCTGTGAATAGCGAGTCTTCGCGTAGACCAGTCTCTTACTGATATAGTATACTGACAGCTGCACTTTCTCTTCTTCTTTCACTAAGGCTGCGCTCAAAGCATGTTCGGACACGCCCAAATACAAGAACAACTTTTCTCCTTCCTTTGGCTTGGATAGAAGGGGAGCTTGGCCCATGTATTCCTTCAGCTTCTGGAATGCTTCTTCACAATGCTCAGTCCATTCGAAGTTCTTGGCCCTCTTTATAGCTTCGAAGAAGGGCATGCACTTGTCAGTAGCCTTCGAGATGAACCGGCTAAGGGCTGCGACCTGACCGCTGAGTCTCTGCACATCCTTGATTCTGGAGGGGGATCTCATCTCCACGAGCGCCCTGATCTTCTCCAGATTGGCCTCTATTCCCTTGCTATTCACCATAAAGCCAAGGAACTTACCAGATGCTACCCCAAAGGCACACTTCAAAGGGTTTAACTTCATCTCATAGTTCCTGAGGACTTTGAACGTTTCATCCAAGTCGCGGACATGATCTGCGGCTCTCTGGGACTTCACCAGCATATCATCTACATACACCTCCATCGTCTTCCCAATCTGCTCTTGGAACATGGTGTTGACCAGCCGCTGGTAAGTCGCTCCTGCGTTCTTCAGCCCGAAGGGCATCACCCTGTAGTAGTATAATCCCCTATCAGTAACAAAAGAGGTGCGCTCCTCGTCCTCCGGGCTCATGGGGATTTGGTTGTATCCTGAATAGGCATCCATGAAACTCAGGAGTTGGTGTCATGCTGTCGCATCTACCAGCTGATCAATCCTGGGCAATGGGAAACTATCCTTTGGGCAGACCTTGTTCAGGTCGGTGAAGTCAACGCACGTCCTCCACTTCCCGTTCTTTTTCTTCACCAGGACTGGATTCGCGACCCAAACTGGATAACGTGCCTCCCTGATGAACCCGTTGGCCAGCAGCTTCTCGACCTCCTCCTTCAGAGCTGCATAGCGTTCCGGGGTCATTGGTCTCCTCTTCTGGCGGATTGGTCTGTGCTGGGGATCTACGTTCAGTCTGTGGCACATGACATCAGGATCTACCCCCACCATGTCTTCGTGATTCCAGGCGAAGACATCAAGGTTTATCTTCAGGAAGTTTGCGACCTCAACCTTCATTTCTGACTGTAAGTCTCTCTTTACTTTTAAGTATTTCTCTGGGTCTGCCTCGCTGACTTGTACATCTTCCAGCTCCTCAATAGGTCATGTAGACCTATCTGCGTTCACCTCACGAGGATCAAGGTCGTTGCTCACCCCTGCTTCAGAGATAGTTTGTGGTTGGCCACCTGAAACCACATTTACTTTCTTTCCTCGAACCCCCATCTTCACCGCGTCTTCATAACATCGCCTGGCCAGGTGCTGTTCCCCCTTGACACAGCCTATTCTGTTGGGAGTTGGGAACTTAACCGTCAGTGTCCTAGTAGAGGTGACCATATCCAGCTCGTTCATCGAAGGTCGCCCCAAGACCACATTGTATGCTGACGGACTGTTGATAATCAAGAAGTCTGTAAGGGCTGTAGCTTGTCGGCCTGGCTCTCCAAGGGTAAGAGGTAGTCTGATCCGGCTCACCGGTATCACTATAACTCCAGTGAAGCCATAGAGGGGTTCTGGTGAGGGTGCCAACTGCTCAGCTCCTAACCTCATCTAATCATAGCAATCTTTATACATAACGTTGACCGAGCTGCCAGTGTTGATCATTATCCTCCATACTTATATTACTGATCTGGGCCCAGACTACAATTGTATCATTGTGGGGCCAGTGTACTCCCTTCGTGTCCTCCTCCATGAACACAATGCTATCCGAAGACACCTTGACCCTTTTGGTGGGTCCCTCAGCTCCTCCATACTCTGCCAGCAGGGTGTGGTTGGCCTTCCTCACGTACCTCTGGCGTGACCCGTTTGAAGTACCTGTCATATGAGGCCCATCATGAATAGTGAAAATTGTTCTTACAGCGGGCTCGCGCTCGGGCTCCGGAGCTCGCTGAGGCTACTGCTGCTCGGGCTGCTTGTCTTGGCCCTGAGATCGTTGATGTTGAGGTCGCCTGCCAGCAGGTTGTACAACATATTCCCCAAGGCGGCCCCGTCTTATCAACTCTTCAATGGCATCTTTCAACTGCCAACAGTCTGACGTATTATGCCCGTTCTCATTATGGTAGGCACAGTACTTCCTTGGGTTCCGACATCGGTTGAGAGCTCCTGTCGAGGGTGGCTTCCTGAAGTTCTCCCTGTTTCTCTAAGTGGCGAAGATCCTGTCTTGCCTATCCGATAGCACACTGTAGCTCTCATACCGACTCTGATGCCGAGGTCGCTCCCTCCTTGGCTCAGGTCTAGCCCGCTTCGCCACAACATTGGCAGACTGATGTCTCTGCTCCCTTGGCCTATCTCCACCATGGCTCTTCCTCTTCTCACGATGGGAACTGTTCGCTTCACCCCGCTGACTGCTGGGTTTCTTGGCTCCAAAGGCTTCTTCCCACCTGATCTCCTTGGCAGCCCTTTCATAAAATTCCCCCAGATCCTTCACCGGGGATTTGTAAATGCTTTCGTATAATTTTCCATCCTTCCTGAGCCCTACAGAAATGGCTGTCAGAATACTCTTGTCAGAGGGCGTTTCCACATTAC
Organism: Litchi chinensis; assembly: GCA_019925255.1. Lineage (NCBI taxonomy): Eukaryota > Viridiplantae > Streptophyta > Magnoliopsida > Sapindales > Sapindaceae > Litchi > Litchi chinensis. The sequence goes on along the minus strand of CM034470.1, from coordinate 745,943 downwards.
TCACCTCCTCTCTGAACCGAGTGATGTAATCCTTCAGGGACTCGTTGTGCCTCTGGAAGATAGTGGCGAGGTGACAGGGGGGCGCGAGCTGCTTCCTCAAGGCCTTATATTGATCTAGGAATTTCTTCTGACATTCTCTCCAACTTCCGATGCTACAGGTTGGAAGACCCTTAAACCAAGCTCGCGGAGCATCCCCCAGAGTAGCTGGGAACACTCGGCACTTCACCAACAGGTCATCCGTCTGGAGATCCATCTGCACATTGAAGGCGTTCAGATGGTCATAAGGGTCAGTCCTGCCGCTGTATGGAGGAATGCTGGGGAGCTTAAACTTTGCTGGAAGGGGTACTGTCTCAACCTCCCGAGTAAATGCACCTTGCGGTCATCTCGCTCTTCCCTGCTCTGGCCTCCAGGTCGAGCCTCCAACTGCTGGACCCTTTGCAACAATTCCTTTACCATCGGGTCCTGGGTCAAAGATCGCCGACTGGGGTTCCATCTACTCGTGCTCTCCTGCTCCCCCAAGTGACGGTCCTGCGATCTGCTCTCCTCACCGAGGGCTCCTACATGCCTGGCGGCCCTCCGCGGCTCAGGCTCATGACCTGTACGGCTCTCGCGAGCTCGTTCCTGCCCACGACTATCTTTCACATGCCTATCGCCTTCGCAGCTCACCCTCACCCTTATCTCATTCAGGTGAGGTGAGATTTCTTGCTCCTGGTTTCGTCTCCTGGCTCTCCTTAGGTTTAGGTTTGAGGAGCGAACTGATCCTTCTGTCAGCGACCTATCCCTGGCAGCTACTCCCTCTGGAGTTGGGATTTCTTCTGAAAGCTGCTGGCGAGCTCTCCTCGGCGGTGCGGCCTCCACCCGCCTTTGCACAGTATGGGCTTGGACTTCTACCAACGCCCTGACCGTCGCTGTCAACTCCTTTACTGTATCTTCTAGAGCTTGCTGGCGCTGCTGCCACTCTTGAGCGACCTTGTCTTTGGAAGGCGAGGCGCTCTGCTGATCTTCTCGAACTTCAGGTCGCTCGTCTGCCACTCCGACACTCCTCGTCGCCCTGATTTTAGCCATAACAAACAAATGTAAGTAAATGTGAAGCAGCAACTGAAGAAATATTACCAGGTCGCTGTTGGGCCCTCCATCTAGCGTCAAAAGATGTTGACATTCGGAAATGGTCAACTCAGAGATTATAGGGCCCAGACTGCGAGCGAGGTAATTAAAGAATGATGACGATGGTGGGTGCGTGATAAATGAGCAGTAAATGAGGTTTAAGGTTGGTGGAGCTTAATTAAGTCGAAGGAATGTTGGTCGTGACAGTTAGGTGAATGTAATGAGGTGATCAATGAAGACGAGAGAGAGAAGGAAGGATGCTAAACACAAGGATTTTTACGTGGTACGGTGACTGCGCCTACATCCACAGCCACTCTGAGGTAATTCCGGCAGAGTGACGGTGCTCTCCTCTTTTCAGCCCCTTTGTACAGTAAAGATCTCCCCTATTTATCGAGAGAGAGAGATAATAAAAAAGAAATACAAAAGAATGTAATACACGTTAGAGATATGACAATTTCAACTAACTCTGACATAAGTCATGCTTCATTTAATGTAAAGGTGATGATTGTTCTCTCCCTGCACACGTTTGCATTTAATGTACCAAGAGAGGTATTTCCTTCATTAATTGCATAACTGCCGCATTGAATGCTTCTGGATAATTGTGTGGATGGTTTCCGGCGGGAAATCATGAGAGTTTGTGACTCTGTTAACTTACTGCATACGATATCCCCTGGATAAGCTCTCTGGTCAATCAGATCGTGCAAGCTGTAGAGGCGTAGACGTGGCCAGGAGAGGTGGTCAGGCGGTCTGGAGATTTCTACGGGCTCGCGACCTGAGCGATCTCGCTAGATGAACGAGCTGATGATGTGAACAGGAGGTACGCTTGTGCGTCTGGAAGCTATTGCGAGCTCGAGACCTGACTGACCTCGCGGGCTGTTCGGGCTTGCAACTGCGACCTGATGCTCGGATCTTTTGGGCCTCTGCTCCTTTTCAAGTCCATTGGGCTTACACTGACCCATTTAGTCAAATCGAGAGAATGGGCATAACAGATGTAATAAATGATAAACAAGCATTATTGTGGATTTACGATAATGTCAAATTACTTTTGTGTAACTAATCCTTTTTAAATATAGATTATTACTTTTAAGTAATAGTAAAATATAAAATAAGAGATAAAAGTATTGTAGTCAATTTTACATTGAAATGACGGTCAACCATTTGAGTTTATGAAAATCAATTGACAATAGGGGTGTCTGTACAATTACAATAAGAATTCTTATTTAGCTGCAGTTACACCTAAAATTGAGAGCATTTATACAACTTACGCATATAATTATGACTCATCTAGCCTAATGAAATTAAAGGGGTGTGTAAACAGTTTTAGAGGGGTGGGAATATCGATCAGGACAAATACATCTACAAGCTCAAGACAGTGACAACCACAGACCCAAAAGTCCAAAAAGATGAAGAGATGTTGATTCTTGGCCTTGTGATGCTGATATAACAAATTTAATTTCAGTTGAAGTATGTCTGATATTGGTCTCCTTGTAACAAAAGCATATAGCAATGTGTCTAAAACAGGAAAGGTAGGTCTGATCATGATGGCCTTATTTGTTCATTTTTAATACTATAAAGCTAAAAGCAACAAAAATGATTCCTTGCCTCGAAAAAACTACAATGAGAGTAATGGTGACAAAAGCACATTATCAAGTACATGACTTGAACCACTTGGGAAGTGATCCTCCCTCTTTTGTTCAACATTAAAATTCTTGTATTGTCATCTAAGGCACCCACTGCCCTTTATTCTAATCCACAGTTTGTACCATTCTAGTATATATATGTGTGTGTGTGTGTGTGAATGTGTTTGTATATTTGTTCATTGCAAAACAATTTCAACCTCCCAAGTCCAATATTAGTGTAAGAGAAATTTGTCATTTGTGTTGAAACCATGTTGTCTGAGACAACTAAACCAGCTGAGGGGGATCAGAAGCACAAGCATAAGCAATTTGATAGAGAAGTGAGAGATATGGTGCATGCAATCACGGACCGAATTACTGATCTTCAGAGGCCTGGTTCAAGCTACCACCTTGAAGATGAGGATGATGATGATGGGGTTAGGATCATCACTCTAGCTGGAACAAATACTGGAGCCACTATGCGAGCCGAGCTGGATGACAAAAACAGCCCTCTTGGAGGTGGTTCACTTGATGATCCTCAGCAGCAGCAGCATGAGCCTTTGGCTACTTATGTCAACAGTAACTTCCAAGCTGTCAATAACTCAATCATGCTTGGAGGAAGTAGCTACAACACCAATGACCCTGGTGTTCACTTGGACATCACTGATATCTATGAACCTCACCATGGTGGACACAAGCCAGAGAAGCAAGCAAAGAAGGGAAAGAAGAAAGATAAGGACTCCCTCAAAAGTGATCATCACAGTGACCACAGCAACTGATGATCACCTCATCATAGTCCAAATGCACCAACAAGGACTTGCAATAAGTGCTCTCCAAGTGTTGCCTCCTTTACCAATATATCTACTTCTAATAAGTCTTTTACATTGCTTTACTATCCAAGATCAAGTTTGCATGCAAGCGCGAATAATCGTCTGTTGTTAGTTGAGTACTTCTATAGCATACCCCAAGTTCCCATTTCATTTTCATATGCAAGATGATATAGATATTTGGTTAATGAGTGATGTACCTGTGTCTGTGCTTTCTGGTGTGTCAAACGTAAGAATAAATTAAGTATTCCAACTTTTTTACGTGTAAGGGATTATGGTTTTCGTTATTTTCCTTTTCTATCACCTCAAATGAATGGGTAATCAGACTAAAAATCGAAAACAATGCTTTATGTTGTATGAATAACAGCTATGCTTAAGAGTAATTTCTGCTCTATATATGACATATTGAGTTGAAGATAAACGAGTTCACGGTTGCGCCAAAAACCATTGTGTTTCAACATTGCTAACAAAATACAAAGTGGTCCAGTACAAAGGAGTTAACCGTTTCCAAGCTGCCTTTTGTACAATTTGATCAATAACATTATAGACTAAACTTTGATCTTATTCCAAAAAGGCATTTATCAGTGATCTGGATGTCCAAAAACGGAAAATTGACTGCCATGAAGCTTGGACAGACTTGAAAACCATAAAATAGAAAGAAGAAAGCATACTCTTTAACATTTATTTTTTGGACAGACTGATAGAGAGAGACATTAGTGCAAATGCACCAGGTGAGATTATTGAGAAACTATCTAAAAATCAGGTAGTTTTTGCAAACAAGGGAAGCATTGGATTGCTCTTTTTATATGGAAAATGTCAAGCAACTTGATCTCGAGGATGGTTCGAGTCAGAAGACACCATGATGACCTGCAACTGTGTCTCTTGTTGCAATTGTGGCTCTGGCTCCTTGGTGTCTTGTTCCCTGGTCTTTTTACTCTCTTCGGCTGCTTGAGCTACTCTAGATGAACAATTCCTCATCTCTTTGTCCTTGCCCCACAGAAGAATGTACAATCCAGCAATAACAGTGATTGATCCCAACAAACTGTCCAATTCCAATGCCAATATAATAAGATCGCTACCAAAGGAGGTATTGATTAGTACTTTTTCATAAAGGATCAGAACAATTACCTTCCAAGATGGAGCTGTTCATGGAGGATTGGAATGTCTAACATGGCTGCCATTATCTGAACAAGAGGACTAAATGCTGCAGTGAAAACAGGACCCTTCTTCTTGACACACCAAGCCATCCCCACATAACACAACCCGGATCCTATCATTCCCTGTGCACCAAACCAAATTTTCACTTACATACATGTTAATAATAACGAATGAAAAATTGTAATGCCAAAAGGTGAGATGATATTAGTTTTTTGAAGCGTAAAAGTGTTGGTTCTATTGTAGTCACTATATATGATAATTCTATTGGAGTTAACATTATATTCTAAAGCTTGACATGAAAACTTAACTGTATAGCAAACCTTTTTGTGTTAGTTGACCAAAAACAAACCTTTTTTTAGGTGATAGCATCACCCTAAGCTGACCTATCAAGACTAGAGGCATGTTGTGATTTTATTGAATACTAGATAGAAATTATTTATTAATAAGAAGGGAATATATATATATATAGATATTTACTGCATAGAGGATTGATAAGATTTCTATATTGCCCCTGGGAACCCATATAGAAAGTTTCCTGCTTGTGCTCAAACTCAAAATAGCTGATTGGATTGCGCCGAAGAAGGTGACAATGGCAGTGCTGGTATATTGGCAGGGATATCTCTTGCCTATATTTGATTGAATAACAAACCATGAAGACCAGAAGAGAGTTCCTGCAGTCAAAGCTATGCAGCCAAGTGTCCATTTCTCAGACCCTCCTCTTGTAGAGTGTGAGTGGTTTTGAGTTTCAGGTTTTGAGTGTGAGAGATTAAACAAAGGCACCCCTTTGTAAAGAATCAACAGGAAAGCACCGGCAATACACACCAGGGTGCCAACAACTTTTGCTTTTCCACTGCTGCATTTTATGTTCACTTTCTCTAGTCTGCAGGGTGATTGTTGACATAGCAAGCAGAGAAAATTAAATGAGAATGCAACTGGCTCAGAACTGAAACCTTGACAGAAAAGTAAGCTATGCAGGTGGGGTGCTAATTAATGTATGTTTGTACCCAAATGGTAGTGCCATTATAAATGTGATCACAGGAACCATATTGATGAAGGCACATGCAAATGTTGCAGATGTGTATTGAATTCCAAGAAGGAAGAGGAATTGAGTCACTGAGGTCCTGCAAAAATATAACTAAGGGAGTTAATGATTCATGCAGTGAGGCCTTGAAAGGCGAAAAAGTGTATGAGTCTAACTAACCCGACCACAGCACTGAGAAAGAGATAACACAAGATACCGATTGTGAGCTTTGGTCTGCTCTTCCTGCAAAACAAGTTTGAGATAACTCAATCTTGGTAAACAAACTAAAACCTAAGCATTTTGGCTCTTGCTAGCTGCATGGTCTAGCTGAGTGTTGAGCCTAAAAGGTTATGATCATGATAAATAAAAATTTACAACTTTTTGATACAGAGTTGATCAAGCAGGCAGGCATGGAAATGATTTTGATAGCTACAAAGTGTCAAATATAAAAGATAAATGATTGAACTTGAACTGGATTGGAGAAGTTGTTACATGCATACCTTTCGAAGAAGTGCCCAAAGGGAGCTAAGAATACAGCAGAGATCAACAGGCGGTATGTGATAAAGACTAAAACATTCATGCCATGTTCAAGCACTTCTTTGAGAAGAATATTCACAGTGGCAAAAGCAAATTCAATGGCTACCATTGCGATGAAAGGTTTCCATCCCTTGCAGCTTCTCATCTCAGCCATTGTAGTATTGGCACTCTAGAAGGAGAACGGAGAGAGTCCTCTCTCTTTATCGCTTTAGTTTTTTTTCTCTATCTCAATATCTCTGTGTGTGCCAATGACTGACATCTGGAAAACACCTGTGACTCTAAATAATGGACTCCAGAATAAGTCACAACAAAGCAAGAGTAAATTCTTCAAATCACATCAATGCTTTAAGCAACCAACTTTGACAATAGTTTATTAATATTCTCTTCTTTTTGCCTGCTTTTGACAGATCCTTTCCAACATATGGAGATCATTTGGAATCAACTTGCCTGGCTATTATGCATAATCCATGGGGAGCATAAATGCATGATATATCCATCTCATAAGTGTTTGGAGTATCGATATTAGCCACGACTTATCCATTTGCATTTGCATTTTTATTCTAGGCCTCATTAGGCTTATGTTCTTCGTGCCCGTCGACCTATTCCGGTTTTCTTTGTTACAATAAATGAGTCGTAGGCATCTTCTCAGTGCTGGTCTATCGGCATTGGACTCTCTTCCCCCTTCCTCTATCCAGCATCTAATACAAAATGTAATGAGCAGTGGCCTTACATTTAAAATGCATCATGCAAGAACAATACGTCAAATCTTATATTAACATATCAGAGAGTAGGTCTTAGCACTAGATGCCTCCCTGAGTCAGTCAACTTGGCACTATCTTACATTTATACTGTTATTATTATCCATGTGCCAAATTTTCCTGACCAGTAATGTTAACTCAAATCACTTCTTCATAGACAAACACATTCTCATCACAATCTGGCACATATTCTCCTAGCTCACTTTATCTTATTATTACAGATAAAAATCATTCCATCTTTTTTATTTAACATATATAGTTACATTGGAAAGATATGTACACATTGCATACACATCAGTAAGCTTTAGCATACAAGTTTTTCATAGCAGGTTCAATTCAATGTTCCAGTTCTGTGTGGTTAGAGTAGTTCGGTGTACAGATTAGAATGTGATAATGGTTGTTTGGATGGACAAGGAGAAGATGCTTTTCAGCTTACAAAAATAAGATATCAATATCAATATTGTTATCAAGTGTCACTGTCTTTCAGCTTTTGGATTAAAAGGGTCTCCCCAGGGGCCATCTACTTTCCTACAATTACGCAGCAATCAATGGGAACTGAAACATGATTCCATATGCCAGTTCTTTTAGACTTACCAGGACCATTCATTTTTTATATCTTTCTATTTATCCGTACTGCCCCCCCTCCCTTTGAATGTCCCACTTGGTCTTTTATAGTTATGGAATATCAGTTAAATGGATATCAATATATGCAAAAGTCCTCTGTCCATCCATTCAGGTAATTGAGCATAATGACAAGATGATGGAAGAACAGATGGCCTACCATTTTGTGTATTATACATATACATGTATTATGCATACAATATACGTACATGTATAATAATGTATATACATATCTTAGCTAGAAAGATATAGAAGATAGAGAACTCTTGATGTTGCCAATTCCCGAGCCTTCATCACACGGATGTTTGCTATGATGCCATATTAAGGAGCACATTACACAAGTATTCCGGAGAATCCAAGCGAATGGTTGCAGCTAGTATGGTATGGTAATGGATAATGACTTTGAGCTGCAAAAGAAGACCACTTGACAAGCCAATATGAGATGCTACATGATCAGCAGTAGTAATGGGCAGGATTCCACCAACTTGAAGTGTCATACACAGAAGAATTGACCAATTGATAGAGTGTCCCCAGCATACTTCTGTGACATTGATACTTTCTGGGATGTTGATTACATCTGTATTTGCATCATTAATCCAAGTTTCAACAGATCTTTTAAGTAATACATTGCTCATTTTATTCTCAGATGCTACTAATCTTCAAAGGTTTTTTTATTCTCGGCATAATCAATGTTCAATGTAATTTCTTTACCCTTCTTTGTCTCGCGTAAGTGCAGTTGATCAAATAGGTCCTCAAAGGAAAAGGCCTCAAATCGAACTTTTGAAGGAATCTGATGCTTCATAATGTCATCATTATTGTGAGTTTACAACTCATTGTTGCACCAATAAAAAAAATCTAAGTATTTGTGGACGCGTTTGTTACTGTTTTATTAGGGAGATGTTATATTCAAGCAAGATGACATGCTACATTGGATACATTTAAAAAATATATATATACTATATGGAGTATTATTGAATTCATGCAAGGAAAGAAACAGAAGAAAATCAAATAGCTGATCATTTAATTTGCATAAATTATGAAGCAACAACAGACCAACTATATATGCCTAAACCTAACAATGTCAAGTGCATCACCTTTACAACAAGTTTCAAGACTAATAAGCCTTACTCTTATCATGAAGAGAAGAAACACAAGAAAATTGTAATTTGCATGTGCTAATACCTGTGCTTCTTGAGAAAAATGACGATCAAAGCAGAATCTGACTGCCGGTTGTACAGGTAATAATAGGTGATATATAAGTATTAGTACTTGTGCTGCCAAGAATACCACTTCAGTTTCAATTGGTACCACAATGGAGAAACACCAAGCACCCCTCTAGCTAATCTTGGATCAAACACATCAAAGTGTACTCGACTCAAGGAGTCCAAGAGAACTTGGGGAGGGACAGCCTGTAGAAGCACAGGACGAGCCTCATTAGGCACTGTCCCAGCTAATTCACGAGCCTTCAGTAAATGGACGTTAGCTACTGATGCCATATCAAAGACTGCATTAAATAAGCCCTCATGAGAGTCCCAGGCGGATTTCTGACCTACCCCCTTCCTTAACCAGCAAACCATGCTTGGCTGCAACTTCAGCTGGTATATAAGAAAAGTGACGGTTGCGGCTAGCATGGTATGGTAATGACTTGAGCAGCAAAAGAAGGCCACTAGCCTTGCCAATATGAGATGCTGCATGATCAGCTGCAGTAGATCGGATTCCACCAGCTTGAAGTGTGATGTACAAAAGAGTTGATACAGTGTCCTCCGCATACTACTCCAATTCTTCAATATCTTCTGGGATGTCAGCTACATCTCTATTTGCATCATTTATCTGAGCTTCAACAGACCTTTTAAGCCATCCCTTGCTAATTTTATTCTGAGAGACCATTGATGCAAGTGCCTGCGCCGTTGGATGCTCAATTAGCTTATTAGCATAAATTTTGTCAATGGCTTCTTGCCACCAGACAAGCCGCATTAGACCAATCCTAGTATCAGAAGCAACATCCATAGCTCTGGAGGTTTCAACATCGAAGGCACGGAGTGCGAATGCAGCTTTTCGCATTTTAGGGGGGAGTTCAAGGAGGCAGAGGTAGTGATGGTAATCATACTTTCGCACCTGTTGTACACAATGTGAGAAAGCAGCACGTAATCTATTTGAAGCACCGTTCATCAAATCCAAACTGCGATTTTCTTACAAAAATACACAGAACACCAGACACATATTAATAACAATCTAGAATTAAATTGCCCCACTTTATTTTATATAATATGATACAAAACCATAACATATATCACAACACAACCATTCACGCGATAAACGAAATCAAATAGGAACTATGACAAATGGGTACACACATTCAACATAAATCTTTTACAATCAAAATTTCAGTGAGGAATTTCATCGAACAGGTCAAGGCATTCTCAAAAAAATGCAAAACTTGAAAATGCAACAACAACGACAATAAGTTAGGTGATCATATTAGAGTTGAGAAACCAAATAACAAAAATTTAAGGCTTACCCACATACTGGTGCGGATTCTGATGCAATACAAGCAGATTTTTAGCTCCCAGTCATTAATGTAAACGACTCAAATGATGCTTTTAAAGGTAGAGAATTTGGACCCCGAAAACGCTGCGTTGAAGCTGTCAAAATTCCAATAGAAAATTTGTATGTATTATTGATCGTCCAAAAGAAAAAAATAATAATAATAAATTCTACTTAGATTACCAAAAGAAACAAATAATAATAATAATAAATTCTACTTAGATTATCTTATAATTATATTTTTAAAAAATTGTAAAAATTGTTGAATAAAATTTATTTTTTGATAAATTTGTGTTGATATAAATTCGTAGTACTAAAAAATGCAAAAACAAAAAATATGAATTCATGGTAGGAAAAATTAATATAAGATTCAATATTATGGCAATCTATTACTTGAATTTACAATCAAATTCTTATATTTTTTAATTATGTTAAATCATAATGGATGGTTTTTCAACATCTTATAGACAAAAACAATATTGGTTACTATTGGTTGTTTTCAAATAATATTTTCATGCAAGGAAAGAAACAATATTAGGTACTCTGCATGAATCTGTTGAAACAAAAACAGATCAACATCCAAGTTTTATCTTCTTTTAACAAAAATAAACAATCCAAAGATTGCATTACAATAACAAAAATTGGCAGAATGTAGGCTATGATTCAATCTTGGCAACTCCATTGATCTCTTGCACTTGTTTTTGTTAAATATTCCTCAAAAACTCTTGAATATTCATTGAAAAATCCCATTTTGTCATTCAACAAATACGCTTCAAGCAGCATAAAGCACCAACAAAGCCATCCATCTTCAGACATTAGAGTCAAAACAAGAACTAAAGTTCTACTGCTCAGTGGGACGACGATAAGGCATGTATTTGTGATCCTTAGAAGCATTCTTCCTTCTTCTTTTCTCAATGAAGGATTCAAGCTTGCCAGATGCCTTGAGATTGTTATACTTCTCAATCAGCCTTTGCTTTCGGATTTCTGATTTTTTAAGATAGAACGGTCGTTTGCCATGCTTTGCAGCTTCTTTTTCTTTTTTCTTGTGCTCAGCCAGTATAGTAGCATCACTACTCTTCGCTGACAACCCCAACTTCAACTGTTTGTCAATCCAAGTTACACGCTTATTCAATTCCTCGAGAACATCCGGATCATTGGTTTTCTTCAACTGCTTCTTCAGCTCCTCTTTTTCAGTAGGAAGAGTCTTCTCAATTAAAAAATCATATCTCTTCCTAAACCCATCGACATCAAGTTTACCACAAAGTGACTCGAAACGTGGGTCACGTAGCACCCTTTTGGGAGCTTGAACAACCTCTCTAAACCTACTCACTGGCTTCTTCGCACTAACCTCCATTGGCCTATTCTTATTTGCTCTTCCAGTTTTCTTTTCTTGATTGCCCTTCCTGTAAACCAAATGTGACCCATCAGACCGCACCTTCTGCAAGTCCTCAAACGTAACTTCAGCCAGCTCCCGCTCTATCTCATCTTCATCTTCCAAAGAAGCATTGGACGATGCTTCCTCATCTTCCCTTTCCAATTCCTCAAACTGGGTTTTGCTTGAACTCGCAATTGATGAATTGGGTTTCACCATCCCAAACCTAGCTCTTCCAACGAAAACACAATTCTGCAATAGAATACCACACGTTATAAGACATAATAAGCTTATACAATCTAACAGAACCTATCATAAAAAACCCAAAAAAAGACAACCTTTTTTTGGTCATCAAATCGCACAATGTGAAACCTAATACAAACCCTTTTACGCAATAAACAAGCTCAACTACAAATTACAACAAATGGGTACACTGTTTCCAAGTTCCAACACAAATCTTCTATAACCAAATTTTCACAGGGGAATTTCATCTAACAGCTTCACAACATTCTAAAAAAGGATGCAGTTTTTGAACCATAATCTCAAATATTTAAATTAAAAAAAAAAGGCACGATCAAACCAGACTCGGGAAATTAAATAACTAAAAGTTAAAGCCAACCCAGATGGTGTTTTAGATTCTAATCCCATCGCCCCACCCCCCCCCCCCCCCCCCCCCCCCCCCAAAAAAAAAAAAAGTTGCAAGTCTTAAAAATTACCTGCTTATCGAAACTTGTTGATGGGTTTATTGAAATTGAAGAGAGACGCGACTTCCAGGAGGTGTGGTGACGGCCGGCAAGGCGACGGTGGCTGGTGGCAGAGCCGAGAGAGAGAGAGAGAGAGAGAGAGAGAGAGAGAGGGTTGAAAATTAGGGATTTTAAAATCAGTTATTGATTATTTATATTTCTTAAAACAGAATTCAAACACCGCTAACCGGGCCGGGTCACATAATGATGTTGACATATGTGTACCTACTCCGATTGAGTCAACATTTTTCCACAAACACAATTTTCAATCCCATTTTAAATGATCCAAACCCGCTCCAAATGGAGTTTTTTCCTGCGGATTTGAACGGATTGAGTAATTTTGCAACCCCACAATGAAAATTTAGATGTAACATGTATCAGACGTCTTTTATTATGATTTTATTACGTAATAGCATACATCATGTGGTAAGATTGGAGTAATGTGTAAGATTTTTTCACATTTATATAATTAATATATTATAATATAATTTAACATAGGAAATTAGATAGGATATAAAAAGTAAATTTTGAATGTGATAAGCATAATGATACATCATATGTCAGTTTAATGCATGATAATCTATATCACTAAAGCTTATATTTAAAGTTTTACTTTCTTAATTATCTTTGTCATGGGAGGTCACATTAACTAAAAAAGTATCTACTAAATGGGCCATTGGTGATGGTTTTTTAATAATATTCATGCATGGAAAGCAACAGAAGAAAGCTAAATAGCTGGCCATTAAATTTGCATAAATTTTTTATAGCAAAATTGGAGGAACATCTTCATTCATGTTTTCCAATTGCAGTTAACAACTACTCTCAACAAAATCTGGAAGTAATCTGAAAACAGCTCACAATAACAAAAATTGTCACAAGTTAATTTTTCAATAAAGAACAAAACCAATATAGGCTATGATTTGATCACTCAATCCTTGAACTGATGACTTGATTTCATGTACTTGGTTTGATCATTATTCCACCACAACTGTTCAAGATCCAGTGCAGAAGTAGTTCAATGCTTTTCTTGCCTCAAATACTCTTTCAAGTCGGTCTCCAAGATTAGATTCAATACAAGACATCTCAATTTGATGACTAGTACTACTCTCTTGAATGGGGCATTGAAAAGTACCACTCAAGAAGCTCCTGTCCTTGACAATAGCTTTTAAAGAAGGCAATCCAGGCTCAGGTATCATCCCCACTTCATTATTATTCTTCTGGATTGGCAGCAAATTATCATCCTTCATCCACCAATGTTCCAATTCAAATAATCCATACATATTCCACTCTTGTTCAACGTTAACTTGCAATAGATCAGGATTCTCTGTTGATCACTTGATCCAAACTCACTCTGTACAACTTCTGACTCTAAAGTAGGTGAAGGATGTTTGTACGTAGAAAGATTCTGCCCTTGTTCCAAATTTTCCTGGTGAAGTACCAAAACTCGTCTTCCTAGAAGAACTATAACGACCCTCCAATGTATATCCTGTCTGATTTCCGACACTATTTTCTCCAGAACAAGAAAAACTCGCACTTGGTGCTTGTTGTAATGATGCCACTGCCCCATTCTTTTGGTTAAAATTCAGATTTTCAACAATTGGATAGACCCAATTTATATCTTCAAATCCTTCTTGTTCCAAACCTATTCGATCCTGAAATTCCACCCCACTACCTTTTTCTTTAAAGCGACGACTTGACACCACTCTCTTCTCCAATCTACAAACAACATAGTCACTACAACTTCCAATTCCCACCAAAGCCTGACAGCCAGAGAAAACTCATGCATGATCCAAAGACTTTTCTTGGACTCGTTCTTCATCCTGAAAGAGAAGTCTTCTTCAACCCAATCAAACGCTTCTTCTCCTTGTCACTATAGATTTCCGAACCCGATGTATCTCCATGCCAAGTCCCGCATCCAGCAGCCCTGGAAACCCTTTTCAGACCCGCCTTCTTCAACCTTGTGAAAACATATTGCAACTTCTCTTCTTCTTGATCAGAATCCTCAAAAATCTCCCAGGGCGACTTGTCCCCATAAAGATCACAAAACGGTATGCCATTCCAGGGCACTTGTTGCCCTCTAACCTTCCTCAACTAGCTGTCTGATCAGTGGGCCTGAACTTAACCCCTAATGGGAGTTTGTCTTGCATGGCTTCTATAGAGTGAGGGAGAGAATTGTCTACAACTAGAAACAAAAACAATAATATTTCTCCTACATTAGCTAGTTATGTGAATATATAGAGAATTGTCCAAAATTAAAAAGAAAGTTTCCGTTTCATATATGGAGACTATTACTTCACATTATTAATGAGAAAGATATGTAATCATTAGATTATTAATGGGGATTCAAATTTCAAATAGTTTCCTAATTCGGGCAAATATTACCTTACATTATATTCTTATACAAGCTACCAATTAGCGACAGCTCATGTCAATTAGATGCCTCGTGGATTTTATTCAAGTCACACAACTAACCTTACATTAATTTCAAGTATAAAATTTCAAGAAAGTAAAATCCGATGGTGGTAAGAAAATAAACGTGGGGCAAATTCCAGTTCTTGATGATGCGGGATCGCTTTACCAGTAAGTGTTCACTCATTGCAAGGAATTCATGGAAAAGAAAAATAACATCCAAAACACCGTCCGCAATTCCCTCTCTCAGACAAACACATAATTCTTTTTTGCCACCATCTCTCTCCTACACTGTCAAATCAAATGCTATCTCTCTCTTGGTTCTCTCTCGTTTGTAGCCTTGTGATGGATGACAAAAAAAATAAATACAAGAAAATCATGTCCAAACAAAACCTTAACTTGTCTTACAAGTCTTTCAACTATTTGCTCGTCTCGTCAAAAAGAACCAACTCGTCGACTCGCTCACATCTCTCTCTCTCTCTCTCTCTCTCTCTCTCTCTCTCTCTCTCTCTATCATTCCATTCTCTCTCCAAACCTAACTCCAACCCGAGAACATCAATCCTGAAGTGGTTCTCATCGGTCACCGTCCATCAACACCAAGTGAGCTTGACGATCGTTGATTCGAAATTCGCTCAGGGGTGGTATTACAGTGTTGAAGCTTTTGTGGTAGGAGGTGGCTTGCGTGGTTGAATTGTAATAATGGCAAGAAACGGGGGTTGAAGTTGAAAGAGAAGGAGAATAGTACCCTGACCCGACATTTGAATTGTTAAGAAACAGGTAACTGAAATTACTCCAAAAGATCCTTCATTGATATCATACACCAGTAGTAGTGACTAAAAAAACCTGACAACAAAACTATGATAGAATCTAATTTGCTTAACCAATTCATAGATTTTATACAATGATCAGAGAAATAAATAAAACGAAAAACAACCATCAAAGGATGAAACACGGTTATAACTAGAAAATTCTGCTTCAGTTGTAGACCGCAGAAACTCTTTGAAGCTTTTCAGGTATGGTACAACAATGGTCTGGTCTACTGATTCTGGGCGTGTGGTGGTGGACCTGGAGGTGGTGGTGGAGGCATACCAGGTTGATTCCCGGACTGCAATAAGCAAAAAAGTATAACATGTTAGTCTTTCTCAAATTGAAGTAAACATTAGTTAACAATCACGATCATGGACATAACATCAACTGGTAGTAATAGAATCCCAGTCCATTGTTAAAGATATTAAATGATTTAGAGTTCAAAACAACAATATGGATCCTGCAGCATTCATGCCAGCCGCAGTATATTGGTCAAATTTCAAGACAGGTCTATGAAGCAAATCCTGAATTTTATAGATGGCTAAGAAATATAACTGCATAGGTATCAATATAATTTAAAGGCCTCATAAGGCACTTTCTTAGAGACTTGGAGAGCAAATTGGTAAAGCAACAGAATACCCCCATACCTGGTAGGGATTGAAACCTGGCATCATTGGCATTTGTCCTCCTTGTGGACGGTTGTATGCACCACCTTGTTGATACATTTGAGGCCCACTCGGATTCTGTTGGCCCTGCATATTTGGCAAGCCATTTGGAAAGCCTCCAACAGCAGGGGGACCACCACTTCCTGAGTGCATTTGGTTCATGCCCATATAATGGCCTTGAGGCATTGGTGGAGCCATCTGATTCATTGTGCCTTGCATCCCCTATTGTCAGAAAGAGAGATTCATTAGCAACATCTTAAATCATTCCAGCCAAAGGAGAATGAAAACTTAAAAGCTGAATTTTCCTGGACAGAATTCAAATTATTAGGTGTTCAACATAATTTGTATGAGGTTCACATCAACTAATTGAAGTAGCCACTGGAAAGAAATTTTCCGAAAAAGCTTCCTTTCGTATTAGTATGCAATAGATCGTTTGCGAACTAGTGACCATAACTTTTCAAAATATAGTCATATGCAACAAAAAGCTAGCACAATGCCCCATATGGTGCTAGGCTAAAGCCATCTGCCAAAACAAAAATCCTTTTTGTGGAATGACATTGTCCTAAGCAGGGGAAATTAACCAACAGCAAAAATTCAGGAGACAAGGTTCGATGCCAACTCCACTCTATTCAATTTTATAATTATAGCTAGTAAAAAGAAGAACACAAACTCCACAGCACAATATAACTGTCACAAAGGCTTTTTCAAAGATCATTGAAAATTCAAAGAATTTCTAAATTAACATCTAGAGTTATCCTAAATAAAGTAATAAATTAAAAAATAACATTGAGAAACTAGAGTTTCATAAACCAATTTCTGTTTGGCCATGTTCTAGTTGATCACCAATGTATTCAGTAAAGGTTCCCACTTACAGGAAAATATTTGGAAATTTGAAGGTAACAGATGTTTCAACTATCAGTCTATCATTTAAAAATTTATAAGCAGTTTCAGAAAAAGAGCTATAACTGTTATTTTGAAATCCCCTTCATATTATCACCTGAAATGAGCATGCGAGTATAAATTGCATCCTATTATTACCGAAACTATTCCTCTTTCAACTTAAGACTGGAAAACTTAGGGAAATGCCACCCTACTAACTGGAACCACTAAAAGACACTCTTTGCATTCACAAAGACGAGTACTAAACCTTTAGCAGATAGACCCAACTGATTGCTAAAACTGGCACCACAGGGGAAAAATAAATATAACATAGAGCAGTGCACAATATCATACCATTGGACCAGGCATTGGCATTGGAACTGATGAAGGGACGGGCATAGATCCTGGCATTGAAGATGGGATTGGGGGAGGCATGCCAAGTTGGGGCATCTGTGGTGGTGGGCGAGATATATGAGGATGTGGGAGCAAGGGTAAATGAGATGGAGGCTGCAGCTGTGGCATATTCGGAGGTGGCATTGGCATTGGGGGCATTTGCTGCGGGTGTCCCTGGTGTTGTTGCATTGGCATCTGAGAATTTTGTTGATATCCCTGCTGCTGATTGGCAGCAAGAAGAGAGGGATGTGGACCCGGTGGGAGAGGAGGTGCTCCTAAAGGCATTGAAAGAGGCTGCTTTTGCTCTCCTTGAGCTGATGAATCAAATGGCATTGCCACTCCAACACCAGGAATGGTTCCTTCATTGCGACTCAGTCCTGGAGCAAATGGTCCTGGAGTTGTTGGAGTTTCAGGAACGGGGTAATTGCCAGGCATCCGACCAGCAAGAGCAGCATTTTGCTCACCATAACCTAACAAAGATTTAAATCCTTCAATTTTGAAATACGAAAAAAGATCTAGATACAAAACTCTTTGGATGAAAACTGCTCTAGCAATCTAAAAACAGAACTTAAAATTACAAGCATAAACCGTTCATTGAGCCATTGGTTACAGTTCTACAAGTCTATATAACTTGACCAAACAGCTTGTATAAATAACAACTAGAAGTGCAGTTCAAGGGATAAGGATGACTACCTTGGTTCTGACCCATATTAAATTTATCACGTGCAGTATCTCCTGGCCTGTTTCGACACCAAAACTTTGTGGTATGATCATTGCTACCACTGCAAAACAAACCAAAAAAGTTCAGCAACAGAAGAGGTGGCCCAACCTTGATACATAATTGCAAGTGAAGAAAACAAACACTTGAATCCATATTTTAGCAAGGCATGTACAGAGATAACAGAATATTATTATTAGACATTTTTAACAATTTTTCTACCAGCAACCACTCAAAAGTGGCTTGAAAATTCAGCTGAACTATACTAGCAGAGGATGCATATGAATGAAAAAGCTTAAGTAGAGAAAAACAGGACCTGACCAAATATAAACAGGCATAGGAAGCAAAAATTATTAGTTTATTGAAATAAAAACATGCATAGAAAACAAAAATTATTAGTTTATTGAAATAAAAACATGCATAGAAAACAAAAAAGTTATTAGTTTATTGATTTACATTTGTGCATGTAACAGAGAGAGAGAGAGAGAGAGAGAGAGTGAATAGACCATGAAACTAAATTTATAAGAAGTCTGAACATCAAGTAAACAGGAATCCTTTTCTTTCAGAGTTGTGCAGAATTTGACAATAAATTACAAAGATTGCATTTACCTGCAGAGAAGATATCCAATGGGATGCCACGCAAGGTCCCACACACTGTTATCATGTGCACTAGGAATTTCAACCTGGGGAGTTTCATGCCTGTGAATCAGAAAACATTTTAATGGTCATATGATGCAGAACTCATACAAGATTACTTCCAACTTTGCATCAAGGAGTGATACATGTAGTACATAAAATGACAATACTCGTATATTTTACACCTTTTTTGCTAGGAATAGTGGCTTTACTACTATTGTATATAACCAGAACAGCATAAATAAGTCCTGTGAAAACAAATAACAATAATAATAATGATGATGACGATAATAGCAGTAGTAAAATAGTTTACCTTAAATATTTTCAAAAAAATATATATAGTTCATCTTAATAGAAAATGAAAACTGGCTTGTACATTCAACCAAGTACTCTCAAAAAGTATAAACCAAATACTTTCTAAGCCAGAAAACTTCATCTACATTGACTCAATTCAATAAGAAAATCTTTACACAATATTATACGTAACGGTGAACAAAAGTTCCCTTTCCCCACTCATACATTTACTCAGCAAATATGTTCTCTTATCACAAAGTAAAGATTACTGACACCATAACAAGCCATAAAACATAAATTCACAAGATGCATAGACAAGTGGAAAAAGTAATGCCGCCAATAGAAATGCTGTTCTGAATCAGGAATAGACTTTACCCAACAAGCCAATGGAAAATAGAACCATCAAAACTCCCGCTGACAAAGCATTCTTCATGAAATGGATGCCAAGCCAGTGCTAGAGAAAATTCAAACAAGACAACACCATAAGTATCCTTCTTCATACAAGTCTGACCAGAAAACTAAGCAGATATAGTTATTGCACCAATACTATTGATTTACAATCAGCTAATGGTGATTTAATCATTCTAAGAAAAAGAAACAAGAAACAGAAAATGGGGAAGACACGGTTAAATTGTAATTGTCATACTGCAGTTATTATATTATATAAAACCATTTCCATGACCACAGAGCATTTCAAAATTTGACTAAGCCAAAACTTTAATCCAGTCAATATCAAAAGTTTAGGGCTTTGTCAAGCCCTCTGGACACCTATTCTCTACATTTATAAATTATTTGATGTATGCAGAGTCAAAGTAACTTATTTACCCACAATAATTTTTTCACTATTATTTTTGCTAGGTTAAGGCAAAATTTCTGACCATTGGTCATTTTCATGCAAGATGTGCACCAGGAGAATAATTGTCACTAACCAGTCACATCCTTTCGATGCCCACGGAAAGATTCAAGCTCCTTCATAGCTCTGATGTCATATAGCTGAAAAAGAGGCATCCAAGTGATCCAACAATTACAATCATTTATAATAAAATTTCATGACTGAAAAAGGAAGAAAAAAATAAAGAAGTGAGATGCAGATTCCCACTTTGATTATCTGATCCTTTGAAGCAGTTAGCACCCAATTACCATTCTGGTTCCACTTGACACAAAGCACCGTGTTTTTGTGGCCATGGCTACAATAGAAATGCTTTACTTATTAAACTATTCTAAACGTCAACTTTAACCACCAAGATACAGTACAATACTCACAAGGAACATAACTCTCTCCCACTTTTAGCATCCCAAAGTTTAACAAGATTGTCTTTCCCACCTGAGAAAAGATACCAATCAAACATAAGTGTGGCAACAGCCACTGAAATCACAACCTCAACAAAGTAGTTTGCTAGAGAAATATTTAACAAACCTGAAACTAGAAGAGATTTTGTAGGGTGCCAGTCAACACTCTTCACATCCCAGCCATGGCCTGCCTGAGTTCAAACCACACGTAGAAAACTCTTAGGTTATTTCTTTCGTGCTTGACTGAGATTGTATTACAAAACTGCTGTGTGATTATCCAACAGATTGTTGTACCTAGGTGAAATGCAATTGTACAAGCAATTGCAAATGACACAACCACCTTCCTCAAGAAAATATTCCATGAAAAAGGTTAAAAAGAGGGAAAAAAAGACAAAAATCAGAATAAGGCATATCATGAGAAAGAAGTAGATGCCATTTAATTCTTCAGTACGGTATACATCAAATAACCCAACATTCCAAAAATTACCATCCAAATCTAAAATAAACTGAGGAATATAAGATAAAAACAAGGGGATTATTGGTTAAAGTCATCCTAATATATGCTCCAATTCCAATTAGCTATTATATGCATCCTGAACACCATAAACAGCAAAAAAGAAGTAAAATAAACTGTACATAAGTGTTGTTTAGGGTACAGTGCGCAATTGCTTTCATTAAGGGGACAATCACCCAAACTAAGGCATCAAACTCAGTATAACATCCATTGACTGGTCAAAGCACATTACCAGTTAATGAACGCTCTTCTTGGCACCGAGCAAAGTCCCAAACTTTAACAGTTGTATCATCAGAGCAAGAACAAAACTTCAAGTCTGTCCTACAGAAGCTGTAAAAAGAAGCTTACAAGTTAATAAATGCTTCAGGGACAAATGCTTGTCCACAGAATTAATGATTAAAAGGAGATAACTATCTACCTTAAGTCACGGACTGATTCTTTATGAGCAGATTTATTGGCCTTCACGTTATTCATGTTGTTCTGCCAATACCTAAGAACATTTCCTCCATAAATACACGATCACATCAACATGAAACGGTATTTGACTCTTTGTATTATGTATAACAGATTAGATAATGATAAACCTTTTCGATAATAACAATGATAATAACAGTTAAAAAACAGTGAACAGTATTTAAATACATATATTTACTTTATTGCACCCCCATCATCACCAGAGACCATCCAGTTGTCATTATGACTCCATACCATAGACCTGATCGCTTGATCATGGGCCTGCAAATGATCAGATGAATTATAAAAGATACCAAAAGCCATCAATTTGGCTTGTTCAAGTTATGTGGAAATCAAAATTTTCTATTATGTACCTGAAGAATCATTTCAAAATTAAATGATTGTCCATTCCAAAGAGTGAATTCCCCACTTTGAGAGCCTGTGATAAGACGTCTACCAGTAGGAGTCCACTAAGAATAATATGAAAAAATAACATCAGCACAGATTATATTAAATTGAAGATAATCAAAACATAAAGAGAACATCGTATATCATGCTTAACAGCTTAAGACTGATATAGATAATAAGGCACTGAAGTTCTGTACATGAAGCATGTTCTTGTTTACATTAAAAACTCTATGTTCATATTAAATATCAATATGAAACAGAATAGTCGGAATTGGGTATTTGCAACATTGCTTGTGCAGAGAGTTCAATGTTAAATGCCAAAATACAGCTAAAATTCAGCTGGCACAAATTATATTCTTGTTTTTAAGTAGAACTGACAATATAATAGTGCACATCCATAAGGACCAAAACCAAAACAATTTGACTTGAAATTCCTAATCCAAAACAAATACATATAATGGACCACACAAAAAATTTAAGAATTGAGCATATTTGACTAGATACACAGAAGACTAACATAAAGTATGTGAATGTGTATATTTAGAAAACTAGAGGAAACTTGATTCAATTTTTCTTACCAAAACCCTGTTTATTGAACAACGATTCTTGTTTAGGGATGTATGAACAAACTTTGCAGCAAAGCTGGTGGATGGATTATCAGCATATGCAACTGTCGGTAACATCTGCATCCAGGACCAATATAAGATCAACATTCAAATAATATGAGCTCAGAAACCGACCCCAATCAGTAAATAGACCACTATCACAATTCAGGTCAACAATAACCCAGAATACAAAGGAAAAATAAAATACAGATAAAACAATGTCTACTCACATCGATTGCAGCTGCTGGGGTAGCTTGCAATACTGTTCTGTCCCTTGAATCCTGCTGCCATGTTCGGATCTGCAGAATGTTGTACAAGATTACAACCACCTCAAACACAAAACTCATAAGATAGCCAGCATACAAAAACCAACTTCCTAAGAAAATTGTATAATATGAAGCTGAAAAACCTCATACCTTCTTTCTCTTATAACTCAAGAACATAACTCATATCACTTTATAACATTGCTGACACGATCAATGACCATATTAGGTAAAAACAAAAACAACAATTAATGACAAGAACATTCACAAACGGAAGACATCCAAACCCAATTTGAAATGCATATAAACTCTATCATCAAAGCACTCGAGTGTTAATACATTGCAAAACATTCACGAACATGTAAAAATGAACAAAGAAAAAATACCTGCATATACCGCACAACAGTGCTAGTATAATCAACTGCCCTCCTTTGTGTAAGCTTTCTCATTCTTTTTGCAGTAAAACTGTCAGCATGAGCTGAAACAACAATTCATTCAAAACAAAGTAACCATTATCACAAATTACAACCAAAATATCAATCGACAATTAAGCTGTTTTAAATAAGGAAGAGAATCGAATCCTACAGTTTCGAAAAAGGAACAAACTTTTCCGATTCTGACAACTCACAACAACTAACAATTCCAAAATTATCTCATGGATATTTGAACAATTCCAAAATTATCTCATGGAGATTCGAAACCGAAAAGATACAAACTTTTTCGGTTCTAAGAACTCACAATCACGCTACGATTCCAAATTTCGCAAATACCAATTCAGTAGAAACAAAATTCAAGACAATGAAGTTACCGTCGTAAGGAGGATTAGCGGAGGGGTGGTGATAATCGCCTGGATTCAGAGTAGTGGAAGAAGCGGAAGGCTGTCGCATCATTGGCGGTTGCGGTGGCGGTGGGCCTCGGTGGAAGTGGTCCCCCCACCGCCGCCAACAACTGGCGGCTGCTGATGTGTTGATGTTGATGTGTTGATGCTGTTGAGGATCACCGTACATCATTGTCGCTAAAAACTAGTTCAACGGTGATGATTGAGAGACAGACACTGTAATTAAGGGGGGAAAAAACCCTAAACCCTAATTGACCGGAGGGACGAAGCGGGAGAGAGAGTGTGACCCGAATTTGTTTTATAGGGCTCCGCTAATTTTTGACCCGTTTTAGCAATTCTACAGTGAAACAAGGCATATTTGTACAAATTCCCTAAAGTTTCACTATTTTTCAAAATAAAAACACTTTTATTTTCAATTTAGATGGAAATTCCTTTTTCCTTTTGCACCAAATAAACTGGAAGTTTATAAAAACAGAAATACAAGTACTTTACTGGTAAGTGCTATGTTGGGACTTAGGAGGCAATTCTGAGAAGCAATTGTCCTTTCCTTATTTTTTTTTTTATCTTCAACTTTTGTAAATTTTTGGATTTAAATTCAATATTTATTTTTTTTATCTTAATAATCTTATTAATTCCAATAATATGATATAATCTTGAAAACAAGTTAAATTAATAAATATTTATACAGTGTAAAATATTCTAGTCTCATAACTTAATGATATCTATTCACATAGAAAAGATAAAATAATTCACATATCGTAAAATAACTATGATAAGACGTGTATACTAACTTTAGACTTCATTTGGTACAGTTTTTCTAAATAGATCTTTTGGAAGTAAATTTTTTAAATAGATTTTTAGAAAAAAATTATTTGTTATCTAATTGTCAATTAAAAAAACTCTTTAAATTATAGACTATTTGATTAAATTATTTTAAAAACACTTTTAGATTATTATTTACCAAAAACGGTATGGAAAGAGGAATAGTATATTCATTCTAGAAATGTAATAGTTTCAACCTCAACCATAAAAAAATTAATCAATCAAACAACCAATAATTATTTGATGTAAGTATATATCAATAAACCAATAACAAAACAATAGAATTATATTTATATATAAAATATGACAGTTAATTCCATGACAATAAAGATTAAAAAAAATACAATAAAAAATATAAAATATTGAAAACTTACTAGTTAAAACAATAAAATTATATTTATATATACAAATATGACATTTAATATTCATGACAATAAAAATTAAAAAATTGAAATAAAAAAATACAAATACAGAAAACTTACTAGTTAGACAAATTTTCAAAAGTTTTTATAAAATAAAAAGGAATAAAAATGGAGATTATGTGTTTATATTTATAAAGAAAGTGTAATAGGGTTATAAAAATATAAGATATTAATAAAATAAAATTGGGGTGTAGTGACTATTTTAATTTAAAAAAAAAAATTAAAAAGATCTACTTAAAAAAGCTCAAAATTTGAGTTTCTTTGAGTAAACTTTTTTCAGCTTTTTTAATTCCTTAAAAGCTCTGCTAGGATGTCAATTAAACGACGTAAAAAATTTAAGTAGAACTTTTGATATTAAAAAAATATTTTTAACTACTAGATAAATTGTATCAAATGTACACTCAGAGTGTTTAAAT
>CM034470.1:533831-720310 GCA_019925255.1 Litchi chinensis | reverse complement strand
TGGTTAATGAGTGATGTACCTGTGTCTGTGCTTTCTGGTGTGTTAAACGTAAGAATAAATTAAGTATTCCAACTTTTTTACGTGTAAGGGATTATGGTTTTCGTTATTTTCCTTTTCTATCACCTCCAATGGATGGGTAATCAGACTAAAAATCGAAAACAATGCTTTATGTTGTATGAATAACAGCTATGCTTAAGAGTAATTTCTGCTCTATATATGACATATTGAGTTGAAGATAAACGAGTTCACGGTTGCGCCAAAAACCATTGTCTTTCAACATTGCTAACAAAATACAAAGTGGTCCAGTACAAAGGAGTTAACCGTTTCCAAGCTGCCTTTTGTACAATTTGATCAATAACATTATAGACTAAGCTTTGATCTTATTCCAAAAAGGCATTTATCAGTGATCTGGATGTCCAAAAACGGAAAATTGACTGCCATGAAGCTTGGACAGACTTGGAAATGATAAAATAGAAAGAAGAAAGCATACTCTTTAACATTTATTTTTTGGACAGACTGATAGAGAGAGACATTAGTGCAAATGCACCAGGTGAGATTATTGAGAAACTATCTAAAAATCACGTAGTTTTCGCAAACAAGGGAAGCATTGGATTGCTCTTTTTATATGGAAAATGTCAAGCAACTTGATCTCGAGGATGGTTCGAGTCAGAAGACACCATGATGACCTGCAACTGTGTCTCTTGTTGCAATTGTGGCTCTGGTTCCTTGGTGTCTTGTTCCCTGGTCTTTTGACTCTCTTCGGCTGCTTGAGCTACTCTAGATGAACAATTTCTCATCTCTTTGTCCTTGCCCCACAGAAGAATGTACAATCCAGCAATAACAGTGATCGATCCCAACAAACTGTCCAATTCCAATGTCAATATAACAAGATCGCTACCAAAGGAGGTATTGATTAGTACTTTTTCATTAAGGATCAGAACAATTACCTTCCAAGATGGAGCTGTTCATGGAGGATTGGAATGTCTAACATGGCTGCCATTATCTGAACAAGAGGACTAAATGCTGCAGTGAAAACAGGACCCTTCTTCTTGACACACCAAGCCATCCCCACATAACACAACCCGGATCCTATCATTCCCTGTGCACCAAACCAAATTTTCACTTACATACATGTTAATAATAACGAATGAAAAATTGTAATGCCAAAAGGTGAGATGATATTAGTTCTTTGAAGCGTAAAAGTATTGGTTCTATTGTAGTCACTATATATGATAATTTTATTGGAGTTAACATTAGATTCTAAAGCTTGACATGAAAACTTAACTGTATAGCAAACCTTTTTGTGTTAGTTGACCAAAAACAAACCTTTTTCTAGGTGATAGCATCAGCCTAAGCTGGCCTATCAAGACTAGAGGCATGTTGTGATTTTATTGAATACTAGATAGAAATTATTTATTAATAAGAAGGGAATATATATATATATAGATGCTTACTGCATAGAGGATTGATAAGATTTCTATATTGCCCCTAGGAACCCATATAGAAAGTTTCCTGCTTGTGCTCAAACTCAAAATAGCTGATTGGATTGCGCCGAAGAAGGTGACAATGGCAGTGCTTGTATATTGGCAGGGATATCTCTTGCCTATATTTGATTGAATAACAAACCATGAAGACCAGAAGAGAGTTCCTGCAGTCAAAGCTATGCAGCCAAGTGTCCATTTCTCAGACCCTCCTCTTGTAGAGTGTGAGTGGTTTTGAGTTTCAGGTTTTGAGTGTGAGAGATTAAACAAAGGCACCCCTTTGTAAAGAATCAACAGGAAAGCACCGGCAATACACACCAGGGTGCCAACAACTTTTGCTTTTCCACTGCTGCATTTTATGTTCACTTTCTCTAGTCTGCAGGGTGATTATTGACATAGCAAGCAGAGAAAATTAAATGAGAATGCAACTGGCTCAGAACTGAAAACTTGACAGAAAAGTAATCTATGCAGGTGGGGTGCTAATTAATGTATGTTTGTACCCAAATGGTAGTGCCATTATAAATGTGATCACAGGAACCATATTGATGAAGGCACATGCAAATGTTGCAGATGTGTATTGAATTCCAAGAAGGAAGAGGAATTGAGTCACTGAGGTCCTGCAAAAATATAACTAAGGGAGTTAATGATTCATGCAGTGAGGCCTTGAAAGGCGAAAAAGTGTAAGAGTCTAACTAACCCAACCACAGCACTGAGGAAGAGATAACACAAGATACCAATTGTGAGCTTTGGTCTGCTCTTCCTGCAAAACAAGTTTGAGATAACTCAATCTTGGTAAACAAACTAAAACCTAAGCATTTTGGCTCTTGCTAGCTGCATGGTCTAGCTGAGTGTTGAGCCTAAAAGGTTATGATCATGATAAATAAAAATTTACAACTTTTTGATAGAGAGTTGATCAAGCAGGCAGGCATGGAAATGATTTTGATAGCTACAAAGTGTCAAATATAAAAGATAAATGATTGAACTTGAACTGGATTGGAGAAGTTGTTACATGCATACCTTTCGAAGAAGTGCCCAAAGGGAGCTAAGAATACAGCAGAGATCAACAGGCGGTATGTGATAAAGACTAAAACATTCATGCCATGTTCAAGCACTTCTTTGAGAAGAATATTCACAGTGGCAAAAGCAAATTCAATGGCTACCATTGCGATGAAAGGTTTCCATCCCTTGCAGCTTCTCATCTCAGCCATTGTAGTATTGGCACTCTAGAAGGAGAACGGAGAGAGTCCTCTCTCTTTATCGCTTTAGTTTTTTTTCTCTATCTCAATATCTCTTTGTGTGCCAATGACTGACATCTGGAAAACACCTGTGACTCTAAATAATGGACTCCAGAATAAGTCACAACAAAGCAAGAGTAAATTCTTCAAATCACATCAATGCTTTAAGCAACCAACTTTGACAATAGTTTATTAATATTCTCTTCTTTTTGCCTGCTTTTGACAGATCCTTTCCAACATATGGAGATCATTTGGAATCAACTTGCCTGGCTATTATGCATAATCCATTGAGAGCATAAATGCATGATATATCCATCTCATAAGTGTTTGGAGTATCGATATTAGCCACGACTTATCCATTTGCATTTGCATTTTTATTCTAGGCCTCATTAGGCTTATGTTCTTCGTGCCCGTCGACCTATTCCGGTTTTCTTTGTTACAATAAATGAGTCGTAGGCATCTTCTCAGTGCTGGTCTATCGGCATTGGACTCTCTTCCCCCTTCCTCTATCCAGCATCTAATACAAAATGTAATGAGCAGTGGCCTTACATTTAAAATGCATCATGCAAGAACAATACGTCAAATCTTATATTAACATATCAGAGAGTAGGTCTTAGCACTAGATGCCTCCCTGAGTCAGTCAACTTGGCACTATCTTACATTTATACTGTTATTATTATCCATGTGCCAAATTTTCCTGACCAGTAATGTTAACTCAAATCACTTCTTCATAGACAAACACATTCTCATCACAATCTGGCACATATTCTCCTAGCTCACTTTATCTTATTATTACAGATAAAAATCATTCCATCTTTTTTATTTAACATATATAGTTACATTGGAAAGATATGTACACATTGCATACACATCAGTAAGCTTTAGCATACAAGTTTTTCATAGCAGGTTCAATTCAATGTTCCAGTTCTGTGTGGTTAGAGTAGTTCGGTGTACAGATTAGAATGTGATAATGGTTGTTTGGATGGACAAGGAGAAGATGCTTTTCAGCTTACAAAAATAAGATATCAATATCAATATTGTTATCAAGTGTCACTGTCTTTCAGCTTTTGGATTAAAAGGGTCTCCCCAGGGGCCATCTACTTTCCTACAATTACGCAGCAATCAATGGGAACTGAAACATGATTCCATATGCCAGTTCTTTTAGACTTACCAGGACCATTCATTTTTTATATCTTTCTATTTATCCGTACTGCCCCCCCTCCCTTTGAATGTCCCACTTGGTCTTTTATAGTTATGGAATATCAGTTAAATGGATATCAATATATGCAAAAGTCCTCTGTCCATCCATTCAGGTAATTGAGCATAATGACAAGATGATGGAAGAACAGATGACCTACCATTTTGTGTATTATACATATACATGTATTATGCATACAATATACGTACATGTATAATAATGTATATACATATCTTAGCTAGAAAGATATAGAAGATAGAGAACTCTTGATGTTGCCAATTCCCGAGCCTTCATCACACGGATGTTTGCTATGATGCCATATTAAGGAGCACATTACACAAGTATTCCGGAGAATCCAAGCGAATGGTTGCAGCTAGTATGGTATGGTAATGGATAATGACTTTGAGCAGCAAAAGAAGACCACTTGACAAGCCAATATGAGATGCTACATGATCAGCAGTAGTAATGGGCAGGATTCCACCAACTTGAAGTGTCATACACAGAAGAATTGACCAATTGATAGAGTGTCCCCAGCATACTTCTGTGACATTGATACTTTCTGGGATGTTGATTACATCTGTATTTGCATCATTAATCCAAGTTTCAACAGATCTTTTAAGTAATACATTGCTCATTTTATTCTCAGATGCTACTAATCTTCAAAGGTTTTTTTATTCTCGGCATAATCAATGTTCAATGTAATTTCTTTACCCTTCTTTGTCTCGCGTAAATGCAGTTGATCAAATAGGTCCTCAAAGGAAAAGGCCTCAAATCGAACTTTTGAAGGAATCTGATGCTTCATAATGTCATCATTATTGTGAGTTTACAACTCATTGTTGCACCAATAAAAAAAATCTAAGTATTTGTGGACGCGTTTGTTACTGTTTTATTAGGCAGATGTTATATTCAAGCAAGATGACATGCTACATTGGATACATTTAAAAAATATATATATACTATATGGAGTATTATTGAATTCATGCAAGGAAAGAAACAGAAGAAAATCAAATAGCTGATCATTTAATTTGCATAAATTATGAAGCAACAACAGACCAACTATATATGCCTAAACCTAACAATGTCAAGTGCATCACCTTTACAACAAGTTTCAAGACTAATAAGCCTTACTCTTATCATGAAGAGAAGAAACACAAGAAAATTGTAATTTGCATGTGCTAATACCTGTGCTTCTTGAGAAAAATGACGATCAAAGCAGAATCTGACTGCCGGTTGTACAGGTAATAATAGGTGATATATAAGTATTAGTACTTGTGCTGCCAAGAATACCACTTCAGTTTCAATTGGTACCACAATGGAGAAACACCAAGCACCCCTCTAGCTAATCTTGGATCAAACACATCAAAGTGTACTCGACTCAAGGAGTCCAAGAGAACTTGGGGAGGGACAGCCTGTAGAAGCACAGGACGAGCCTCATTAGGCACTGTCCCAGCTAATTCACGAGCCTTCAGTAAATGGACGTTAGCTACTGATGCCATATCAAAGACTGCATTAAATAAGCCCTCATGAGAGTCCAGGCGGATTTCTGACCTACCCCCTTCCTTAACCAGCAAACCATGCTTGGCTGCAACTTCAGCTGGTATATAAGAAAAGTGACGGTTGCGGCTAGCATGGTATGGTAATGACTTGAGCAGCAAAAGAAGGCCACTAGCCTTGCCAATATGAGATGCTGCATGATCAGCTGCAGTAGATCGGATTCCACCAGCTTGAAGTGTCATGTACAAAAGAGTTGATACAGTGTCCTCCGCATACTACTCCAATTCTTCAATATCTTCTGGGATGTCAGCTACATCTCTATTTGCATCATTTATCTGAGCTTCAACAGACCTTTTAAGCCATCCCTTGCTAATTTTATTCTGAGAGACCATTGATGCAAGTGCCTGCGCCGTTGGATGCTCAATTAGCTTATTAGCATAAATTTTGTCAATGGCTTCTTGCCACCAGACAAGCCGCATTAGACCAATCCTAGTATCAGAAGCAACATCCATAGCTCTGGAGGTTTCAACATCGAAGGCACGGAGTGCGAATGCAGCTTTTCGCATTTTAGGGGGGAGTTCAAGGAGGCAGAGGTAGTGATGGTAATCATACTTTCGCACCTGTTGTACACAATGTGAGAAAGCAGCACGTAATCTATTTGAAGCACCGTTCATCAAATCCAAACTGCGATTTTCTTACAAAAATACACAGAACACCAGACACATATTAATAACAATCTAGAATTAAATTGCCCCACTTTATTTTATATAATATGATACAAAACCATAACATATATCACAACACAACCATTTCACGCGATAAACGAAATCAAATAGGAACTATGACAAATGGGTACACACATTCAACATAAATCTTTTACAATCAAAATTTCAGTGAGGAATTTCATCGAACAGGTCAAGGCATTCTCAAAAAAATGCAAAACTTGAAAATGCAACAACAACGACAATAAGTTCGGTGATCATATTAGAGTTGAGAAACCAAATAACAAAAATTTAAGGCTTACCCACATACTGGTGCGGATTCTGATGCAATACAAGCAGATTTTTAGCTCCCAGTCATTAATGTAAACGACTCAAATGATGCTTTTAAAGGTAGAGAATTTGGACCCCGAAAACGCTGCGTTGAAGCTGTCAAAATTCCAATAGAAAATTTGTATGTATTATTGATCGTCCAAAAGAAAAAAATAATAATAATAAATTCTACTTAGATTACCAAAAGAAACAAATAATAATAATAAATTCTACTTAGATTATCTTATAATTATATTTTTAAAAAATTGTAAAAATTGTTGAATAAAATTTTATTTTTTGATAAATTTGTGTTGATATAAATTCGTAGTACTAAAAAATGCAAAAACAAAAAATATGAATTCATGGTAGGAAAAATTAATATAAGATTCAATATTATGGCAATCTATTACTTGAATTTACAATCAAATTCTTATATTTTTTAATTATGTTAAATCATAATGGATGGTTTTTCAACATCTTATAGACAAAAACAATATTGGTTACTATTGGTTGTTTTCAAATAATATTTTCATGCAAGGAAAGAAACAATATTAGGTACTCTGCATGAATCTGTTGAAACAAAAACAGATCAACATCCACTAAGTTTTATCTTCTTTTAACAATTAAACAATCCAAAGATTGCATTACAATAACAAAAATTGGCAGAATGTAGGCTATGATTCAATCTTGGCAACTCCATTGATCTCTTGCACTTGTTTTTGTTAAATATTCCTCAAAAACTCTTGAATATTCATTGAAAAATCCCATTTTGTCATTCAACAA
The DNA here is from genome assembly GCA_019925255.1 of Litchi chinensis. Lineage (NCBI taxonomy): Eukaryota > Viridiplantae > Streptophyta > Magnoliopsida > Sapindales > Sapindaceae > Litchi > Litchi chinensis. The sequence continues at coordinate 713,088 of CM034470.1, read as the reverse complement.
ATACGCTTCAAGCAGCATAAAGCACCAACAAAGCCATCCATCTTCAGACATTAGAGTCAAAACAAGAACTAAAGTTCTACTGCTCAGTGGGACGACGATAAGGCATGTATTTGTGATCCTTAGAAGCATTCTTCCTTCTTCTTTTCTCAATGAAGGATTCAAGCTTGCCAGATGCCTTGAGATTGTTATACTTCTCAATCAGCCTTTGCTTTCGGATTTCTGATTTTTTAAGATAGAACGGTCGTTTGCCATGCTTTGCAGCTTCTTTTTCTTTTTTCTTGTGCTCAGCCAGTATAGTAGCATCACTACTCTTCGCTGACAACCCCAACTTCAACTGTTTGTCAATCCAAGTTACACGCTTATTCAATTCCTCGAGAACATCTGGATCATTGGTTTTCTTCAACTGCTTCTTCAGCTCCTCTTTTTCAGTAGGAAGAGTCTTCTCAATTAAAAAATCATATCTCTTCCTAAACCCATCGACATCAAGTTTACCACAAAGTGACTCGAAACGTGGGTCACGTAGCACCCTTTTGGGAGCTTGAACAACCTCTCTAAACCTACTCACTGGCTTCTTCGCACTAACCTCCATCGGCCTATTCTTATTTGCTCTTCCAGTTTTCTTTTCTTGATTGCCCTTCCTGTAAACCAAATGTGACCCATCAGACCGCACCTTCTGCAAGTCCTCAAACGTAACTTCAGCCAGCTCCCGCTCTATCTCATCTTCATCTTCCAAAGAAGCATTGGACGATGCTTCCTCATCTTCCCTTTCCAATTCCTCAAACTGGGTTTTGCTTGAACTCGCAATTGATGAATTGGGTTTCACCATCCCAAACCTAGCTCTTCCAACGAAAACACAATTCTGCAATAGAATACCACACGTTATAAGACATAATAAGCTTATACAATCTAACAGAACCTATCATAAAAAACCCAAAAAAAGACAACCTTTTTTTGGTCATCAAATCGCACAATGTGAAACCTAATACAAACCCTTTTACGCAATAAACAAGCTCAACTACAAATTACAACAAATGGGTACACTGTTTCCAAGTTCCAACACAAATCTTCTATAACCAAATTTTCACAGGGGAATTTCATCTAACAGCTTCACAACATTCTAAAAAAGGATGCAGTTTTTGAACCATAATCTCAAATATTTAAATTAAAAAAAAAAGGCACGATCAAACCAGACTCGGGAAATTAAATAACTAAAAGTTAAAGCCAACCCAGATGGTGTTTTAGATTCTAATCCCATCGCGCGCCCCCCCCCCACCCCCCCCCCCCCCCCCCCCCCCCCCCCAAAAAAAAAAAAGTTGCAAGTCTTAAAAAATTACCTGCTTATCGAAACTTGTTGATGGGTTTATTGAAATTGAAGAGAGACGCGACTTCCAGGAGGTGTGGTGACGGCCGGCAAGGCGACGGTGGCTGGTGGCAGAGCCGAGAGAGAGAGAGAGAGAGAGAGAGAGAGAGCTGTTGGGTTGAAAATTAGGGATTTTAAAATCAGTTATTGATTATTTATATTTCTTAAAACAGAATTCAAACACCGCTAACCGGGCCGGGTCACATAATGATGTTGACATATGTGTACCTACTCCGATTGAGTCAACATTTTTCCACAAACACAATTTTCAATCCCATTTTAAATGATCCAAACCCGCTCCAAATGGAGTTTTTTCCTGCGGATTTGAACGGATTGAGTAATTTTGCAACCCCACAATGAAAATTTAGATGTAACATGTATCAGACGTCTTTTATTATGATTTTATTACGTAATAGCATACATCATGTGGTAAGATTGGAGTAATGTGTAAGATTTTTTTCACATTTATATAATTAATATATTATAATATAATTTAACATAGGAAATTAGATAGGATATAAAAAGTAAATTTTGAATGTGATAAGCATAATGATATATCATATGTCAGTTTAATGCATGATAATCTATATCACTAAAGCTTATATTTAAAGTTTTACTTTCTTAATTATCTTTGTCATGGGAGGTCACATTAACTAAAAAAGTATCTACTAAATGGGCCATTGGTGATGGTTTTTTAATAATATTCATGCATGGAAAGCAACTGGCCATTAAATTTGCATAAATTTTTTATAGCAAAATTGGAGGAACATCTTCATTCATGTTTTCCAATTGCAGTTAACAACTACTCTCAACAAAATCTGGAAGTAATCTGAAAACAGCTCACAATAACAAAAATTGTCACAAGTTAATTTTTCAATAAAGAACAAAACCAATATAGGCTATGATTTGATCACTCAATCCTTGAACTGATGACTTGATTTCTTGTACTTGGTTTGATCATTATTCCACCACAACTGTTCAAGATCCAGTGCAGAAGTAGTTCAATGCTTTTCTTGCCTCAAATACTCTTTCAAGTCGGTCTCCAAGATTAGATTCAATACAAGACATCTCAATTTGATGACTAGTACTACTCTCTTGAATGGGGCATTGAAAAGTACCACTCAAGAAGCTCCTGTCCTTGACAATAGCTTTTAAAGAAGGCAATCCAGGCTCAGGTATCATCCCCACTTCATTATTATTCTTCTGGATTGGCAGCAAATTATCATCCTTCATCCACCAATGTTCCAATTCAAATAATCCATACATATTCCACTCTTGTTCAACGTTAACTTGCAATAGATCAGGATTCTCTGTTGATCACTTGATCCAAACTCACTCTGTACAACTTCTGACTCTAAAGTAGGTGAAGGATGTTTGTACGTAGAAAGATTCTGCCCTTGTTCCAAATTTTCCTGGTGAAGTACCAAAACTCGTCTTCCTAGAAGAACTATAACGACCCTCCAATGTATATCCTGTCTGATTTCCGACACTATTTTCTCCAGAACAAGAAAAACTCGCACTTGGTGCTTGTTGTAATGATGCCACTGCCCCATTCTTTTGGTTAAAATTCAGATTTTCAACAATTGGATAGACCCAATTTATATCTTCAAATCCTTCTTGTTCCAAACCTATTCGATCCTGAAATTCCACCCCACTACCTTTTTCTTTAAAGCGACGACTTGACACCACTCTCTTCTCCAATCTACAAACAACATAGTCACTACAACTTCCAATTCCCACCAAAGCCTGACAGCCAGAGAAAACTCATGCATGATCCAAAGACTTTTCTTGGACTCGTTCTTCATCCTGAAAGAGAAGTCTTCTTCAACCCAATCAAACGCTTCTTCTCCTTGTCACTATAGATTTCCGAACCCGATGTATCTCCATGCCAAGTCCCGCATCCAGCAGCCCTGGAAACCCTTTTCAGACCCGCCTTCTTCAACCTTGTGAAAACATATTGCAACTTCTCTTCTTCTTGATCAGAATCCTCAAAAATCTCCCAGGGCGACTTGTCCCCATAAAGATCACAAAACGGTATGCCATTCCAGGGCACTTGTTGCCCTCTAACCTTCCTCAACTAGCTGTCTGATCAGTGGGCCTGAACTTAACCCCTAATGGGAGTTTGTCTTGCATGGCTTCTATAGAGTGAGGGAGAGAATTGTCTACAACTAGAAACAAAAACAATAATATTTCTCCTACATTAGCTAGTTATGTGAATATATAGAGAATTGTCTAAAATTAAAAAGAAAGTTTCCGTTTCATATATGGAGACTATTACTTCACATTATTAATGAGAAAGATATGTAATCATTAGATTATTAATGGGGATTCAAATTTCAAATAGTTTCCTAATTCGGGCAAATATTACCTTACATTATATTCTTATACAAGCTACCAATTAGCGACAGCTCATGTCAATTAGATGCCTCGTGGATTTTATTCAAGTCACACAACTAGTCCTTACATTAATTTCAAGTATAAAATTTCAAGAAAGTAAAATCCGATGGTGGTAAGAAAATAAACGTGGGGCAAATTCCAGTTCTTGATGATGCGGGATCGCTTTACCAGTAAGTGTTCACTCATTGCAAGGAATTCATGGAAAAGAAAAATAACATCCAAAACACCGTCCGCAATTCCCTCTCTCAGACAAACACATAATTCTTTTTTGCCACCATCTCTCTCCTACACTGTCAAATCAAATGCCATCTCTCTCTTGGTTCTCTCTCGTTTGTAGCCTTGTGAAAGATGACAAAAAAAATAAATACAAGAAAATCATGTCCAAACAAAACCTTAACTTGTCTTACAAGTCTTTCAACTATTTGCTCGTCTCGTCAAAAAGAACCAACTCGTCGACTCGCTCACATCTCTCTCTCTCTCTCTCTCTCTCTCTCTCTCTCTCTCTCTCTCTATCATTCCCATTCCCTCTCTCCAAACCTAACTCCAACCCGAGAACATCAATCCTGAAGTGGTTCTCATCGGTCACCGTCCATCAACACCAAGTGAGCTTGACGATCGTTGATTCGAAATTCGCTCAGGGGTGGTATTACAGTGTTGAAGCTTTTGTGGTAGGAGGTGGCTTGCGTGGTTGAATTGTAATAATGGCAAGAAACGGGGGTTGAAGTTGAAAGAGAAGGAGAATAGTACCCTGACCCGACATTTGAATTGTTAAGAAACAGGTAACTGAAATTACTCCAAAAGATCCTTCATTGATATCATACACCAGTAGTAGTGACTAAAAAAACCTGACAACAAAACTATGATAGAATCTAATTTGCTTAACCAATTCATAGATTTTATACAATGATCAGAGAAATAAATAAAACGAAAAACAACCATCAAAGGATGAAACACGGTTATAACTAGAAAATTCTGCTTCGGTTGTAGACCGCAGAAACTCTTTGAAGCTTTTCAGGTATGGTACAACAATGGTCTGGTCTACTGATTCTGGGCGTGTGGTGGTGGACCTGGAGGTGGTGGTGGAGGCATACCAGGTTGATTCCCGGACTGCAATAAGCAAAAAAGTATAACATGTTAGTCTTTCTCAAATTGAAGTAAACATTAGTTAACAATCACGATCATGGACATAACATCAACTGGTAGTAATAGAATCCCAGTCCATTGTTAAAGATATTAAATGATTTAGAGTTCAAAACAACAATATGGATCCTGCAGCATTCATGCCAGCCGCAGTATATTGGTCAAATTTCAAGACAGGTCTATGAAGCAAATCCTGAATTTTATAGATGGCTAAGAAATATAACTGCATAGGTATCAATATAATTTAAAGGCCTCATAAGGCACTTTCTTAGAGACTTGGAGAGCAAATTGGTAAAGCAACAGAATACCCCCATACCTGGTAGGGATTGAAACCTGGCATCATTGGCATTTGTCCTCCTTGTGGACGGTTGTATGCACCACCTTGTTGATACATTTGAGGCCCACTCGGATTCTGTTGGCCCTGCATATTTGGCAAGCCATTTGGAAAGCCTCCAACAGCAGGGGGACCACCACTTCCTGAGTGCATTTGGTTCATGCCCATATAATGGCCTTGAGGCATTGGTGGAGCCATCTGATTCATTGTGCCTTGCATCCCCTATTGTCAGAAAGAGAGATTCATTAGCAACATCTTAAATCATTCCAGCCAAAGGAGAATGAAAACTTAAAAGCTGAATTTTCCTGGACAGAATTCAAATTATTAGGTGTTCAACATAATTTGTATGAGGTTCACATCAACTAATTGAAGTAGCCACTGGAAAGAAATTTTCCGAAAAAGCTTCCTTTCGTATTAGTATGCAATAGATCGTTTGCGAACTAGTGACCATAACTTTTCAAAATATAGTCATATGCAACAAAAAGCTAGCACAATGCCCCATATGGTGCTAGGCTAAAGCCATCTGCCAAAACAAAAATCCTTTTTGTGGAATGACATTGTCCTAAGCAGGGGAAATTAACCAACAGCAAAAATTCAGGAGACAAGGTTCGATGCCAACTCCACTCTATTCAATTTTATAATTATAGCTAGTAAAAAGAAGAACACAAACTCCACAGCACAATATAACTGTCACAAAGGCTTTTTCAAAGATCATTGAAAATTCAAAGAATTTCTAAATTAACATCTAGAGTTATCCTAAATAAAGTAATAAATTAAAAAATAACATTGAGAAACTAGAGTTTCATAAACCAATTTCTGTTTGGCCATGTTCTAGTTGATCACCAATGTATTCAGTAAAGGTTCCCACTTACAGGAAAATATTTGGAAATTTGAAGGTAACAGATGTTTCAACTATCAGTCTATCATTTAAAAATTTATAAGCAGTTTCAGAAAAAGAGCTATAACTGTTATTTTGAAATCCCCTTCATATTATCACCTGAAATGAGCATGCGAGTATAAATTGCATCCTATTATTACCGAAACTATTCCTCTTTCAACTTAAGACTGGAAAACTTAGGGAAATGCCACCCTACTAACTGGAACCACTAAAAGACACTCTTTGCATTCACAAAGACGAGTACTAAACCTTTAGCAGATAGACCCAACTGATTGCTAAAACTGGCACCACAGGGGAAAAATAAATATAACATAGAGCAGTGCACAATATCATACCATTGGACCAGGCATTGGCATTGGAACTGATGAAGGGACGGGCATAGATCCTGGCATTGAAGATGGGATTGGGGGAGGCATGCCAAGTTGGGGCATCTGTGGTGGTGGGCGAGATATATGAGGATGTGGGAGCAAGGGTAAATGAGATGGAGGCTGCAGCTGTGGCATATTCGGAGGTGGCATTGGCATTGGGGGCATTTGCTGCGGGTGTCCCTGGTGTTGTTGCATTGGCATCTGAGAATTTTGTTGATATCCCTGCTGCTGATTGGCAGCAAGAAGAGAGGGATGTGGACCCGGTGGGAGAGGAGGTGCTCCTAAAGGCATTGAAAGAGGCTGCTTTTGCTCTCCTTGAGCTGATGAATCAAATGGCATTGCCACTCCAACACCAGGAATGGTTCCTTCATTGCGACTCAGTCCTGGAGCAAATGGTCCTGGAGTTGTTGGAGTTTCAGGAACGGGGTAATTGCCAGGCATCCGACCAGCAAGAGCAGCATTTTGCTCACCATAACCTAACAAAGATTTAAATCCTTCAATTTTGAAATACGAAAAAAGATCTAGATACAAAACTCTTTGGATGAAAACTGCTCTAGCAATCTAAAAACAGAACTTAAAATTACAAGCATAAACCGTTCATTGAGCCATTGGTTACAGTTCTACAAGTCTATATAACTTGACCAAACAGCTTGTATAAATAACAACTAGAAGTGCAGTTCAAGGGATAAGGATGACTACCTTGGTTCTGACCCATATTAAATTTATCACGTGCAGTATCTCCTGGCCTGTTTCGACACCAAAACTTTGTGGTATGATCATTGCTACCACTGCAAAACAAACCAAAAAAGTTCAGCAACAGAAGAGGTGGCCCAACCTTGATACATAATTGCAAGTGAAGAAAACAAACACTTGAATCCATATTTTAGCAAGGCATGTACAGAGATAACAGAATATTATTATTAGACATTTTTAACAATTTTTCTACCAGCAACCACTCAAAAGTGGCTTGAAAATTCAGCTGAACTATACTAGCAGAGGATGCATATGAATGAAAAAGCTTAAGTAGAGAAAAACAGGACCTGACCAAATATAAACAGGCATAGGAAGCAAAAATTATTAGTTTATTGAAATAAAAACATGCATAGAAAACAAAAATTATTAGTTTATTGAAATAAAAACATGCATAGAAAACAAAAAAGTTACAAGTTTATTGATTTACATTTGTGCATGTAACAGAGAGAGAGAGAGAGAGAAAGAGAGAGAGTGAATAGACCACGAAACTAAATTTATAAGAAATCCGAACATCAAGTAAACAGGAATCCTTTTCTTTCAGAGTTGTGCAGAATTTGACAATAAATTACAAAGATTGCATTTACCTGCAGAGAAGATATCCAATGGGATGCCACGCAAGGTCCCACACACTGTTATCATGTGCACTAGGAATTTCAACCTGGGGAGTTTCATGCCTGTGAATCAGAAAACATTTTAATGGTCATATGATGCAGAACTCATACAAGATTACTTCCAACTTTGCATCAAGGAGTGATACATGTAGTACATAAAATGACAATACTCGTATATTTTACACCTTTTTTGCTAGGAATAGTGGCTTTACTACTATTGTATATAACCAGAACAGCATAAATAAGTCCTGTGAAAACAAATAACAATAATAATAATGATGATGACGATAATAGCAGTAGTAAAATAGTTTACCTTAAACATTTTCAAAAAAATATATATATAGTTCATCTTAATAGAAAATGAAAACTGGCTTGTACATTCAACCAAGTACTCTCAAAAAGTATAAACCAAATACTTTCTAAGCCAGAAAACTTCATCTACATTGACTCAATTCAATAAGAAAATCTTTACACAATATTATACGTAACGGTGAACAAAAGTTCCCTTTCCCCACTCATACATTTACTCAGCAAATATGTTCTCTTATCACAAAGTAAAGATTACTGACACCATAACAAGCCATAAAACATAAATTCACAAGATGCATAGACAAGTGGAAAAAGTAATGCCGCCAATAGAAATGCTGTTCTGAATCAGGAATAGACTTTACCCAACAAGCCAATGGAAAATAGAACCATCAAAACTCCCGCTGACAAAGCATTCTTCATGAAATGGATGCCAAGCCAGTGCTAGAGAAAATTCAAACAAGACAACACCATAAGTATCCTTCTTCATACAAGTCTGACCAGAAAACTAAGCAGATATAGTTATTGCACCAATACTATTGATTTACAATCAGCTAATGGTGATTTAATCATTCTAAGAAAAAGAAACAAGAAACAGAAAATGGGGAAGACACGGTTAAATTGTAATTGTCATACTGCAGTTATTATATTATATAAAACCATTTCCATGACCACAGAGCATTTCAAAATTTGACTAAGCCAAAACTTTAATCCAGTCAATATCAAAAGTTTAGGGCTTTGTCAAGCCCTCTGGACACCTATTCTCTACATTTATAAATTATTTGATGTATGCAGAGTCAAAGTAACTTATTTACCCACAATAATTTTTTCACTATTATTTTTGCTAGGTTAAGGCAAAATTTCTGACCATTGGTCATTTTCATGCAAGATGTGCACCAGGAGAATAATTGTCACTAACCAGTCACATCCTTTCGATGCCCACGGAAAGATTCAAGCTCCTTCATAGCTCTGATGTCATATAGCTGAAAAAGAGGCATCCAAGTGATCCAACAATTACAATCATTTATAATAAAATTTCATGACTGGAAAAGGAAGAAAAAAATAAAGAAGTGAGATGCAGATTCCCACTTTGATTATCTGATCCTTTGAAGCAGTTAGCACCCAATTACCATTCTGGTTCCACTTGACACAAAGCACCGTGTTTTTGTGGCCATGGCTACAATAGAAATGCTTTACTTATTAAACTATTCTAAACGTCAACTTTAACCACCAAGATACAGTACAATACTCACAAGGAACATAACTCTCTCCCACTTTTAGCATCCCAAAGTTTAACAAGATTGTCTTTCCCACCTGAGAAAAGATACCAATCAAACATAAGTGTGGCAACAGCCACTGAAATCACAACCTCAACAAAGTAGTTTGCTAGAGAAATATTTAACAAACCTGAAACTAGAAGAGATTTTGTAGGGTGCCAGTCAACACTCTTCACATCCCAGCCATGGCCTGCCTGAGTTCAAACCACACGTAGAAAACTCTTAGGTTATTTCTTTCGTGCTTGACTGAGATTGTATTACAAAACTGCTGTGTGATTATCCAACAGATTGTTGTACCTAGGTGAAATGCAATTGTACAAGCAATTGCAAATGACACAACCACCTTCCTCAAGAAAATATTCCATGAAAAAGGTTAAAAAGAGGGAAAAAAAGACAAAAATCAGAATAAGGCATATCATGAGAAAGAAGTAGATGCCATTTAATTCTTCAGTACGGTATACATCAAATAACCCAACATTCCAAAAATTACCATCCAAATCTAAAATAAACTGAGGAATATAAGATAAAAACAAGGGGATTATTGGTTAAAGTCATCCTAATATATGCTCCAATTCCAATTAGCTATTATATGCATCCTGAACACCATAAACAGCAAAAAAGAAGTAAAATAAACTGTACATAAGTGTTGTTTAGGGTACAGTGCGCAATTGCTTTCATTAAGGGGACAATCACCCAAACTAAGGCATCAAACTCAGTATAACATCCATTGACTGGTCAAAGCACATTACCAGTTAATGAACGCTCTTCTTGGCACCGAGCAAAGTCCCAAACTTTAACAGTTGTATCATCAGAGCAAGAACAAAACTTCAAGTCTGTCCTACAGAAGCTGTAAAAAGAAGCTTACAAGTTAATAAATGCTTCAGGGACAAATGCTTGTCCACAGAATTAATGATTAAAAGGAGATAACTATCTACCTTAAGTCACGGACTGATTCTTTATGAGCAGATTTATTGGCCTTCACGTTATTCATGTTGTTCTGCCAATACCTAAGAACATTTCCTCCATAAATACACGATCACATCAACATGAAACGGTATTTGACTCTTTGTATTATGTATAACAGATTAGATAATGATAAACCTTTTCGATAATAACAATGATAATAACAGTTAAAAAACAGTGAACAGTATTTAAATACATATATTTACTTTATTGCACCCCCATCATCACCAGAGACCATCCAGTTGTCATTATGACTCCATACCATAGACCTGATCGCTTGATCATGGGCCTGCAAATGATCAGATGAATTATAAAAGATACCAAAAGCCATCAATTTGGCTTGTTCAAGTTATGTGGAAATCAAAATTTTCTATTATGTACCTGAAGAATCATTTCAAAATTAAATGATTGTCCATTCCAAAGAGTGAATTCCCCACTTTGAGAGCCTGTGATAAGACGTCTACCAGTAGGAGTCCACTAAGAATAATATGAAAAAATAACATCAGCACAGATTATATTAAATTGAAGATAATCAAAACATAAAGAGAACATCGTATATCATGCTTAACAGCTTAAGACTGATATAGATAATAAGGCACTGAAGTTCTGTACATGAAGCATGTTCTTGTTTACATTAAAAACTCTATGTTCATATTAAATATCAATATGAAACAGAATAGTCGGAATTGGGTATTTGCAACATTGCTTGTGCAGAGAGTTCAATGTTAAATGCCAAAATACAGCTAAAATTCAGCTGGCACAAATTATATTCTTGTTTTTAAGTAGAACTGACAATATAATAGTGCACATCCATAAGGACCAAAACCAAAACAATTTGACTTGAAATTCCTAATCCAAAACAAATACATATAATGGACCACACAAAAAATTTAAGAATTGAGCATATTTGACTAGATACACAGAAGACTAACATAAAGTATGTGAATGTGTATATTTAGAAAACTAGAGGAAACTTGATTCAATTTTTCTTACCAAAACCCTGTTTATTGAACAACGATTCTTGTTTAGGGATGTATGAACAAACTTTGCAGCAAAGCTGGTGGATGGATTATCAGCATATGCAACTGTCGGTAACATCTGCATCCAGGACCAATATAAGATCAACATTCAAATAATATGAGCTCAGAAACCGACCCCAATCAGTAAATAGACCACTATCACAATTCAGGTCAACAATAACCCAGAATACAAAGGAAAAATAAAATACAGATAAAACAATGTCTACTAACATCGATTGCAGCTGCTGGGGTAGCTTGCAATACTGTTCTGTCCCTTGAATCCCGCTGCCATGTTCGGATCTGCAGAATGTTGTACAAGATTACAACCACCTCAAACACAAAACTCATAAGATAGCCAGCATACAAAAACCAACTTCCTAAGAAAATTGTATAATATGAAGCTGAAAAACCTCATACCTTCTTTCTCTTATAACTCAAGAACATAACTCATATCACTTTATAACATTGCTGACACGATCAATGACCATATTAGGTAAAAACAAAAACAACAATTAATGACAAGAACATTCACAAACGGAAGACATCCAAACCCAATTTGAAATGCATATAAACTCTATCATCAAAGCACTCGAGTGTTAATACATTGCAAAACATTCACGAACATGTAAAAATGAACAAAGAAAAAATACCTGCATATACCGCACAACAGTGCTAGTATAATCAACTGCCCTCCTTTGTGTAAGCTTTCTCATTCTTTTTGCAGTAAAACTGTCAGCATGAGCTGAAACAACAATTCATTCAAAACAAAGTAACCATTATCACAAATTACAACCAAAATATCAATCGACAATTAAGCTGTTTTAAATAAGGAAGAGAATCGAATCCTACAGTTTCGAAAAAGGAACAAACTTTTCCGATTCTCACAACTAACAATCACATTACAATTCCAAAATTATCTCATGGATATTTGAACAATTCCAAAATTATCTCATGGAGATTCGAAACCGAAAAGATACAAACTTTTTCGGTTCTAAGAACTCACAATCACGCTACGATTCCAAATTTCGCAAATACCAATTCAGTAGAAACAAAATTCAAGACAATGAAGTTACCGTCGTAAGGAGGATTAGCGGAGGGGTGGTGATAATCGCCTGGATTCAGAGTAGTGGAAGAAGCGGAAGGCTGTCGCATCATTGGCGGTTGCGGTGGCGGTGGGCCTCGGTGGAAGTGGTCCCCCCACCGCCGCCAACAACTGGCGGCTGCTGATGTTGTTGATGTTGATGCTGTTGATGCTGTTGAGGATCACCGTACATCATTGTCGCTAAAAACTAGTTCAACGGTGATGATTGAGAGACAGACACTGTAATTAAGGGGGGAAAAAACCCTAAACCCTAATTGACCGGAGGGACGAAGCGGGAAAGAGAGTGTGACCCGAATTTATTTTATAGGGCTCCGCTAATTTTTGACCCGTTTTAGCAATTCTACAGTGAAACAAGGCATATTTGTACAAATTCCCTAAAGTTTCACTATTTTTCAAAATAAAAACACTTTTATTTTCAATTTAGATGGAAATTCCTTTTTCCTTTTGCACCAAATAAACTAGTACATTGCTGGTAACTGGTATGTTGGGACTTAGGAGGCAATTCTGAGAAGCAATTGTCCTTTCATATATATATATTTTATCTTCAACTTTTGTAAATTTTTGGATTTAAATTCAATATTTATTTTTTTATCTTAATAATCTTATTAATTCCAATAATATGATATAATCTTGAAAACAAGTTAAATTAATAAATATTTATACAGTGTAAAATATTCTAGTCTCATAACTTAATGATATCTATTCACATAAAAAAGATAAAATAATTCACATATCATAAATTACATATGATAAAACGTGTATATTAGCTTTAGACTTCATTTGGTATAGTTTCTCTAAGTAGATCTTTTAGAAATAAATTTTTCGGAAGTAGATCTTTTTGAAATAAATTTTTTTAAATAAAATTATTGGTTGTTTGGTTGTCAATTAAAAAAACTCTTTTAAATTATAAACTATTTGATTAAATTATTTTTAAAACACTTTTAGATTATTAATTTACTATATTCATTCTAGAAATGTAATAGCTTCAATCTCAACCATAAAAAATTAATCAATCAAACAATCAATAATTATTTGATGTAAGTATATATCAATGAACCAATAACAAAACAATAGAATTATATTTATACATAATAAATATGACATATAATATTAATGACAATAAAAATTAAAAAAATGCAATAAAAAAATAAAATATAGAAAACTTTTTATAAAATAAAAAAAGAATGAAAGCGGAGACTATACGTTTATATTTATAAAGAAAGTATAATAGAATTATAAGAGTATAAAGATATTAATAAAATAAAATAGAGGTATAATGATTATTTTAATTTAAAAAAAAAAAAACTTAAAAAGATTTACTTGGAAAAACTCAAATTTTGAGCTTCTCCGAGTAAATTTTTTTCAATTTTTTTAATTTATCAAAAGCTATACTGGGATGTCAACTAAACGATGTAAAAAAAATCAAGTAAAGCTTTTGATATTAAAAAAATATTTTTGATCACTAAATAAGTTGTATCAAACGTACGCTTAAAGTGTTTAAGTTTAAGTGAAAATATTTGATAAGGGATTTTTCAACTAAATATTTAAAGTACAATACTTGGTTTTCTATTAAGGGGGTATTTTTGGAATATGAAATTAGAGAGTTTTTTCTGAATAATTAGCAAAACTGAGGCCAGTTTTGCATATCTATAAAGTAAAACCCTGATTAGAGCCATTAATGACAGATTAAAAAAATATATCAAGAGAGTCGTCACCAAACAAAACACCGGAATCTGAAAAGCTGCGCAGAACCAGACACCATCACACATTCGTATCGCAAACAACGCGGGTGCGCAGCCGTCGCCGGCAGATCGCCACCCCGCTTCGGACGCCGCCACCATTACATGTAAGTTTTGTATTTGAATTTCTCGAAGTCTCTGACGAAACGAAATATCGAAATCTCACCAAATGTGCTTTTACAACTACAGTTAGTTGATGTTGTCAAATCCTCAAGGATTCGATTTTTTTTCTTTTTCTTTCGTATTGTGTTTGTATTTTGCATTTTTACTTTGAAAATTTTGATTAGAAGTAAATTATGTGGAGATAGTTTGATGATTTGAAATGGCAAAATGGGTTATTGGAAAATTGTATAATGATTTCAGCTGTGTTGTCCATGGATGTAAAAATGCGATCTTGATGGTCAAGTGGTGTGCTTTAACCGATATTGGGAGGTGGGGTTCATTTATATATGAATCATGATCAGTTAATTGTTTTGCCATTTGAATTACATGACAGTTGCACAATATATGATTTTTTTCGATGTGGTTCATTGTATAATCTTATACGGACACAATGCTACTAGTGATTTCTTCATTGAATTTACATGTCTTGTACCTTTTTTAACCAGTAGTTTACCTTATGGCTGACTGTATGTTGTTTTTGAAAGGAGGAGAAAAGAGACAAGGTAAATTGTTGTTTCAGTGATGGCTGCTTCAGCAAAAGTTCTCACCCCTGAAGTGTGTACTACTGTAAACGAAGATTGGACTGTTGTTTTACCACGTCGTGGCAGGCGAAGAAGAAATCTCCCCAGAATCACGACTCTGGAAGAACAGCAGAAGCCATGGTTTCCAACTGAACTTGTATCCGACCCTCACCGAGAATCAAAGTTATTACGAAAGATGGATGCATGTATCAAAAAGTTGGAGAGCTCCGAATTCTATCAGACTTTTGTGGATCAAATCCAAACTCCAGAGATCTTAAATCGTTTTTACATTGTTTTGGGCTCTGAGTTGAAAATGCAGATGGTGATATATGGTATTGGCAGTATAGAATCATATGAAACCCCTCGATTGCAGCTTGGCCTTGCCGTCTTGATGAAAAGAAAGTTCAGTTGGATTGGAGACGTTGAGGTATTCGATCCAATTCTTTCTGCAACTGAATCTCGGGTTTTGGAATCCCTTGGTTGTTCTGTTCTATCAGTAAATGAGCAGGGCCGCAGATGTGCTATAAAGCCAACACTGTTCTACATGCTGCACTGTGAGGCAGAATTATATGACAATCTCTTACAAGCAAACTGGGGAGCTCTGTTAAAACACATGGTATTGTTTGGAAACAGCTTTGAGACCTACAATCAGCATGTGTCAGAGTTCAAGAGCTCTGTTATTGTCAACACAGCAAGGCATGTCTTGGCTGTTCGAAGATTTACAAGGGAGTTCAGTGTTAAGATAGTTTCAGATGATTATTTTGCTGCTTTTCATGATTTGAGCTGGCATTTTTTCAGCCCTGATGCTGAGGCTGACATGCACTTAACCGAAAGTTAATGGAATTTGGAGTTAACAGTATCTGTGAGTTGATTCACACCCCCATTATTTTGGCTATGCCTCATGTATTGTTATTGTCAAGCATAATATTTCTATATTGGTGGCTGGAATGAACTTCTGTTACCATTCACAATCTGTATTCTTTAGAGATCCCCTATCAATTGAAGCATACATTATTGCACAAATCATTTCCTATTGAGTTTGGCTTTTGACATGATTAGCTTAATGAACTGAGAACCTGAATCCACAAAATAATCCAGACTATTGTCAAATATCTATTTAAAGCAGCGGTGAATGCATGAACATAGACAATAGGGCAAACTATCATGATCCTTTTCATATCTAGGCAAATGAAAGTTCTAAGATTTCATGCCATTCGATTTGGTAACATGGAAATTAAACGAAATATAAAACTCTATCCCCATTACAAGTGCCATTACCAGCAGGTTAACCAATCAATATAGACCTATTTGAGAAGGTAGAAGCGCCTGTTCTAGTATACGTTATAGAGTATTTTAGCATGTCAGCACTTTGTGAATTTTGAGGAAGCATCAGATAATGCAGCGGTAGGTTTCAAGCGAATCAGCAATTCCTCCATTGTAAATAACTTTCACGACCTGCCCCTTCTCGAGCCCATAGTATCGTGCAAATGCATCAGTTTCCAGCATTGACGGCAGCTGAAACAACAAAACAAAAAAAAAAAGATAGAATGATGTTCTATTTTGATCAATCGTATAAATAAAGTCATGTGCAGCTAAGGTGACGATGTAACATATTTATCCAAAAGGAGCAACTATAATAACTATCAAAACAAAAATTTCTAGTCCCTGATTTGTAATCATAGACAACACATAGCTTGATGCTGCCTCTCACTTCAAATATTTTATTCCAAAATAAAGATTTATATGAAACCCATAGCAGATATAGTTCACAACATTATGAATGAATCAAGAGGTTGTCTTCATGCTTTCCAGTTGATGAATTGACTTGGGGAAGAGTTCTAGCATCAAAGGAAATATATATATATATATATATATATATTGTGATAAATTGACTGGAGGTACATAGAGAAGTAACCATACCATTTTCACTCCATTGGTGTCATTTCTAATGCATGAAATAAGATTAAAAAAGAGCTACAGGCAATTACTAACATATATTTTGGCTTTCATTCAAGCTTTTAATTAAACAACATGATGCAATTAATTGAGTGCCTATATTCAGATTGTTTCTCCACAAAGCGCCTTCATAGCAATTCCATCATCATTAATGTGGGCCATTGTGGATGTCAACAACCAATGAATATAATGTAAGGTATTAATAGATTATAGCTCCAAGAAAACATAAAACTGTTATACAAATGTTTAAGAAATGGGTTGTGTCCTTCTCTGATCCCTTTCCAGAAGAATTGTTGCCTTCAGTGTTGTGTATATGAAAAATAAGGCCATTAAATTTAAGAACATCGAACTATGTCCTACATTGATTTTAATCACTATTATTGTTATGCTAATTACCTGCTTCTCTTCCACATCGTATTTCTTCAATAGGTTGTGTTTCTCTGCAGCATTCAGTATCTCATACCTTGGTGACAACATGTGTTTTGTAATGTTAACCAACAAGTCAGAGACCTATTAAAAATACCAGCAACAATATGACATTAAAAATATGCGACGTGAAAATATTTATTGGTCAGAAGCCCCAAAATTTATGAAGTCAAACATTATTAAACTACTTAAGATTGACGCATTAACTATCTTAACAGGCCAAAAATTAACATAAATAGAACTTCAAGATAATGCAGTTACAACCGGTAATATATGCAATAAAAACCAACTACTTCCAAATGTTAGCTGATCTCAAGTATCAAGCCAACACTCTAAAAACGTGTCAAAATGCAATATCAATTGACTAGTTGTGAAGAGAGATACCAAGCATCCAAATTTTCAGTCAACATATCAGAATGTCAGTCTACACACCCACACAACTCCCATGTATTAATATGCATAAATAAAAATGTTAGACAATCCTACTAGTATTTTAATTGTTAATGAGGCAATTCAATTTATATGACACGTGAAATGTACATCTATTTGATAACTAATACGTCACAAATTGAGAAACAAGTGGAATGTTTAACATTCTTCTTAAATATAATATCGTAGAGCATGTTGTCAAACAGTCATAAGTCATAGACCAACAAATGTTGTACGTTATTGTTGCATGTGTTAATTACTCTAAATTCTAATCCGCATAAATCCGGTTGTTTACATGAAAGCTATCAATAGACCTTTAATCACTATTAGAAATAGCACCTCGACAAACAAATTCATTTCGATACAACTCTAGCATACACATTCCATGGCCAATCCAAAGTAGGGATTAATTTTAAGTTTCATTGTTCTATGCATCTCTAACTAGTAAGCTTGAGCCTCCTCAGACTATTTGCAAGAAAAATGCAAATATTAAGATAATCCCAACAAAAAACTCTCCATTTGTAAAACATTTGACGCTACCATGTCCATCAAAATCTATTTAATAATGTTTCATTCAAATGTTATATTCATGGAAGTTCAGGGTATCAAATCTCAATGACATAAACAAAGCAGTAAAATCTCTCTATATTCAAATCATCATACAATTACAAACATTTCTCATACCTTTCATAAACGTAGAAGTACAAAAAGAAAATGAAACAAGAACAACCAGACCTACTTACATGGAAAAGCTCAACTTTGAGTGACAATTTCTCCAATTCCTTCTTGGCATAGGAAGTAATTTTGCTTTGCACGATCAAAATCAACTTATGTAAACTTTCCCTGTTCATAATTTGCCCAAACACTTCCCTAATATCTTTTGTCCTCACTTGCTCACTTACCAAGAATAAAACCAGCACCTGCAAACATTTTATTCATAGTCCCATCACCAATAAATACAAAATCTATACAAAGGAACCAATTCATAATTTCTTAAACAGCAATGCCATAGATTTCACCTCAATCATCACTCGTCTTATAGTATAAATTGCCTATTAGCACGATATTCTACACAAACAGTCTATTTATAATTTATCAAATCAATTAAAACACAAACAATAATGTCGCACGTCACAAACCAATTCATAATTTCTTAAATCAGCTTAAGACTCTATCAATAACACTATAGATTCCACCTCAATCATTACTCATCTTACATTACCAATCATCTATTCACGTAAAATTCCATAGGCTTTTTAAACAGACAATTTATAATTTTTCAAATTAGTTAAAATACAAACAATAATATTAAATATCACAAGCCAATTCATAAATTCTTAAATCAGCTTAATACTCAAACAATAATGCTATAGATTCCACCTCAATCATTACTTATAGTATAAATCGTCTCTATTCATACGAAATTTTAAAACAAGGATAATTTATAATTTTTCAAATTAGTTAAAGCACAAAAAATAACATTAAAAAAAGCACAAACCAAATTATAATTTCTTAAATCAAATTAATACTCACATAATAATATTATAAATTCCATCTCATTAATCATTAATTTTCTATCACAAACTATCTATTCCCTCGAAATTCACACCAACAATCAATTTATAACTTTTCATACCAATTAAAAAACGAACAATAATATTAAAAATTACAACTTTGCATCTTACCACCTTTCCAAAATATATACATGTATATATATGAATTGATTATTATTATCGATATTGATAAAAAAACATTAAATTTAGATATTAAAACTATATATCGAGTATAACATTGATATTAAAATGCATCTCAAACCTCAAAATAGTAGCTTTCGTGTGTTGCATGAATGTGAGAGGTAGCATACGTGAAAACAAACTAAAAAATGAACCTTTTTGATGGGATTGGAGCGAAGAGGAGCGCAGATACGAAGTTGATTAGGGTTAGGCTTGTTGCCGTAGACGTAAAGGAACTCATTGAGTGAGATATTAAGCGCGGTGTCGGGCACTTCGTAGCCTCGGTCTTGAAGCATCTCCAGGACGGTGCGTCGTGTGAGGAAGTACCTTTGACTCTCAAAGCTCTCTCTGCTTGCCTGCCTTGTCATGCACTCGCCGTCTTCTTCTTGTCCACTACCGCCGACGCCGCCGTATACCGCCGCCATTTCCAGAGACTTTTCGTCGACTGTGTGATGTTTTTTTTTTTCTGTTTTTAGTGAACAGTGTGGTTTTATAAAAACAATAAATTATTATTTTAATAAAGAGAAAATCTTTGTAGATTTTCTTTTGTCTGAAAATTAAATTATGATGGATTTCATTGGATTTTTACTTTGATTGATACATATCATGTTAGGATTATGATTTAATTACTTTAAAAACGGAAAAAAATATTTGTTGCTACGAGATAAAGCTTAAAAATAATAAATGTAAAATATTAATCAAAATAAGAGAAAAATAGTTGATGGGTTGGAATATTTTGAATGATTACAAATTAAACTTATATTTAGAAGAATTATTTTCATAATAAAATAATATCAAAATAAATAAAATAATAACAAAATATGTAATAACAAAGTAAATAATATTTCCAAAATAGAATTGGTGGTAAGGTCATATATTCACATCAATTGTTATTTTTGTTTTATATATATATATATATATTTTTTTTTTAATTCTTAGTTTTGAAGTAAGATTGTGATTTTGAATTTATTCCGTTTAATCCTAGTGATTATAATGATATTTTGATATGAGAGTAGAAATAAAAAAACAAAAATATTATTAGTGAGAGAGAAAGTAAAAGGCAAATAAATCTTATTTAATTTTTTTGGAAAATAAATTTTATCTATTTATTTATAAAATTTATTGCATGTTAATAAATCGTTTAAATATCAATGTGTATTTATTATATCAATATTGTATCCAAATTCTGGGGAAAATAAAATAAAAAAGAAGAGTTGAGTAGCTTTATTTTAGAAACTGTGTTAATGTTTTCTTATAAAAGATTTTAATTTGTCTTGAAGTAAACTAGATCATATTTTAATTTGATGTTCACAAATAAAAAACACCAACATATATCAACAATTTAATTAGACCACGTGTCAAAACCACAGCGACGGGTAGTGTTGTATCGTATCGGGGTTGGGTCGAGAAAAATACCGGGTCGGGTGCTTGACGTGTATCGGACATTTTGCATAAATGGTCGAAACCAACACCTCGATTTCAATCTACTCGACTGGGGAGTAATAAATTATTGAAAAAATGGAAGAGGAAGAGAAATGGAGCGACAAGTCACAATCTTTAAAGCGATGCAGCAACAAAGTGGTGCGGGAATCATGTTCAGCTCCCATAAACAATCTTGATGATGGTTGTCTGATGCACATTTTCAGCTTTTTATCTCCAATTCCAGGTGGGGTTTTCCAAAGATTTTTTTTTTTTTTTTATCATTTATTTGTTTGATGTGTTCAATTTGTTTAGTTTTAGGTTGTGAAAAATTGTGTCTTGGTTAGCAATTTTAGGTTTTTTTTTTTTTTAGTGTAATTGAACTGTTTATGTGTATGTGATAGTGATTTTATTGGGTTTTGGTTTTGGGAATTAGGAGGTGGGTTAGGGCCAGGGTTTTGGCCAATTAATGTTGTTTGATGGTTTTTGAAGATTTGTCAGTGTGAAGTGGAAATGGGGTTTTGGGATTAGGTATTATAAGACATCAAAGTTTGTTGATTTGTGAAAAATGTTCTCTTTTGTAAAGCCTGTTTGTTAATTTTAGGTTCAGGTTCAGGTTCAATGGTTTCTAAAGTTATGATATTTGCATTTGTTTTTAGCTGCAATGAAAGATTATTTAAAGTTAGCTAAGGGTAGTGCCGTTAAGTTTTATCACAATAAATTATTCGAAATTGGTTTATGATCTTCATGTTCTATTGTGGGTTTGATATTGGTGTGGCATTGAGACAGTGTTGTGAAAAATCTAAATGGTCATATATAATTGCATTGAAAGTGTGTTCATGGACTTTGTTATTCCAAAATGCATGCATGCCATAATCTGTGCGATTCCTTTCACAAACTGCTATGGAGTTTGCAGATCGGTATAACACCGCCCTCGTTTGCCACAGATGGCGTTACTTGGCATGTCACCCTCGCCTGTGGCTCCGAGTAGATCGGTTGGTTAAAGATTTATCTGAGCCTGGAGTTTTCGCCGACATTGCAACAGCTGTATCTGCTGCAAGGTTTGTAAAGTAGCAAACTGCATGTGTGTGATTTTCAGATATAGTAGGCAATAAAAAATCTGATGATCACATTGTTCCTCTTAGACCTGGTGATACCATTCTAATTGCATCAGGTGGCAGCCATCATGCCTCTAACATTCAGATAAATAAACCACTGTGCCTGGTATGTTGTAGGTTTCTTTCTTAAAAAGTTTATTTGTTTTTATATTTTGAATAGAAAATTGGACATAGCTTGCTTATATAGTTTAGAGAAGGTAGTTCAACTTGGATATATTCAGCCACTCTTCGTTCTTGATAGTTGATAGAAGATATAAACCATCATCGATTATCACTGGTTCATCACACCCTATGTTGTATACTACGAAAAATCGGAGAGCAGGAGTCTCTTTTTCTTTTGGATGTCCTGACAATTGAGTTTGAGATTAGTCTCTCAATCTTTTAGGTTTTGTTTATGAGTATTTTGTACATGCTGTCATTTATTCTATTGACATGGTTTTATCAGAATTCTTATTTACTATGATATAACATCTGTGAAATGGGCTGCAATATATGCTCTATCATTGACACGTAAATGAAAGATTGATGGATTAAATCTTGACCTTTAGGCCTAGCCTAAATAATTGGGTTTGGATTGTAACCTTCCTTGGCATGAAGTAACACTATGACAGTTGAGTTCTTAATTTCTCAGTTTGTATCCTCTAGTTGTAGTATATATGTTTTCCCAACCATCAAAAACCACTTCTCTGTTATTGCTGATTGCTAATTACGCGAGTCAAGGTTTGTAATAATGGTGGCCATCAGAACAGTTGCATAGGTTCATATTTACACAAGGACTGTTGGATTTGATTTTCAAAATTTTGACTTATCTCTAGGAAAGGTATGGCCTGATCACATGTAGGAGTTAACCCCCATTATCAAGTGAGTTTCAGTTGTTTTGTGTCAAGGAAATCAATGAATAAATTCCATGTTTAGATTGCTTAAACCAGTGCTGTGGAAGCCAAAAATTTGCTTTCAGCATTCTCATGGGAAATGGAGTAATGTCTACTTGCTGGGTTTTGTGGTTGCTTCTCAATACTAGTATACTACATACATTTATATTGATTGCCTGTAAAAGTCACTAGCAGCACTCTCCAAATTTCTGAAGAAGAATATGATTTTTATTGTCAAGATGTTTATCGGTTTCCCTTTTTCTACTACCATAACTTGTTTTGTCCAGGTTGGTGGAGGTGAGCTTCCTGATGAAACAACCATCATCTGTTATCGAGGTTCAGACAGGTTTGAGAACTTTCATATTTCAGTTCTTTCTTTCTTTAAAGTTACTATGTTATTCCGAGGTGCCCCTTCATATCGTTGGATGTTTAAGGCAGATAACTATAATTTAAAGACAATGTCTTTATACATCAGAATTTAAGCACCGTCATGTGAGTCGAAATATGTAGTGAGGTGCCATCTAGCAAAGACATACTCCATCGTCAACTGCCCCATGCCAAACAGAGTATTTGAATAAATGATTTGATAAATCAGATTAGTTAATCTATTCATTAGTACATTCAGCATTGTCTTGCATTTTTCGGTACTGGTTTTACCTGCATGTGATTTGCTTAACAATTAATTTCCAAAATTCACTTGATCTTTTGAGGAGAAGTGGTTCTTTCTTTGCCAAGCCACTCACTATCCTATCCAACAGTTTGGAGTGGGGTCCTATAAAATCACTACAACTTTGTTATCACAAGCAACAAAATGTTTTTTTCACATGTTTTAATTGAGCAGTGCGTTGGAGTTTCTATCCACCTGCAAGTTGGCGAACTTAACTGTGAAGGCCGAGCTTGGTTGCTGCTTGCTCCATCGGAGTGGAAGGCTCACAATAGATGGTTGTATACTTCAATGTGAAACGGACCCATTGGATTATCTATCGTGCCCAATTGTTAGTACTGCTAGAAGCCATAAGGTGATCACTTCTCCAGTAAAGAGTAATGGGGATAGTGTCTCAGTCTTACAAACTCGGATTGAAGGAGGTGCCAAGGCTGTTTTGACAAGCGGGGACTTGGCACTTCAGCGAGTTCGGGTTATTTATGCTAGGACTAATCTGTATTTCTGGTTTGATGTAGATAACCAGTGATTATTGAATTTTCCTGGGCTTGTATTGTATGTAGCATTATTGTTCAATAGTTCACATTTTAGTATATTAGAACGCAAGATATCTGTTTTTTGAAATTTCCTGTTACCTCTTTGTCACTCTCCATTCGATGTTCACATTCAAAACTTCATTATGTTGAATTTAGTTGTTGGGTTGCTGCTATAGGGATCTTCCTGTTTGCTTCATTGAATAGTAATAAGAATGGGGGTGTTCCTTAATATTTTTTTGTGCTAATTCAGCTCAATTTCTCTTACATTATATTCATCAAACTCGAAACCCCAAAATCAATTTAGGTAAAGATTTTAACCAAAAGATTTCTTTGCGCAAACGGAAATTGTATGCCAAAAAAAATATTTATAATTAGGTGATTATGTAAATGTTTAAATTTTACCATTCACATTTTACAGACATACGTTTTGAGTTTGTTTCTCTTGTCATGGGATTGAAAATTTTCTTATTATGAGAATAAATTTTTGAATAATAAAAATAATAATTCATCTCTATACATTTCAATGAAGTGCAAGCATTCGGAACAAAAATAATCTTCCAAGACACCTGCAAAAGACAACCAAATCTCCTCGAAACTTTTGCCAATTGCTTCAGTTTCCTCACGGTTTCATGCAAAAAATACAAACTTGTTTATAAGGAGCATCCAAAGAATGTCGGATTGAAATGCAAAACATGCATATATTTTTAACACCAACCCCAATACATACTGCTATGGAAAATTGCAGCTAGAAACAACAGAACTACTTTTGTCCATGATGTAATGAACTACCGATACACAATACAGAACTTAGCAATTTGCCTTACTATGAAAAAAATGTAACCTTCCATTGGTTCATCTGCCTCCTTACGAAGCATAGCTTGCAGTCCCTACAACTTTGTCATAATCACAAAAAACAACTATTTGTTTGTTTGTTCATCCAAATTTTGTTCAAATTCACAATGTTGCCTCGTGAGGGCCGTTCCCTGATTTTTTTTTTTTTTTTTTTGGTTGTTGTTGTTTAAGTATCAACACAATGCTGTATTCATTCACTCGAAAGCTCGTTCTTCAAAACTAAGATTCTTCTGTAATAGATTCCTTAACAACCTGAAACTTAAGCAAAGTAAAGATTTTGTCAAGTGGAGCTCATCCACAGTAAAGCAAGAGCAAGCATGCATGTATGTACATAAGTATATTGACTCGAGATTCCTTACCTGACCTAAAATAAAGATGAGTAGTCAAAACTCAATTCCCAGTGGTAGCTTTCCGTTGGATCACCAAATCATCTGCTGAATAATAATCAGCAATAAGCCGATACATGTATGAAGGATTATGCCCTCCCCTGTGAGGTAAAGAAAATGAGCAAAACTGCAGAGGAAAAAGATTTAAGAAAATAGAATTGCAATATAAATGACATCCCAAATCATAACCAAAGGAAAAGCTTGTAATCTGTAACGGAGGAACAATAGGTCATATCACTTGTTTACAAGCTTTCAGTACTTGATAGTTTGGATGGACTAGTGTGGAAACAGTTATGCAACAAACAACAAAGTATGCCACATCAAAGAGCTACAAAATATAGATCTTCAGAAATTTCTCTAGTCCGGCGCAGTTCAACTTACGTGTCAGTAATGAAAAGGCTAACAAGCTTTGGTGGCACATAATCAAAAGTTGGATTGACAACATGAAGGAGACGGGAACAGTTGCCACTTCCAAAGTCCATGCAATCTGAGAATTCTCCAAAATCTAGCAGCTCAGATGGAGATCTCAACTCATTCAGTAAGACTTCAGGATTATGCGGATACAAAGGGCACAACTGTCATATAGGCCAAACAAGATTTATCACAAGGCCAAAGCAAGGTTTGGAATTAAAATACAAGAGATCTTATTAATTTTTCTCCCCCATTCTACAAACAACTAGAAATTAATACTTATCCACCTCCAAACAGAAGAAATTGGTTTGCTACTTTGCTTAGTATTTTATTACAATGTCTAGCACATATCAAACTGTAGTTGCACCAGATTACCTTGTGACTGCCAGCAAGTACGACAAAAGGGACAGCGTGCTTTTGAGCTGCAAGTGCAACCATATTCAACCCAACCGGAGCAATAACTCCACCATTGGCCATAACAGCATGAGCTCCAACTATAACCTTCACACCACAAATTTCAAGATGAATTGGGAAACAGTCTAGGACATTGTAAATTATGAAAAATGGTCCAAACCTTACCATGTTTACTCGGGAAATCATGGCAAAGACTGCAGAATCAGTAATCAGAGTGGTCTGTAACCCTCTTGCAACCAATTCTTTCGCAAGAAGATGCCCTTGATATCTAATGATTACAAAGTGGTAAACCAAAATCGGAAAACAGAAAAACAAAAGGACGAGAAGGAGAGAGATCATCAATACTAGACCAACCAATTATAGTTTCACTGCCTTGCAACAAAAAACAAGCTTGTACAAACCTTGGAGCACCTTCAGCAACAAATACTCGAAACGATCTTTTCTTCTCTTTTGCAGCACAAAGAAATTCCAATACTGTTCTTGAACTGCCTAAAGTTAATATCACCTCACTGAAAGTACATTGAATAGCTAAAATTAATACATCAAGGAAATTGTAGGAAGAAGCATACAATGAAATATAAAGAAAACCTTGTCTACATGCATGTGTGCGTTGTCAGTGAAGGAAATTGAATACAAGAGTAGATATACAAAAAGCTGCAAACTGACTCAGAGAAGACAAAAGATAAAAGCCAAATATCAGAATACATCCAATAGCAATAACTGGACCAAATCTTTTGTATATTACTGATTTACATTAGCTTTCCTACCAATAAATTAACACAGAATTTGAAGATGCATGATGCAAAAACCCCCCAACTTTGGTAATTTAACAACATATAGTGTTCCTAGAACTACATTTCAGACACGGGCGAAACAGGAAAAATAGAGACCAAAAAATATCAAATAATCAAAGTCAAAGAGAAGAAGTAATTACTTCTGATGTATATGCTCCACAGCTTGTTCAGCAATCTGTTCATGGCAAGTAGTGATATCTTGAATAAGTTCGTTAACCGCTTCAATGACATCATGCTTCAGCTTCCGAGTTCTCAAACTTTTATCAGCAGCTGTAAGGAAGGCAAATAAACCATCAGTATCAAATACCACAAATTTCATAAATTCACTATAAATTCTTAAAACAAGCAACACTACCAAGATAATCCAATTTGTATCAACAAACAACACTTCCCAACACACAAAGAGGTTCTCACATTTACTTTTCCCTTCAGAATCACCCCCAGATGATGAGGTATGCACGACAGTCGCTGAGTCAGGCATGTCCTCGAGCAAGGTGTGCAAGGAAGGTGGACGTAAAGTACTTCTAGCCGCAGCAGCAACAGCAGCAGCTGATAGAACTGGACGATCATCCCGATCACCATCATCCTCATCATCACTCACGGCCAATAAGTTCATTCCAGAAATAGCAGCCGTAGCCAATGACAAATCCTCCTCCCTAATTATATGCAAAACACGCCTCACAATATTCCCCACCGCAACCTCTACAACCACATTATTCACATCATACCACACCAAAACACGAAACTAATCGAAAAACTCATAACTTTACACAAGAATCATTCAATAGTCAGATAAACTCGACGAACAAAGTAATCGAAAACACGAAAAAAACTCACCAACAGGATTGGCAGCAATCAGCTGCTCTCCAATAGCCTTGACGGCGTCAATCAAGGCTCCGGCTTGGTTCGCGTACGGAACTCGCTGCTGAGAAATCACCGACCGGAGAAGCTCCGCCGTCTGCTTCGCCGTAGCCTGCGAGCCTTCAATCTTCCTGCCACCGCAAACAAACAAAAAAATAATAACAAAATCGCCAAAAAAAATAAAAACCGAAAAACAAAAGGTTGAAAACGGCACCGTTTCTTGAGCTTATTGAGAAAATCGTTGACAAGAGCGTGAATGTCCGGCATAGTTACTACTGTCAACTGAAATCGAACAACGAGATTCCCTCGTATATCAACCAACCACACACAAAATTTATAACTTTGAAACCAAATTTACTCACAAAAACTGCATCAAATAATATTTAAAAAAAGAACGAATTTTCACCCGAGGCTGAAAGAAATCAGCTTCACACGACGAGAGAGAGCGAGAAGGGTTCACTGTTAGCTTCGTTTTGGGGCTTTGAGTGACTTTCCGGGCAAGCTTTAGGGGTTCGCGTCGGGTTAGCCGGAAGATGTGGAGACTGGTATTGGGCTGGATTGGGCCTAGCGGAAAAAGACCATTTGAGGCAGAGAGTTGAGTGTTGGGCCCGACAAATTATATTGGTTCATTTAGAATTATATGGGGCTTGTTTAGTATAGTCAACGTCGAGTCTACTTTGGACTTCAAAGCTAATTAACAGTGTGTATGATTTATTTTTCAGAAGTAAACAGTGTGTATGATTGTTGATTGTGTTTACGTTGATATACATATTATATATTCAAGGTACTTAATGTAGATGTATATATAGGCAGGTGAGATAGTCATATTACATAATTAACATGTTTGTTGTGATATTGATTTTCATGAGAAAATAATATATATATATATTTTATGTGAGAAGGTTAGTTTGTTGAAATTTATGTCAACTTTTTTTAGCATCAATGTTTGAATTAATCTTCAAATTTTCCAAATCTATATTCCATAAAGAGTAACAACAATGTCTATGTAAATGGAGATGCTGAGAATTGTGTATTATAAGTTTCCAAATAGTTACATTACAAAACCATTAATTTTACAAGAAAGAGATTTTATGGAATTTGCTTTCTCTTTAAAGATTATAGTAACACAAGAATATGGATTCTACCAATTAAATTTAACCTTAAAAAATAAAATAAATGTGTGGCTAAGTGTTAAATAAATTACATCTACATATACCTCGACTGATTAGTGTATTTTTCATTTATATTCATAAAATATGTTCAAATCTTATCATGTGTATTTAGTCTTGCTATATTATGGAATCAAATATCTTTTTAATTCAAAGAAAGCAATTTTTAAAGTAAAATTCTATTTCATCCAGAGTTTTTATTAAACATATATAAGAAGTTTTTCATTATGCTACATGACTAAAGATCTTGTAATGCAAAAGAAATAAATTTTCCAATCATATGTACAATAGTTAATAACGACAATAAATGTCATATTGTCATGCAAATCTATGGGGCACAGATAAGTATTTTACAGAAAAGCATGACTAAAAAGTTTTAAAATAGTAAAAAAATAATTAATATGGTCACGTGATATTGACATTCGACCAAAAATGCACATGAATTTCTTCAAAAATGAATGGAAACTTGTAAGAAAGTAAATTAAAGCACAAAAGGCCAAAAAAACCAAAATCCAGAATCCACGCGCACACCAGCCACCTGACAAAGCCTAAACGCATATAAAATATCAAACCGGCCTGCGCGTAGATCCAATCTCGACAATTTAGCGTCACAAAAAAAAAAAAAAAAAAGAGAGAGAGAGAAAACTGAATTTAAAAAAAATTCAAAAATTCAAAGAAAAAAGAACCAGTGGGCCCCACATTTTTGAAGTTGAACTGAAACTTGCCTTTTTGTATTTTCTCGAGAAATTTCTCTCTCTCTCTGCCTCTCTCTAAACGGCTTTAATTTGAAATTCCTGCAATTCAATTGTCAATAAACGCGCTCTCTTTTCTTCGTATCTATTGTTATTAATTGTAGACGGCCACACACCGAACCAATTCTGTTTTTCTCTCTCTCTCTCTCTCACTTAGGGTTTCTCTTTGCGTTAGTGTTGGTGTTGGTCTTGCCTGGAATGGGGTTTTGATTCAATTCATTTTTAGAGGTAAAGTTCAGATTTTGTCATCTGGGCTTGGTTTTGTTTGCGAAATTGTATCTGTGTTTTTTATTTTGTTTTGTTTTGATGAGTGTACATGTTTGATTCCATTGTAGGTGGTAAAAGTTTCCTCTTTTTTATTTTTTATTTTTTATATTGTTGTGATGTAAAACGTTGTTTATTATGGAATATTCTAGATCTGCTGCAGATTGCTTTTGAATTCTCAGGTGGATTCTGTTTGTTTTAGGGTTTTATATGATTGCTCATTCAAAGTTTCCTTTTTTATTGATTGTCATGGATTTTGATTTTGTTCAACGGTTTTAAGGTACGTTACACTAGGGTCATACTGATAGATTGAAATATTTTTGGTTGTTTAATTTGTAGTTTATGCATTGGCAAAATTTGACTGATATATTTTCCTCTTTGGGTTTGAATATGATTTTGTAAAATGTCCTTTTCTTTTGGGTGTTGAATAAATTAAAAAAAGAGAAGATTTTTTCTGTTGTTGGGATTACTGGGTTTTTTGAAGCAGTCTCTTCTCTAGGAGACAACAGTGTTCTTTTGTATTTCAATTCGTGTGTTTTTTTTCCAATGTGTCTTCCGCATTGCCTTCATTTAAGTGTTAGAGTTCGTGACATGGGGTAATTTTCTCAATAATACTTGATATGTTGGTTGCTATTAGTTTGGTGTTTGGTCTTCATTGGATTCTTCTATGTCGGTTTGTTGTGGTATTTTAGAGTATTTTTTGTTGATAGAACGGTTATTATCAGACTGAATTTTTGTCCAGAGCTTATGTCTATACATGTTCATGTATAGACTTGTTAATTTTGTAGCTTTTATGTGCTTATTGTTATGAAGTTTACATGTATGCAAATTGATTGAACTCTGTTGGGTTATAAATTTATCGTTAACTGATGCTTTGCAATTATTGATACATTAATGTGCTTTTGCTGAATGAATGAAAGGAATTGATATTGTTGTTTTGACTTTGTTTGATAAATGATGGAGATTTAAGGGATTATGTTTATAGGTTGAGGAATCAAAACTTGACCCGGATATTCTTCAGGAGGAGGGCAAGGAGATTGACTGAATAACAAACGGTGAGATTTCCTTTTGGATGAAGATACACGCTGATTAATCTTTAAAACTAGATGGTTCTTTTTAGTATTGTTTGTCTATTTTCCACTGCTTTATTATCATTTCCTTTTCGTCTGCATCTCATAAAGAAAAGATTCTTAATTTTTTTTTGATGAACTTATCTTCTATCCCCTGGTAAAATTTAGCCATTTAGGGCTTAACATTGGAGCCAGGGTAACATGTAGATGTGTTGAATACAAATTTAATTAGATTGTTAAAGGGGTTCTTGATTATTTAATTGAAAGCTCCATTGGAATTGTAAGTAAGTTAAAGTTAGTTAAGCGTCCTTCATTTAGCTGATGAAAAACTAAATGTTCAACAATTTTCTAAAAATCTTGTTCTGTAAAAGTACAAGCAGAAGATTGGGGTCTACCAATGAGAATTGTCACCTTAAGAACTTGAGAGATTTGATCTACATTTTAAGTTTGGGGAATGTCGGTAGAGAGATCTGAATTAGTGAAAAATTTGTAGCAGGATTGAAATTTTATGATCAAAGATTGTCGGAAGTTTCAGTTGCTATAATTGCTGTAAGTTGATTGTCTATTGTTAACTTGATTTGATTCGTGTTTTTATTTTCAATTGTCAATGAAAGCATAAGATCTGAGTATGGCCAGGCCAATATGTTGATTTAATACAAATGAAACAAATTCTGATTATGAATGGATAGTGTGTAAGTTTCATATGTTTATTTGTAGACTCTTTGTACTACTATGGCATCTGGGAACCCATTCTTCGATGATTTGCGAAACAAACCCGAGGTTATTGATCCACCTCAAGTTGAAGACCTTATGGATGTCAGTGAATCTTCTGTGAATGATCCAACTCAAACTCCTGTAAAGCCTAATTTGACTGTGTCTAGTAGTGTTCGTGAGCTCTTGGAATGTCCCGTGTGCTTAAATGCTATGTACCCTCCTATTCACCAGGTTTGTTTACATGTTATTTCAATGATCGTCAGTTGATTTCTTGAATTCGTGATCTGCATGCAAATGCAATTTCGGTGTCCATGCAGTCATTTGTGAATCCCAATAAAATATTTTAGTACTTATGGAACAATCTAACGATAGTGTTGTTTTTTTTTCAATAATATAAATAAAAAGGAGCCCCATATCTGTTGTCTATTCTACATACGTGGGTGGTAGGTTGTTTTAAAAAGTTGATTTGCAGGAAGCTGGATGTTGTGAGTTTAATTTTTTATATTTTCCTAAATAGTAATACATACATCCTGTCTCACAATTTCATGTTTCTAATGATAGAGAAACAGTAGATTTGCTAGTTTATCAAAGTGTGATACATATATATAACAGAACACACATATAATTGAGCTGCAGGGCTTCATGCAATTGCACTGCATCCTCACAAAGTCCTAGTTCATGTTGCATGAAATGTCTGTTTATTTTTCTAGACAGTCAGCTGAATGCATATGATGTGTCTAGATGCTTGCATTCTTTCCAGTGATGATCTGTCTTGCTGCAGTGTTCAAATGGGCACACGATATGTTCTGGATGCAAGCCCAGAGTGGGCAACCGCTGCCCCACTTGCAGGCATGAACTAGGCAACATCAGATGTCTTGCTCTGGAGAAGGTGGCTGCATCTCTCGAGCTTCCTTGTAAATATCAGAGCTACGGGTGTATTGGCATATATCCATACTACAGCAAGCTAAAGCATGAATCCCAATGTGTCTTTAGACCATATAACTGTCCCTATGCTGGATCAGAATGTGCGGTAATGGGTGATATTCCATACCTTGTGGCCCATCTGAAAGATGATCACAAAGTTGACATGCACAATGGCAGTACTTTTAATCACCGCTATGTCAAAGCAAATCCCCATGAAGTTGAGAATGCCACATGGATGTTGACGGTATTCTTTTTTATTAAGTTTCCTGTTTGATACACTTCTTTTTAGGTCAGAGTTTCTGTATTCTAGCTAGATCACTGAATTTAATGTCTGTAGCTGATTGTTGGAGTTATTTTTTCGGTCTTCTAGGTTTTCAGTTGCTTTGGTCAGTACTTCTGTTTGCATTTTGAAGCCTTCCAGCTTGGTATGGCTCCTGTCTACATAGCATTCTTGCGGTTTATGGGAGATGATAATGAAGCAAAAAACTACAGCTACAGTCTTGAAGTGGGTGGTAATGGAAGGAAGATGATATGGCAAGGGGTGCCCAGGAGCATACGAGACAGCCACAGAAAGGTTCGCGACAGCTTCGATGGTCTTATCATCCAACGCAGTATGGCTCTGTTCTTTTCAGGAGGAGACCGGAAAGAACTGAAGCTTAGAGTGACAGGTAGAATCTGGAAAGAACAGTGATGGGGTCAATTTTTTTTGGCAACTTGTATTAATCATCCGTTCAATCTGATTAGCTGCTAGATTGGTTTCTTTAGTCTTATTGAGTCTTCTGGTCATGTATTTTTTGATTTGAGGAGGCAAACTCTCTTTGCTTGACTTCTTTGAATACATGAGTGAGAAGACATGACTTCTACAATTCTAATATTTATCCAAAATGATTCTCTTTTGCATTTTACAGTTGTATCTTCTCATTCATCCGATGAATAACTCAACGATAATTTAATGGTCAAGTATAACCTTTCAACAAGTCGGAAAGGTAAAAAAAAAAAACTGAACCTTTAATTGCTAGATTTTAATAAAAGTGTACTAGAGGCCACCGGCAAAGATCCAATAAGTGGTCACAATTTTAAATCTTAAGTCAATGTATCTCTAGAAGCTGACTACCGCCACCGATGGAGGATTGTGTCAACATGGTAGAAGTCACTGGCATCCTCTCTACTAACGCACGTCATGACCATTAAGGATGCAAGTGTCCTCTTTTTGTGAAGGGAGGCCTCCACTATGGAGTTGGATTGGTTTGATGGTATTGTAACTAATGAGTCGTTTGTTTTTTTGTTTGAAGATTGAACTGTTGTTGAAGATTGAAGATTGAACAGTAAGTTAAACATAAAATCTTAATAACATATTTGTTTTTTTATTATTTACTTCTGAATATATTATAAATTTATTTATTTTTAATATTAAAATTTTCTGAAAATTAGTAATTTGATATTTATATTCTTTTAACTATTTTAACTATTTGTTGTTATGTAATTTTAATTAATTTACACAAACATCAGAAAATAAATAATTTAATAAATTCTAAAAAAAAATTATGTATATATTAATAACATTTTATTCATAATTAAAATATAATTAAAAAATATAATAGTATTAATTATATTAACATAGGTTAAAAAAACAACCAAAAAATTAATGCTTAAATTGTAAATTAAAATATATTAGTTTAATTACAAGATAATTTGAGATAAGATATATTTAAATTTTTCTTTTCAAATATATTTTTTGTAAGTATCAAGGAAAAAAAACTAAGTAATATAATATTAGAAAAAATTTGATATTACATTTTTTTAGGGATGATAGATTTGAAATAAAAACTTTAAATATTATTAATTGATTTACAATCAAGTGAAAAGTTAAAAATTTTTATTTAATTTTTTAGTTGCTTTCGAATAGTTTTAAGTGGTTTAATCATTTAAAAAAAATTAAATGGAAACAAATTAATAAGTGTAATTCAACGCTATTAAGTTTTAAATGGAAAAAGCAAACAACCCCTAAGTATTCCATTTGAGATGCATCATGGTTCTCCAAACACACAATCAGCATAAGGTATTACATTTCACAACAAATTTCTGCTATTTTGTAATGCTGTAAACATGGAAGAGTGACTGCATTAACTTCAAACATAAGCTTTACTAGAAAACTTTGAACGTGCATGCAACAAACTAGTTTCAACATTTCATTAAAAATCCTTGTTCTAATCATTTTGTTTAAATCGTCGAGGAAAAAAAACTCTCAGTTTATACTGATGCAAGTACCAAAATAGATCGTCTTTGGAGGCTTTCTCATAACTAACAGCACCTTGTTAGTCGGTCAATTCTCACCTCTTCTCACCGCATAAACATCTAGCAGCCTGTAGAGCAAAATATGTGAGTATGATATCAGCACCAGCCCGCCGGAGGCACATCAATGATTCCATCATAACCCTCTCTTCATCAATCATCTTGAGCACCCCACCAGCTTTGATCATTGAGTATTCACCCGAAACCTGGCGTCACCGAGAAGAAGTGATTAAAACTAACTCGAACAAAAGGTAGCCGAAATTAAAGTAGAACAAAAAGAAAAAAACAAAGCCAAAAAAACAAAAAAAGAACTCCGAATTGATATTTTGACATCCAGCAACTGGAAAATAGTTATCGAGTACCTGATATGCTGCAATTGGCAAAGGAGAATTCTGTCTGAGTAGTCTTATAATATCCAAATAAGGAAGACCTGGTTTCACCTGTGAACAATCAACTTCAGCATTAGAGAATGTTATATCACTTGGATATTCAAAAATTTATAATGACAGCAATACCAACCAGAAGGATGTCAGCTCCTTCAGATTCATCTTCACGGGCCTCAACTAGAGCCTCCCTGTAATTTGCTGGATTCATCTGATAACTTTTGTTTACAGGTCAAAACAATATACAAAAGTGAGCATCAGAACAGAAAACACAAACTAGCAAAATTTACCAAACATTTTATAATTAACTACATACGTTTTTTTGTCTCCGAAACGTGGATTGGAGTCTAGTGCCTCTCGGAATGGACCATAAAATGAACTTGCATACCTGTTTGCAAGTCAGAAGGGATCTGGCATGTTAGATACCATGACAATGATTGCACTGCACCAAAGTAGCCCAAAAGAAGCAGGGACACCGATCTTATCCATGTTATCCAACCAAGAAAAATTTGGTTTATTTTGCAATGGTTTTGCTCAAACAATTGACAGACAGAGAATATGCCACAAGCAATTCAGCAGATTTGATCACACACCACATGAAGAAGAAAATATATGCTACAAAATGGATCCAAAATAAAAGAATCATCCTACACATAGAAAGAGGATGAGAGGGACAACAGATCAAACCCATCCAATCAAAAACCTAAAATATTTATAGCATTCCCTCGATTTTGTTCAATATACCATGATTTCCGAACACAATTGCAGCATTTTCTTGCTAAAGTAGAATAGTCTCCGCAATGGTAACACACTCATGGTTTATTCATAAAATATGAGACATGAATTGAAATTGAAAGGAAGATAGATAAATCATTTAGTTAAAATTACTTTGCTGTGTAGGACATGATAGATACATGCTGAAATCCTTCCGCATCAAGAGCTGATCGAATTGCCCCAACACGTCCATCCATCATGTCGCTGGGGGACACAACATCTGCTCCTGCTTGGGCCTATCAATACAGATGTAACAACAATAATATAATCAGAACTAACAGGGTTAAAAAGTTTAATTGCAGAATATTCGACCAAATTACCTGGGAAACAGCTTGTTTACGTAACTGGTGCACTGTTTCATCATTCATTATAACTCCTACAGAATATCATGGAAAGTAAAGCATATGAGTAAGTCGATGTCTGTAATCACATAAAACTAATTTATTTAAGAATAATTTTTACCATGCACAGAAGCACCTAATTAAACAAGCTTGAGGTTGGCTATATAATTAGCAAACCAGCCGTAATGTTTTTCAAATAAATTGTAACTTGTTCTAACTAAATTCTAATCATATCCTACACCCCAGTAATAAAACATATAACAGGTAGATATTGCCAACACAACTATAGCTGTTCATTATATGGGACTTGTTAATTGGATAACAATTTCAATAAAAGCTTCTGTCACACTTGGATTTTATAAATATAGCAGCAACAAGAATATAAACTTACCATCTTCTCTAACAATACCATCATGCCCATCAGAGGAATAGGGATCTAATGCAACATCGGTGTAGATAACCTAGTAAAAGAAAAGGTTAATCAAAGAGATTGCCACCATCTCCAATATAAAGAACCCTAACCTTGAAAACCCCATTACTCCAAAAGATAAAAACTATTTATTTGGCTTACAAGATCAGGGAATTTGTCCTTGAGCAGACGTATTGTGCGAGGCACTAAACCATTATCATTATAAGCTTCATCTCCTGTAGGAGACTGAAAAACACACACACACACACACAAAAAAAAAAAAAACATTACATCTAAAACTCCATTTCACAAAAACATAAACCTCGATCGAGAACACAAATACCTTCAAAGCATCCGGAACTTTAGGAAACAACACAACACTATTGACACCAACATCCCGCGCTTTAGCCACCTAATCAAACAAAAAAAAAGTCAGCCCACTCATTTACACTCTTCTAAACACGATACATCACCTCGACAAAACTAACAATCCAAACAAAAAGACAGTCAATTCAAGATTTCTCCTTTCTATATAAATCAATCACCTCTTCGACAAGTCCATGTCTCCATCCAAGTCTATAACATCCAGGCATAGCTCCAATAGGCGAATCTTCTTCGCCTGTAAATATTAACATAACACACACATCTCAACAATTATCATATAATCTTAATGACATAACAAAACCGGAAGCAAACACCAACAAACCTTCATGGATAAAGAGTGGATACACGAAATTCGCAGGCGAAAGATAGGTTTCCTGGAAGGATTCTCTCAAAGCAGGAGACTTTCTATTGCGACGAGGACGCCTACTAAGTGGCTGCCGCACAAATCAATCCACTTCAGCATCAACATAACAAGACCTAATCTAACACACGTAGATATAAAATTCTTGTTCAAAATCGAAACTTTATCAACAAACTCTATTGATTGATAATGACGTATCTACTTACCAACACCAATCAAATCCAGTTCAAAAACTAACATAATAAGAGCTAATTAAACACGTGAAGATATAAAGATTCTGTTCAAAATCGAAACTTTATCAACATTTTTCTATTGATTTGTTTGCTTACGAGAGAAGCAACGAGAGGCGTTCCTGCTGGAGCTACTGGTTTTGGAGGAATTGGAGGAGCTTCTGGAATGTTGCCGGCGACGACAGCCGCCTCGCATTCGGCGTCTGTGCGTCCTCGTTTCTCGCTTGCTTTGACGAGGAGAAGAGATCGGCGTGGTCGTCTTTGTAGGGATTTGAGCCTGAAACTGACTGATGCTGGTGTTGTTGATCGCGATGATAATGCTGGTTTGAGGCGGGTGTAGTGTGGAAGAGCAGCTGTGCATGGCGGCGGCTCGTGGAATATGGTTGACGCCATTGATTCGGTTTTGGTTTTGTAAAAATTTGACCAACAACAAGTTGTAGAAGAAGAAGAAGAAGAACTAACAAGACTACAAAACGAGGAGAAAGTTAGTGGGGAAGTGGGAAGAAACGATCTTACCACTATATCCACTCAGAAATCGACACGTGGCAATGTGATTGATTGACGTTATTTCATCAAAAAATATATATTTTTATATTTTGAGGTATTGTTATGGAAAATATTCTTGCTTCATATTTTAATTAGTATTTTTATAAATTTAGATTATTTTCCATCGACACCAATATTTACTTCTTTTACAAATATAAGAGTTATAGTGGGATGCTCACATTGAATAATTGCTTTGAAGGATGAGGATTAAAGGCAATCTTGACGGTAGCCAATAGGAAGAGAGATACACCAAAGATTTCGACAGTGAGGATATCTAACAGACGGACAATTTCAACCTCCCCACTTAAGGTTTCGCCTTATTTGAAAACCAGCTCTCCACTTATCATTTTGGACAGATAATTTTTTTATTTTATATATATATATATATATATATATATCTCTAAATAGTTGATAAAATAATGATTAAATATGAGAGATTATGTTCGAATTTAATTTTTCCTGATTTTTCGGCAATTTTTTATAAATAAAATTATATGATGAATGTTTAAGGGAACCATATAAAGTTCAAAAAAAAAATAATAATAAAATAAAGAACCACATAACATAACAATTAATTGCATCCTAAGATCATGCCTGGTGATATATAGTGTGGTTGTCAATCACGTCATGCAACCCAATATCGTGTAGGGTTTTAACCAAATCTAACATTTTTTTTATAACCCTTTGGGATATTACCTTTTTTTTTTGAATTTCCTGCAGCATGATTCTTTTTGGTCCAAAATACCCTTAATAGTCCAACTAATTACCACTTACCATAGTTTTTCCCTCCACTGACCCACCCCATTTCTGATTCTCTCTCTAAAATTTTCACCCCATCAAACTTTTTCCTCTCATTCTCTCTCTAAAATGTCTTAACCCATCTACATTCTCATCACTCCTCTCTCTCTTCTTCTTTTTCTTCTTTCCTTTTTTTCTTTTTTTTTCATGAGTTGAATCTGGTTCGCGATGGTGGTCGAGAACCAGAACCATATGGTTCTGGGCTCGACGACGAGCCCAGAACCAGACGGTTCTAGGTTCGCGAACCCAGAACCAGAACCAAATCTGGTTATGGGTTCGCGAACCCAGAACCCACATCGGTTCTAGGTTCGCAAACCCAGAACCATCTCTGGTTCTGGGTTCACGAACCCAAAACCACATCGGTTCTGGGTTCGCGAACCCAGAACCAGATTTTTTTTTTTTTTTGTTTATTAATTATTGATTTGATAATGTTGTTGTTGTTGTGGGAAATGATGATGTTGATGAATTGGATTGATAATGTTGATGAATTGTGGTTGATGATATTGATGAATTGTGGGAGATTATGGATTTTGATATTGAAAAAATGGGAGGGGTAATTTTGTTCAAAAAATAAT
Source organism: Litchi chinensis (assembly GCA_019925255.1). NCBI lineage: Eukaryota > Viridiplantae > Streptophyta > Magnoliopsida > Sapindales > Sapindaceae > Litchi > Litchi chinensis. The sequence continues at coordinate 673,284 of CM034470.1, read as the reverse complement.
AATAAGGTCAGTTTTGATAATTCAGAAAACTAAACGCGCAATTCTATAATTTTTAAAAATACTTTTAAGGGCACTTCTTACCCAAGAAGCGCCCTCTATTATAAATATTATAATTATGAAATGACCCCAACATTTTATTTAATTATAAATTTCACCATAAATTTTCAATTAAGGTTGGGAATCTCAACCTCGAGGTTGGGATTCCCAACCTGAAAGTTAGGATTGGTAGGGAATCTTAATCTTGAGGTTGGGATTATGGATTTTGATATTGAAAAAATGGGAGAGATAATTTTGTTCAAAAAATAATAATAAGATCAGTTTTGATAATTCAGAAAACTAAAAGTACAATTCTGTAATTTTAAAAAATATCTTTAAGGGCGCTTCTTACCCAAGAAGCGCCCTCTATGATAAATATTGTAATTACGAAATAACCCCAAAAATTTGTTTAATTACGAAATATATTTAATTGAACATTCAGGTTGACATTCTCAACCTCAAGGTTGGGAATCCCAACCTTGAGGTTGAGAATCTCAAACTTGAATAAACATCTAAGGTTAGGATTCTCAACCTTTAGGTCGGGATCCCAACCTAAAAGTTGAGAATCCTAACCTATAGGTTGGGATTGGTTTTAAAAAATACTCATTAAGAACATTTTTGTCCATTCATGTTTTTTTTTCTATTTGGGATTCCCAACCTCGGGGTTAGGATTCCCAACCTATAGGTTGGGATTGATTTCAAAAAATGACTCATTAAGGGTATTTTTGTCAATTCATGCATTTTTTTGTACCTTTTTGTACCATCAATTATAAAAGGTTAGTTTTAAGGCATGACTTTCTAAAGGAGTCATTTTCTCAATTTTCCCTATCGTAAGCAAAGCAATCTAGATCCTTTTCGAGGCTGATAGTATCCCATTCACTGCCAAAGCCCAACATATCGGGCCAAGCCAGTCGTTTAACCTCTGCTCGATGGGATGGAATTATAAGTTATAGAGCTAATCGCGATTGGTTAATTCGACGACATTTTGTCATCGTAACGTTTATATTTCCTTGCACATAGTAATCTTTATATACAATATGTAAAATCTCACCCAATGACGATTCTTTCAATCTAATAGATCAAATAAATATAATTCATAGTGTGTGAAAAGTTAAGCTGTGAGGATATAATTGAATTTACAGATTAGTTTTATTTCAAAAGTGATGCAACTTTGAATCAGATAACATTGTAGAAACCACTAGTGGAACCGAAAAACGAATTATATAACGTTAAAAGTTGACATTACATTGCGCACTTGCACACAGAAGCTATAGCTCCTCTAGGTTGGTTTTATAAGATGCCGCCAAGTAATAGAGCAATGTGATGATAAATTAAGCAAAACTCCAGACTAACATGACCATACTTTTTGTTTAAGCTTGTAGACTCAAGGGGCAAAACTGAAAATGAAAAGGATCTTTTAGGAGCATTTAGACAAGTATGCATCCCAACCTTGAAGGCGGTATTCACGAGCTGCCTCCGCAGGATCTGCTGCTTTTATGATTCCACGACCGACTATTATGATATCACTACCCCTTTCATTGATGACCTGAAAAATCATTTATCTCCCGAGTTAGTAAACTGCAATGACATCAATCAACAGGAAAATAAAGCCAAAGAGAGACCAACACATACAGGTATGAGGGGCTTTATACGATAAATGTGAATACTTCGAAAACTCAAAATGGGGCAGCGATCACTTTGAGAACACAAACTGTGGCAATGATCCCTGCCCCCGTGCCACCTTTATCATAGTCACTCATAATTTAAGATTGCAAACGTTTTTCTGATGTAATAAGATAAGAAAAGACGAAAAGAAAAACAAAATAGTTATGCCAGTTTATAAAACTTTGCCAATGGCTATACTTGTTCTTATGTTTGTTTGCACTTCTCAAGCCTACCTAGAAGCAAGTTTTCAAGCCAAATGTTGTCGCTCTACCACAATAAGAAAAACTTGAAATTACCAGCAAGGCAGCAACAGAATGGATTATACAGTGAATTAATTTACATTGAATAAGAAAAGCAGGACAGACAGAATGTCAAGAAATATGAAAAGGGAATTTCAAATGGAGTACAGGTGAACACCAACAATACTTACTGAATAAGGAGTGTTATACTGCTGTCCTAGATTATCACCACCCTTCACCATTTGAACTCCAGGTGTTGCCTGAATAAAAGCCGGATTGACTGGTGCCCCTGGCCATGATGCTGGATTAACTGAGATGAAGCCAATGACAAAATCAGAATGTTGTTCTGCAATTTTCACAGCTGTAGCTGTGTAGTCTCCTGTTGCTAGGTTTCCAGCTGAACTCATTTCAGCAAGCAGCAACAAACCCCTCCCACGAGGCAACCCCTGATTACATGAAGAACAATAAAACCTTTAGAATAGATTAGTCGAACTCTTAAAAAACAAGTTACTACGTTATGTCAGAAAGTACTGACCTTCAATTTCAGGCCATCCACAATTCCTGGTCCAGAGACTATGTGAGCATTAATAATGTCAGCCCAATCCAATATATGGAATATACCTCTGCAACAACCAAATCAAGATCCCTCAGGCAAACACATGGATTTGTAAGGGAATTGGAGAAAGTAAAGGTTGGCACCACAGTCCTACCCTTCATACTGCATAGTCACTGTATTACCAATGTCCGCAAACTTACGATCTTCAAATATTAAGAAATTGTGCTTTTCTGCAATCTTCAGGAAAATAAATAACTTTTAGCTTTAACTTATCAGTAATTTCTACTCACTAACACTTGATAACAACACAGTTATTTTCCACGAAGAATTTCAGAAATATACCGCTCTAAGTTTGGAACCAAAATCCGGAGTAAAATCAGGAAGTATATCAACATGAGTCTTCAATAAGCAGATCTCCGGTCCAACCTGCATAACTTTCGAAATACGAAAATCAGAAGCAAACATATCCAAATCCAGTCCAGTTGTCTTCTAATCACCCCAATGTTAGAATATTTATCTACTACTAATACAAATCACATGAATAAATAAAACCCAGTTTTGTATGCATGTACATATACAACAAATTCAAAAAAGTCAACATAAAAAGAGGACCTTGTCAGCGATTTGAAGCAACTCAGCAGCAGTGGCAACATCAGCAGCCAAACACAAATTAGTCTCCTTCTTGACCATAACTTCAAAAAGCTTCCTCCCAGTCTCATTCTTTACCATTTTACCCCTCTCCTCATACCTCAAACCTTTAAAACCACCACCAACCCGACCCGAACCCGGAACAGCCACCGCCACCTTCCTGTTCTCCTCCAGAAACCTCATCACCGTCTTCTCCATCTCCTCATCCACCTTCCCTCTTTCCCTCAAAACCCTAACCATCTCACTCAGTTTGATCATCGAATGCAGCTCGATCCCATTCTCCTTCAAATTCTCCCTCCCGCCTTGCTCTCTGTCGATCAGCACCACCGCGTCCCTCACTACCAGCCCCGCCGCCCGCAGCGGGCCCGCCGTCTCGAGGACGGAGGCGCCGCTGGTGACCAGGTCCTCGATGATGAGGCAGATTTGGTCCTTCTCGAAAGCGCCCTCAATGGCCTTGGAGGTGCCGTAGTCCTTGATCTCTTTGCGGCGCATGAGCATGGGGACATCGTTGGAGACGGAGATGCAGGTGGCGATGGGGAGGGCGGTGTAGGGGACGCCACAGACAGCGTCGTATTTGGCGGTGGGCGGGAGGGCGGAGATTAGGGTTTTAGAGATTTGGCGGAGGAGGGAAGGATAGGAGACTAGGAGACGGAGGTCTATGTATATGGGGGAGGATATGCCGGATTTTAGCTTGAAGTTGCCGAACTTGACGGCTGAGATCTCGTGCAGCTGAAGAATCAGAGACTCCATCCCGGACGACGACGACATTGCTGCTCTCTCTCTCTCTCTCTCTCAATATCAAGTGACGAAGAAGAATGAGCTCACTTTCTTTAACAGTTGTCAGAATATAAAGTGGCGACACCAACTTACTGGGTTCATATGCAACACCACGCCACTAAGTTTACATATAGAAATTTTATTATTCTAATAAAATATAATTATTTATTTTATTTCTCTTTTTCCTGATAGTAGATAACTATATATGTTTTGATAAATATGTGTCATTAAATTTACGGAGAATCTCTTAAGGAAAATTTAGGAAAATGATCGTGTGGAGAAAGGAAACTTTTCTTTTGACTAAATTGTTGGAAGATTGGTTTTAGATTGTGATCATAATTTTAGGGATTTTAGAATTGTTCAGTAGATTTGTAATGATATTGAAATTCTTTTCAATTCATAATATATTATAATAAATGTTATATGTAGTCACAAATGATATACTTATGTGTTATCTTTTTCTTTTTTTTGCTTCGAAACTGTGTTATTGTTATATTAAAAGACCTGATAAAGGGTGTCCAAAATTATGATTTGTTCAATTGGTTTTAAAAGTATTAATCATTATAGTAAAAGACAAAAAATGGTAAGATTTTTTTTTTCCCTTTTCAATTGGGGGAGTAGGTGTCGCCACTCATGATGATAACCATTCTTATGGCATATGCAACCTTTAACTTTTATAAGCGAAAATGAAGGCCACCAAGAATGATTCCTCGTGTGCAAACCATTGATAAAAAGAAACCATGATTTAAATAAATAAATAAAAATCAAGAGAGGCCTTGATTCGCTATTATGAAAAGTCGATAAAAAAGGCAAGATCAATTGAACATTTATTAAATTAAAAAGGAATGTGTATATTTAAATTTTAGACTGTTACGAATATAATTTACAATATTTAAGTATCATTGAAAGAATTAAATTTACTTCTTATAACTTTTTTTTTTCTTGAAATATTCATATGGGTTATATGATAATCAGAAAATCTACTACGATAGATCATTAATAATACGATTCAGATAACTATTCTCATAATTAAAAAGATGATAACTTTTATTAAAAAATAACTCACAATTCAAACTTGATGTTTTAAAAAGATAAATATGAAATTTGAACAATTAATTTTTCTTATATCAAAGGTAGATACTAAACTACTCATATTAAAACGTGGCGTATTTTTGTAATCTGCATTTGGTTTGTTATGAATGGCAAAGTTAAGGTATTGATTTATATAATAATTCTTCTTTTGAAATAGATTTATATAATAATTTGATTCCATTGGTTTTTGAATTTGTTTAAAAAAAACCAATTTAAATTAATGCATAAGATTTAAGCGTCATAGAGATAATTAATTTAACTTTTCGTAATGTGTGTTTGGTTATTTAATATAAGCAGGTGGACAAAGTTGAGGTATTAGTTTCAAGGTCAGGATCGGCAGCAACTATGTTTTACATAAATTTTTACACACATTATTGTCCGATGCATGAAGAAATTTTTTAAAACAATAAATATTATTATTTTATTTTGAATGTCTCACTTCCGTCCTCTGTTCTATTTCTTCTCTCGTATATTTTTCGGTCTCTTACAAGTTACAACCACTTTAACCTTAACTTTTGATTTTTTTTAAATATATTATTATATCTAATCCATGAATATAAGTTTTTTTCGTTGATTTTTAAGAGTAATCCTATGACGAGAATAAATATTTATCGTTATGTTATATGATCATATATTTTCGTTGATATTATATTATATGGTCATATAGGAAGATTTCTTCTCTATTATGGGGCTAAACAAAATTTTTTTTTCGATGCTACGTCCAGAATAAATAAATATCTATCATTACAAATATATGAAACGGATAATGTAAAGTTCAATTCTCGACAAAAGATGGTCACAAATTAAACCCGACCCGAGTCAACTCGGGCATGCCGACGGAGGAAGTAATTCGGCTACAAGTGGGCCCGGGGGCCAAACGAAAAGTTGGATATATAAATATATATAGAGAGAGAGAGACATGCAAAATTTTACAAGTTGAGTTGGCAGAATCAGGATTGTTGGTTTTGGTTCTCATTTTTTGTCACATTTTTAGATTTAAAAACAGATTTCCTTGCACACTTGCACCCCGCCAAGACCTTGTATGCGGTCCACGTGCCACTCGTCACTAATAAAGACTTCATTTATAATTGAAAATATATCGTTGAAAATAAAATAATTATATATATATCGTAAATGAATTACCTTCATAAGTATCATGCAAAATACATCAACTTTTAAATAATATAAAGTATCAATTATCAGTATTTTTCCATTAATTTTGAGTGATTTATCCTATTTAAAACTTCAAATTATTTATATATATAATCACGTAATAATTGCAAGGTTTAGTTCATTGGTTCGAATTATATTATCCTCTTCAATTCCTAAAATTATATTAGTTTTCTTCACGAAACAAATTGGATATTAATTTCATAATTTTTTTCACCTTTTCTACCATTTAAAATTTTTATTATACTAATTTACAAACGTGTATTGATCATATATTTCTTTTAATGTTACAAGAATGGGTATTTCCTTGGTAGTGTGGCCGATGTCATGAAAATTAATATTCAAATAATATCTTAGTATAAATGGTTAAGCACCATCTTATTCTTAAAATGATGGGTTTTAGGGTATTTTACAGGTTGATATGAGTAGCTATTTCTTAAGAGTATTTGTTTTTAAATTATGAAAATATATATCTTGACCAAATAAATAACTATTGATTTTGAGATATCCTGATAAATTTTTTATTAGTATGATGTCACTTTAAATAAAAATCATATAAATAACATTTGATCTTAACAAAATTTAATTGATTAAACAAATCTTGATCAATTCCAAATTGGATTGATAGATGTCAGGTTATGCATATAATATTTGATTATGATAAAGATGTAATAGAAAGCCTAATTAGTAATTGTATTGACGTGTGATGAACCAAAGAGAAGAGCGCGTGGGGAAAGGGAGGGGCATAAAAGAGATGTGAAGAAAGGAGGAGACAAGTTGCCAAGTCCCCGAAATCCGATTCGTCCCACATTGACTTTGGTGCCAATCTCTCTCATCATTCTCTCATCCAAACCAAACCCAACCATGATGAGAGAATTATAATTTACATTAAAAAAAAATTAATAACATTAAATTTTCAATCTTTCCTTCAATTTTCTAACAAAAATCATATCTTTTTGATCAAAAAATAAAAATGTTCAATCAATAATTATGATTGATTTGAATTGCATTTGTACATTATATATTGGTGCAGAGAAGAACCACCCATTAGTCAAGTAATTACCAATGTAAGAGCCCTTTGATTCTTTCGTTTCTTGCTTTCATTTCTATAATAAGATTTTAGATATATATATATATATATATATATGGTTGTGTTGAAGGTGTAACATTGATTGATTGATTGATGAATTCTAGGTCTTCTGTTTTGAGGCTGGATATGTCAACCCAGCAAGACAATTCTACTAATGTTTCAGGTATTTATTTTCTTCTGTCAATGTCGGAAATTATATACATTTGATGTGAGAGCATGTCTGTGTTTTTTCATTGCTAATCATATTTACATGATTCATTTTGTCTCTCTTAGATGAATGGTTATGATTTGAGAAGGGTTTGATTCAAGCTATATTTTTTATTTTTATTTTTTTGCTTGAATTGGTTTGTATGAAATTGGGGTTCCTATATGTATATTGGTTATGAAACTATGGTGGGTACAATATTTTTGGCTGATTGTTTCAAATCATTGGTTGCATTATTATGCAAGCTATCATCTCTTCTGATGGTCTGGAATTGAAGCTTAGGCACCTATGTGAGGATGCGGCGTTCCGCAGTATCCTGTGCAATGTATGAAAAACTGATTATGGCAATTGAGATAGTTGTGGATTTAGTCAAGTTTGTTAGCACGGTTGTTGATTTGATTTCGTATAGTTCAGTTTCGAAATGGGATTGTCTTTTCGTTCATCATTTTTGAATGATTTTTGTCATTACATGGAATCAAATGTATATTCTCAGCTCCATGGTGGCGGTAAATTAGGGTAGTCGAATTTTAAAGTGAATCTCTATAGTCAATTTTCATTTGCTGGGATGTAGTTGCTGCATTGTTGCAGTATCGTACACATTTAAATAATTGTTGTTCCATTAGTGTGAATGTTTCGTTAAAAGTCATGAAGCCTTTGATTAGATTTCAACATTATCAACAGTTGTTTGGGTTTGTTTTTTAATATTTAAACCTTACAGAATGTTTCTGGATTTTTTTATGCAATGAAAATGAAACACGTTACAAAAAGTAATTGTTATTCAATCTGTTGCCAACGTTGAAATTTTTTATGGTGTTTTGATTATGGTATTAAATATTTCTCATTTTTTGATCAGGCACTTGTTGCCTATATGATCTCTTATGTTCAGAAACACCAAGTTGGGGTGGGCACACAGATCGAAGAAGACCTTCTGGTATCTTGAGCTTTAATCTCTAATTACTTATCCTGAGCTTTAATCTGCGAAACTTTATAAAAGCAGATACGGCTGCTATAATGGCTTGCCAGATTCTGTATTTTGAATATGCATTATATCTAGCCTAGAACCAGAAATTGTGTAAGATTCCACTTCATACTATTTCCTTTACATGTATGCTTATTTAGATGTCGTGAAGGACATTATCTCTTCTTTGGCCCTTCATAAACTTATCATGATACAGAGTTTTATTAACCTTGGTCTATTTTAATTCCAATTTTTCCTCAACCAGGTGCACAGAAAAGATTGGAGAAACTATTGCGTCAGTCTGGTAATGAGGTTTGTGCAGATTGTGGATCTCCAGATCCAAAGTGGGTGTAAGTATTTTGTCTGGATGGAACAAAAGATTCTACCATCTTGTTCACTTTGTCAACATTCGAAGTCACACCTAGTTGTTACTATGTCTTCTATCGTCTTTTTTTTTTTTTTTTCTTTGGGGGGGGGGGGGGGGGGGGGGGTGGGGGGGGGGGGTGGTGTTGATCTTGAGTATAACATTTGTTCCTTTTTTAACCATTATGATTTGGATATAATGTTCCAGGATCACCCTATGGATGAGATAAAGTAGATGGGTAGACTAAATTAAGATATGCCATGTAATAGGGTATTATACTGATCAATTTAGTGTATTACTAAATGATTTTGATAACTTCTGGTATATTGGATGGTGAATCTATACAAAATATCCAGATACCTTTATCTCATGTTGGATTGAAAAATATTTGAAATTTAAAGCTAAGTAATATGAGCAAATTTGTAGAAATTTTCATGCCTGCTATTCTCTCATGTTTCGCTGTGAATTACTAAATAATGTCTTGAAGAGTATGCTTTCTATTTAATATAACATTTTAAGATAATGTTGACAATGATCACATTTTATTTATTGGCATCAAGCTTTACTCTTCATTTTTATCAGATATGATAAATGTACCATTTTTGAAGATTTTGAGTTCCGTTTTGAGTGTAGAAGTCGAAGCTAAATTGATATTTGATTGATTTTTTTTTGTGTTCTTGCTCAGAACATGTTATCGACATATACTATATGTAATATTTGACTGTGAATCACCTTTCTCTCTATCTTTCAATCGGTCTATAGCCTTTTTTTGTAATTTACTGTCACTTGGTGTTAGAGCATTAATTATGTTCTTTTATATAGCATCGCTATAGCTGTAAGCTCATATTAGTGCTTCTTTATGGCATGACCATCACTTGTCAGTGTCTAGTTCATTGCACCACATTTTAATTGTATGATTTGGTGGATATCAGATCTTTAAGTCTTGGAGTGTTTATATGCATCAAGTGTTCTGGCATTCATAGGAGCCTTGGAGTGCATATATCAAAGGTATGGTTTCCAAACTACACTTTGTGAAGTGCTCTTGTAAAATAGAATGTTACAGTTGCCATCAAATGTGACCTTGTTTTGTCATTGAGGAAAAATATGACATAAATGTCTACTGTTCTATTTAGGAGAATATTGCTACTATATATAAAGAAACTTGAGGAAGATACTGTTGATATCTGTCCCAACCATTCCACAATTTCAAACTATCATCTACTATTAACTACTTGAGTTACAGAATTATAGCCTTATTATTGAGTTTTGGGACGACAGCCATTCAGATTTTAGCCTTGCTCAACTCCTCTGTAAGTTGTAAATAGTGTTAAGGATATTGTTCTAGGTCGGGTAAAAAATATCTATATTCTATGATTATTAGTTAGTTAGAAAGTCATCAATTAATACCTTCAGTGATAGTATGCATATCTTTCAAAGGATCCTGATCTAAGTTTTCATTACCAAAATAGTACCCTTCCTCTCTTCTTATTGTTTTACAATTCGATGTTCTAATTTGATTTAACAACCTTATGCAGGTTTTCTCAGTAAAGCTAGATGAATGGACTGATGAACAAGTTGATTCTTTGGGAGATATGGGTGGCAATAAGACCGCAAACAGTAAATTTGAAGCTTGCATACCAGATGATATAAAAAAACCGGGACCTGATTCATCCATACAGGAGCGCTCAGATTTCATCCGGTAATAGAAGCAGAATATTAGTCATATTTATGTACAATAAATGTAAATCATATTAAATCCCTAATATATTTCTTGAAAAACTCAGGAGAAAGTATGAGAAGCTACAATTTTCATACTGTAATGAAGAGAATCCAGCCTGTCCATTTCCTGGTCCTCATAAACGCTCTTCTTCCACTCAAGGTACTTCTTCAAACAGTTGCTCTTCCCAAGATAAAAAGCAGTATGATAAACAAGCAACCAGACATCGTATCGGAAATGCATTTCGTAACAGCTGGGGAAGGATGCAGTCTGACAGCAAGAGTACTAAAAAGAGCAATTCACTGGTAATGGTTTTCTGTCTGAGTAATGTTATTCTTATTATGTTAGTGAACAAAACAAAGGAAAATACATAATTTGTTGGAGTGAAAGAGAGATGAGGATGTCCAAATCCTTTCGTAATATATATTCAACATTCTCAAGGTTTATAGTCCTGGCATGTTCATGTCTTATTTCTATGTCTGTTCTATGAGGCCTTATTGGCAATTTTATAAAAAATGGAGAGTGTTTTCTCAAATTGAAGTAAAAACCACCATCAGATTCCGGCAGCTTCTATATTGAAAACAATGTCAAACTGCTTTTTCTATGGGTGGAATCTCATTGCTTCCCTTATGCTGTTTATAGGCAGGTATGGTTGAGTTTGTTGGGTTGATTAAGGTCAATGTGGTCAAAGGCACCAACCTAGCTGTTCGAGACGTCGTGACTAGCGACCCATATGTCATCCTCTCATTGGGTCACCAAGTAAGGCTCCTCTCATGAATTCCTTGACATATTGTTATGTTCAACTGAAATGGATAAATGAATGTAATAAACTTTTACACTAATATGTTCCTTCATAATCTCTCTGGTTGCAGTCCGTGAAGACACGTGTCATAAAGAACAACCTGAATCCTGTCTGGAATGAAAGTTTGATGTTGTCAATTCCTGAAGACATTCCCCCTTTAAAAGTGGTGAGTTAATCTAGTTTATGTTTTCTGGAATATCAGCATGTGGGGTTAGAAGTACAGAACTGGAAACGCTCATAGCACTCTATAAATATTTGAATTTGTAGTATATCGTTTGTGAATTACTCTCTTCGTTCTAGTGTAAGTCAGCAGTTCTTATTTCTCCATGAAAAAAGCATGCCATCCTGTTAACATGTTTAAATCATCTCACTCAAGAATCAGCGAGGGCTCTAGTTTCCTATTTGAATTTGCTAAGCAGATTTAGAAGATTGCTATTATATAATAGAAAAAAGAAGAAATTCTCACTCATGGAGGAATGCTTCCTGCCAAGACCATTTCATGATAGTCGATAAGACTGCTTTTTGAAATGTTTTCTCCTAACATAAATGAAATCTTTAGGCAGAATCAATGCTCTAAATATGAGTGAATTTTATGGATCCTTTACACTTATTAGGTATCCTAGACTTTTTTTATAGCATTCATATTTGCGTCTTTAAGGTCCATATTTGTGTTACAAATAACAACTTCTGGTATTGTTCAATGCAGCTTGTATATGATAAGGACACATTCTCAACTGATGACTTTATGGGGGAGGCAGAGATCGACATTCAACCTCTGGTCACAGCTGCTAGAGCCCATGAGAAGTCCAGCATTGACGAGTCCATGCAGCTTGGTAAGTGGGTAGCTAGCAAAGACAACACTCTAGTAGATGATGGTATCATCACCGTAGAAGATGGAATGGTGAAACAGTTAATTAATCTTCGGCTGCAGAATGTGGAGAGAGGGGTGCTAGAAATCGAGTTAGAGTGTGTTCCTCTCACTCAATAGCTGGTTGTAGACAGCTTAAGATACCAAAACAAGTAAATATTGAAATAACAAAACTGGTGTCTACTTGACTGTAAGATATATACTAGGACAGACACACACACTAGCTTTCTCAGCTTGTCTGCTCGGATGTATGCCTTTGTTCATCGTTGAGATGATTTAAGGGATCTCTCTCTCTCTCTCTCCTTATGTTTTGCATATCAAGATCTGTGGAATATGTGTCAATTCTTTCAAAGATCTGGATTTGATATCGATTTGCAAATTCAAGATTTGTTATTGATATAAATTTTTTGACACTGTAAAACTTAATAGTTTAACGTTGAAAATGATGTGTTATTGTTAAAACTTTTATTCGTTGGAAACTCTATATCCTCAAGGACCAATGATTGTAAATATTAGAATACTAAGCATAGATATATATGGTTTATGATCTAAAAATGAATAATCAATGGAATGATCCTTTAGATAAAATCTCACTAAGAGAATGTTGTTTCCATTGATTCTAGTTTTACTTTCTTTTGTTTTTAAGAATGGAGCAAGTAGTTATTTATAGTTGATGTAATTGGAGATCTATTGTCTTATCTATAATGAGGTAAAAATCTTTTCTCGAGTTCTTTGATAAGAAAACTTCAAATTTTGTTCTTAGAATAAATCAATTCAAGATGATTGATGTAAAAACTTCTAAATTTCAATCCATACCATATTTTATATTTGACTTTTTCATTCTCACAATTACTATTGGGGTTAATACAGAGAAAATATCATTTTCACTACACGAACGACACTCAACTTTTAGCCTAGGATTGCCCAGCTAATGCTTATTAATTATCAAAATTTATTTTATCTACTAATAAGCACGCGAAATAAAACTCACTTAAATCTTCATTTATAGTTCATCTACTAAGAACAGCATGATTCCAGTCATCCTTTCAATTCATTTTGGTAAATACAGTAATCACAGCTAAATCATAAATGTATCTACTCATGCTCAGAGATTTTGTTCAAGCAAATATATACTTGAGATTGATAGTAATAAGAAATAGATCACGACAAAGACTTCCCAAGGCACAAACTAATTATAACAATCATGTCACAAATTGCTTCAAAAGGGGATGCTTATCCATAAAATTAGGAGAATGAGTAGATACAGTTGCTCATACCAGCTCAGAAAACTGGTGTCTTTCCAAAAATAAACATTATTCAACTGAAATTAGATAGAATCAATGGCAGAAAATTTTAGCCAAATCACTATTCATTCTGTTATTCAAATCTTACAAAAGGAAAAATAAAAATTGAAGTCACAATGAGTCACCTTTGAATTCATAATGGATAAAAATAAAGTTCAAGCTACTGTTATAAATCTATCAATTAGAGATTTTTTGCTCACATTTCTAATACAAACAGGGAAACAAACTCAGATAACAACATTTCAATTAAAGTTAGATTGAGTTAAAAGAGAATTCCAATCTGATTTTTGGAACAATTTGCGGTTTTTTTCTTGTTCAAGAAATATGTTTGATAGATTAAAATATGGTACCTTTTTTTTTTTTTTTAATCAGGATTAAAAAATGGTATCCTGATAGCATAATAAATAGTATTAAAAGGAAATAATATCTTAAACCCGTGAAGACAGAACAATAATCAAGAGTTCATCAAGAGTTCGGACACACAGAATCATCTATCAATCATATGTTAACAAAGCAATAAATGGCAAAGAAAGAACAAATAAATTCAATTAAAAAGAACAAATTAACAAACTGTTTTAAATTGAATGTAAAGGTAAAGAGTTGGCTCGAATCAAAAGCTGAGACAGACGAAAGCCATACTATATTGGTATAACAAATTGTAAACTGACAAGAAGTTAATGAACTATAAATAGTAGTTATAGATCAATTTCTGCCAAAATCTAGGAGGAATAAAACAGCATGAGAGTACATCTCTACGATTTTCACATTATCATAAAACTAAGCAGTTAACAATGATGATTATGAGCAGTTCCACAATGATGCACAGTACAGAAAATGAACTATAAATCCGATAAAACTGAATCTGCACATAGAACTTGATAAAACAAAACAATATATATGTGAGAGATTTGCACCAGCGAATTAAATTCAAAGACATCTGTCATTTCAAACAATTGCACAATCAATTTAGACAAACCAATCTTGCATGCTATATCCATAATGTTGCTGACATTGATTGTTAATATACACAAGTCCTGATAAATAAAGGATTCGAAAAAAATAAAATAAAATAAATGAATACAATGGAAGTATTAAAACTATCTCCGTTGTCATAAACATCATAACATTATTCAGTAATTCCATACCAACAGAGTATGAACTAGCCTTACAAACTGAAGTCACTTTTTTCCTTCCCCAGGAATTTAACACCCAGAACTTCGGGCAGAAAAACAAACCCGTTCTCATTACAATACATGATTCGCAACCTTTGCAAATCAAATCAATAACAGTGACACGACACTAAATATTTACATTCCATAAAGGAGAAATACTCTCCCTAATATTAAAGACAACCAAGACATTATTTCTTAATGTCCTCCATCAAGCCAATAACACACCAATATTTCCCAATTGACAACACCCTGTTCCCAATTGATTAAAACTTTACAAAAGAAAAAAAGAACAACCGACCCCTAAGGAGAACCCAAAGAGCCGTTTTGGATTCACATGCTTTTAACCATATCCACATCATTACACATAAACAAAAGTCGAATTTAAATGCAACAACGCACCAAAGGCAAGCGCAAGCGGCCAACTCAAGAGCAGCAATCCGGGCACCGAATCAAGCCATTCTCATTACATATCAAGCACCTCTTGAGCGCGCCATCGTCCTCGTCGAACACCTTCCTACTCCCACTACAATTGCCACACGGCACAAACCTAACATCCCCACAAGCACCACAGACGAACCCAGGTTCCCGTCTAGGGAACCCCTCAAGAACCCTAGCCAACTCCCCCGTCTCGAACATACCCTTCACCACATCAGCACCCCCCACATGCTTCCCTCTTATAAAAACCTGCGGCAAGCTCACATTTTTCCCACCAAACACGCAATGCAGCTCCTTCTTGTAGGCCGAATCCATGGAAATATCCCTCTCATCAATCCAGACCCTAAACCCTCTAAAAATCATCCTAACCGCGTAACAATCCTCATAAGTCCTCCTAATCCCTCTCAAGCTAGTCAAATACACAACAATTCTGTCCTCTGTACCGGGCAGTTTTATCATCGAAGACTCGTGATTGTAACACAACGACAACGACTTGACAGGTTTCGATAACTTCATAAGCGATTCCGTCTCCACATTCCTAGGTTTCGACGACGACTTGTTAGACTCAAACAAGTTGCAGAGCTTCTTGACCTTTCCTTTAATGGAACTGCTAACGGAGACGACGGAATCCATCGAATTGAATAGCTTGTTGTTGACTGAAATCGCTCGATTCAACGAAGCGTAGTTGATTTTGGGCCGTGAATCAACATTGCCCGCCGCTTGTATCGTGAACGACCGATTGAAACCTGGAGCTGACGACTTGGTGGCTGCGATGATGGGGTTGTTGTTGTTGTGGTTCTTCTTCTCGGATTCCGCCATCGACCCAGATCGTTAAAGGCGATCAAACTTCGAAAGCCAACGCCTTTTTCAAGTTAATGGACGGCTGCGTTGATGGAAGACGGGAAATAATCAAACGGCGGTGAAGGACAGATATGGAATTAAGAGGTGGGATTTGAAGATGGTGTTTGGGTTTTGGATTTGGTTTTGATTTTATTTGTGAGTTGTAGCTGTTGGGGTAAAGAAAAAGAGAGAGAAAGCTGTTTTTTGTTGTTGGGGGAGGGAGAGGGAGAGAGACAGAAAGGAAGAGGAGATGCTTTCAGAAGGAAGGCGTACATTCAAAGTTTAGAATTTTTTTGCTGGATTTCTGTTTTTATTAAGAAATAGATAAATAAAATGGTTTTTAGTTCCTTGTGGGGTCGGTGGGTGGGCGGGCCACTATCAGCCACACCGCTTTGTTTGAACCACGCGGTTTTGCTTTTTTGAATTTCTACTATTCACCTTCCTTTCTTAGCCTTTTTCTCAACCCAAACAAAATTATTCTTTTTTATGAGGTTTATTATACACCATAATTGAACCATTGTGAACTATCGGTATGAAATTTATCTAAAAATCAAACTCCTATTATGATTGTGAAGGGAAAATATGTAAACTATTTGAATTATATGTAGCTTATATGCTAATAAAATAATTATTATAATAATGATGATTATTGTTGTTATTAAATGAAAACAATATTTTTCTTGGGATTGGAGTGAAATGAGTAACAAATTTTGTCCAATCTGATTGGAATAGAAGATTACTAGAGATAACATCCAATGCATACAATCACCAATCTTCTCGAAGTCTCTCTTTTCTGTTAGAGAGAGAGAGAGAGAGAGAGAACTCTCTCATCTGACAGAGAAAACGATTTTATAGAAGTAGGTCTCCGGTCTGATTCGAGTCTGGCTTCAAATTTGTTGCTTTTTTCTTTGTCTATCTTTCTCTATGTTCCTTTTTTTTTTTTCTCTTTTCTCATCTTTTGTTTTTTCTTTTAAGGGGTTTTTAGGGATGGATCCATATAACATATGGATCTAATCCTAAAAACCCAATACGATATGTTTTGTTTGTCTATATTATAGATTTGAGTGAAGATCAACACCTCTAAGTCTTTTTTGTGGCCAACGGCAATGATGATTCCTAGATGATTTCAACAAAGTTTAAGCATTGCAATAAGAAGCCTCAAAACTCTATTAGGGTGGATTCATTTAAGTTTAGGAAGAAGCTCTGATTGTTGTATGGGAAGAATTCTTTCTGATGCATCATGTCCTCTTTTCAAATAACTGTAGTTGTTGCCTTTTGAGTTCAAGGAGACATATTTCTATAATATTTTGTATTGATGTCGATTTTCATTTTGATTCAATTTTATGTATTAGTTTAAGTTTTAATTATTATATGGATTGATTGAATCTTAAAGGTGTCTCGTCATTCTCATGATTGGGAATCGCTGACATTCTTGTTCATCTTTTAAAAACAAGATCTAATTGTATTAAGCATGTTCTTATTGTTTCAAGTTTGGATTTATATTGATGCTTGTAATCAGTAGTTCCCAAATTTGGGATAGTTCAATAACATTTCCAGTATTCAAAAAAAAAAAAAAAAAAAAAATCCAATCTTAATTTGTATTTGTTACAATTTTGATTAATGCAATAATATTGCTTTCATGAAATATCAATTATATTTTTCAGTCCAAATCATACAACGGTTTATTTATAATATATATACGTATATGTATATGTATACAGATTAATACTATGTTTAAATTTTTGTTTATGTAAGAGCTCTAACAATGAACAAGTAGATATTAAAAACATATATATTTAAATTAATCTTTCAAACTAATATAATCTACATAAATAAATAAGTGTACACAATGGACAAGTTGAGATTTTTTTTGACTTGGTTTTGCTACTCCCATAAGGAAAATGATATCCATGTTGAATTTGTTAAATTAACAAAATAAATAAATAAATAAATGTTGGTAAATCATTTCACATGGCAATTCTTGAGTTTTTCTTTGTGTGTTCTACTAGCCTTGTAATAAAACAAAAACCAATGTAGATCGACTTTAAAATGAACACTATGAATTAAAACCCTTTAAAGTCTAATTTTATTTATTTAATTATTTTGGTATATTGAAGCGATTTGCACAGTGCAGATAATACACCTAAATAAGAGAAATATATATGTCTACATAATATATATATATATATATATAAAGACACTCATGCCATCTCATAACACACCTCATCTTGGCTTCTTCAAAAACTTGCATTGATCTGCCAAAAGTTACTGGTACCACAAATATATTATTCAAGTTTAAATATTAGCTTGTAACTTGAAAACTTATAAAATTCAGAGATCAGGCAAACAAGGATTTATTAAGTAGAAACTATTCTTAAAATGTAACAAATTCATTCGTTTTCTGATATTATCAAAATGTAAAAACTGTGAATTTAACAATATAAAGAGGTATGAGATAGATAAAATTCAATCTAAATGTATAAACAACATTAACCTATAATGTTAGTTGAGTGTCAATATGATAATATGAAAATTTTCAATTTTACTCCTTTGGAGAGAAATCCTAGCAGAGGTAGCTCCATCCACTTCCACATCATCTCGTAACTCTGTAACTCTACAAAATCAAATTGAAAAACAAAAATAAATGTCACTGAAAACAAAAATGGAAAAAAGAAGGGAAGGTTGCGGGGGCCGGCGGAGGATGCTGCAGTGCTGATGAAATAGAAGACCTAGCTAATAGAAGACTAGATCAAGAAGCTGAGATTGTATAATTTTATCTTATTTTTGTTTTTGAACTTGAATCTTGTTTACATCTCTAATTAATGAGAAGGTAATAACAGAAATAGCTCCTAAGAAAAGTGTGCTCAGGATACAATAGATCTCAACAGAATCCATAGCATAATCATTAAAATGAAACCAGCATAATCCTATAATAAAATATGAAGCAACATAAACTAACATACCTTGACACGTTTCAATAGATCTTTAGCAGTAGGATCGTTATTGAAATGATCGCGTACAGGCTTCAGCAAATTAAAAAGGAAGAGATTAGCATGAAGGCAATATAGATATTACGCAAAGAAAAACAGACTACAGCAGACTTCTCATTAAGTCCGACCGATCAGGCCATTGGCACACCAAAAGAATTTGTTAGCTCTCATACACATTACCGGAAGCTAAACTGGCAACTGAATGTCATAATTTCTATGTAGTTTAGAACACAGCCACTATTAAGAATTCAAAGGCAGAGTGCGTACACTCACACAATTTCCTTTCCATATTACAACTATTTAACCAGTCAAGCTTGTGCGCATTTCTCTAACTATAGTGGAAAAAGGAAGCAAAAGAAACAGTAGCTCTTTCCTTTACAACAGGATGAGTGACAGAAGAGGAGAGTATTGTCAGACAACAGGTATATGAAAATAAGTAGGATATTTTACATGAGAATTCAGATACACAAGGACCCAATCTATGGTATAAGATGGAAATAAGTAGAATTCAAACGAACAAACCCCATACAAGGTGACACAGCACATCACAAATTTTAGTCTCCACTAGACAAACGTACAATATACTTTGATCAAATTAAATCAGACAATCCCAAAGATATGAACCGGGACCTTAGCTGAAGTGACAACATGATGGGTTGGACTGTATCAAGCAACTGCTCCCAATCAATTCAGAGACACGAAAAAAAAATTACCTGCAATATCTTATTCAGTGCTTTTGATAGAGCAGGTTTCAGGTCAGCAGGATGTAACTTCTCTCCCTCATAATCAGCAATGAGTTCTTCATAGCTTGTATAAGTCCTGCATCACAGAGAAAAACCAGAAGAAACACCTTTTTAGGACATAGTAAACATAATCACAGACATAAAGAAAATACTTCATGATAAGAAAAGCAAAAGCCTTAAAGGCAGAAATTGGTGAACCCAATCCCGTACTAACACAAATAAATCATTAAGACATTAACAGAGTGTAAAACCTAGAATTTTTTAGATCTAGTGATGAAAAATTCAATGGACTCACTTGTCACCACCATTGGCTTCACTTCGCTCCACCTTAAATTCATTGAACCAAGGGAAGATGATGAATTTTATATACTCCAGACATGGATTTCCCTCAACAATCTTTGGGGGACAGTATGCTTTCTTTATTTTCACGTTCACTTCAGCCTAATATATTAACACAGAGAACAACAGAACAATCAGCAACCCTAAATAAGGATAAGTTAACTAATACAGGGCGTTGAGCCCCTAGTTTTTCATAAACTATAAGCAGTATTTTCATACACACTTATCATGATAATTTACTACTCTCGAAACCAGATCATACCTCCTCATCCTCCATGAAGATGGAAGATGATGGATCACTCTTTGACATCTTTTCTTGCCCTTGCTGAAGGCCCGGAAGCATATCTGCATGTCCCGTTATCCAACAGCAATTAAGGAAACAATTAGGATAAAAATTAAAACCATAAAAGTATGTAGACAAAAAATGAGCATACGGTGTGATAAAATGATGGGCTTGTTTTTCCTCTTTATGTCATCACAATACTCCCTTGCTAGTACATTCACTTTCCTTTGATCCATACCCAGCTGACATATATCAGCCTGTTGAGATTTAACACCATTAATAAGCAGTTACCATAAGTTATTACAAGACACTGAAACAGAATTCACTAAACCAAATGATCTAAAATACGAGATATACACAATTTTTTTTTTCTTTTGATACCAAAAACTCCTCCAACCTTTCTCGGTTTCTCCAATCCACAGGTCATGAACAAGAGCTACTGCTTAACCCTACAACTTATATAGTTTCTTACTATCCTAGATGGATGGCCCCAAGGGAAATTAAACCTTAACCTCATGGTTGAAAGCCTAAATCAGGCCTCAACCACTAGGTCCACCCCTTGGGTAAAGAGATGTTGCCCCAAAGAAAAATGGACAATATTGATACTTCTGTAACAATATCGATACTTCTCCTATCTCTTACAGACAATAATAGTGTGTTTGAAGACAAGTTTGAACATATAATATGTTAATGGCTGTGAAATTTACATATAAAGCTGAAAGTTAAGAACAGATCAAGGTGCTAGTAACAAATAATACATAAAAAACAACATGACTTCAACAGATAAAATCAAGTAACCAATTCACTCTTGAACTCGTCCTCATTAACTTAAACACTTGCATTGGAAAAACAATTATTTTTTTTAAGAAAGAAAAGCAGGGTACAGATTTTGGCAGGTCCTATTTTATGAAAGTCGAGGACATTTTCTGACAAAAAAGGAGAAAATTGTGGATAATCTATTGGTAGTTACTAAATGAAAATAACAAAAATTAAAAAAGCATGCGAGAAAATTCATAGACCATTAGACATGTCATTAAAGTGGTTCAATAGAAACTAATAAATAATTGCAAACCTTTCTGTAGTTTGACACGAGTATTTTGAGATAAAACTATATGTGAGTAAAGAGACAAGACCTATTGGAAATCCTCAATCAGAGAAGTACAAGCACCTTAAGGAAAAATATGTCTGCACATTGCATGCATGGGTAGAGGATTGAGGCTGCAGACAACTCTTCCTGCTCGTTACGACCCATAATCTGAACACACCTATAAAGGACAAACAAGCAAAGAAATGTGGTATATCATCAACTAGATGACCATCCCCCCAAACAAAACAAAACCAAAAATAAAAGGAAAAATGGAATCAAAGGAATACAATTCCAATTTTTAAAGTACCTCAGTATTCTAGGAAGCTTGTTCCTGCGAGCTATATCCATTACAATAGGCCAGTACTCAGATGCCCGGGCGTTAATTTCTTCAGAAGACCATAAAAATTCTACTCCTTTAACATCCATCCCCACAGCTTTCCATATTTCAATCAAATAACGTCCAACTGTTTGGATTTTCTTCAAGTCACCTCCCATTTTGTTGTTTAGCTGAGCAAACCAATCAGCAACCCAAATTTTCACCTTGCAACCAGCAGAGGTCAGTTTGTTCACACTTATTGCCTTCATGACACCCTGTTGGCAAACCATAAGGAAATAAATAAAGCAGTTCAGAAAAAGAAACGATATAGAAGAAAAAGTGACGTATGCTCTAAGCGCAATCTTCATTACAGAAAGCAAAAATTTGAAGCAACCCATATCATGGCAAAAGCCTCATTCAATTTCATCAACAGCAACCCAATATCATCAACGTATCTGAAACATGTTAAGAGCCTTTCACACTCTGCTCTATATCTCCGTAAAACAATATGACATGCAATACCAAATTAATAGAAGAAACTAGGAGATAAAGATAATCCATGCCTTATCATCCTTAAGACAAAAGTACGAAACGTCTCTGTACTGATTATATTTTACAAATAAGAGACAAGATCTTCACTTAGCGCATCACATATCAAGTAAATGCTAGAGTATCAACATACACAATAAAACATAATTTTGTCAAAACAAAAACCGTTATCCACGGTATTGCCAAGTAGACTAACCATTGCCAAACACAGAGCATACCAACATGAACAGGTTTTCAAGGAAAGGCATACCTGGGCAATGTGCATTCTGCCAGAGGGTTCAAACCCATCATAGCAAATAGGCTCAGGCTTCTTAGTCAAAAGATTCAACAACTCCTCGTCCTGTATACACTCCTCCCCAACACTTCTCACAATCCGAAACCTCTCCTCCGGACTCATCATCCTAATCCAAGCAACCAACATACATTCATCAACTCAACTAGAACTTCAAACAACACACTCACAATAACTACACGCTCACACTTAATGAATATCTAATAACATCGGAATTCCAACTATATTTATTCAATTTCCAATAATTTTTTTGGATCTTGAATTTTGAATGAAAGCAAGTAGCCTCCAAAGTTGATAGTAAAAAACAAATCTTTCCAAAAGAAACTTACTGAGGAGCAGAGCTGGAGCTGGAGCTGGAGGAGGCTTCAACGGAAAGAGAATTCATCTCATCGGTCGGCGGGGCAGATCCCTCCTCCATGGCGGCTGCTGAAGTCTAAAAGATGCAAACTGGGGTTTTGTAAGGTTAGGTCAGGGTCTTGTGCGGTGAAGTATATCATAAAAAATACCAAAAATAACATTTTCAATAACATAAAATTCATTTTAACCCACCAATTATTAGAAATTCTACTTTAACCTCCCAAACAAATGAATTGCATTCCATACCCAAGATACCCAAATTGCCCCTGGCCTAAAATTACGAAATTGCCACTCGATTTCAAAATTCAAAAAAAAAAGGGAAAGCCGAAATTACGGAAATACCCTTGCTATTTAACATATCTCGATCGGTGAGAATGGGTGACAAACACAACCCGACGAAAAACCAAACCCGGTGTCTGTCAAGCCACGAACCCCGACGCCGACTTTGCACAGTGGCCGTCCATCTCACGCCTTCGCCGTCGCCGTCGCTCTGTAACCACTGCAAACCGCCGCCGAGCACGTCCTCCTACTCCATTGGTGAAGGTACGCCGATTCGTGTATCATTTTGAGACTTTTTGAATTTCTTGCCATTTTGTAGAATTGGTTTGTGTTTTTAAAGGTTGGGTTAGGATGATTATGGTGAGATTGTGCTACATTTGGTTAGGATATGGTTGGATTTGTACTGAAATTGCAGGTTTAGAAGAGTTGTAGTGTGAGAAGCCGATCGGTTTTTGTGAGGCACCCTAAACCGACGTCGGCTTATGTTGGATATCTTATACCGACGTCGGGTTATGTTGACAAACAAAAACCGATCAACTTTATTTGATGGTTAGGGTCAGCTTGTGTTTGGAAACATAGGTCGACATCGGTTCAAGTTGAAAATCGAATGCCAATTAGGCAGATGTTTGGAAAACGAAGACCGACGTCGGTTTACGTTGACAAACACATGCCGATTCGGGTTGGATGGGTAACGTAAGCCGACGTCGGTTCAAACACTTCAACATAATCCGATTCGGCTTACGTTGCACAAACTTAGCCCGACGTCGGTTTATATTAGCAATCAAGACCGATGTCAGTTATGTTGATAACTTAGCCCGACGTTGGTTTATGTTTGCCCTCACAGACCGACGTCGGATTTTGTGTCTATATATGAACCAATCAATTTATTTTGTCAATTTTATTTATTTATTTATTTTTGTTGCTTTTCTTCCTACATATGCAATTCAATTATAGGTACCCGGTACAGCATGTGCTAGAAGGAACAAATGGGAGTACACATAATAGTATGAAGCCTATCGGTTATCTAAATGGATTTCTTTCACAGAGACAGCTTCTGGATAGGTTTAAAGTAGAGAGTTCGATCGCGTATTTTATAAAACAATGTGGTCAACAGTTGCTGACTACTCCCCTTATGCTGACCATTCTTGCTAGAGAGTTAGTAGATTATCCTAACTCACGCCCTGATGAGATGTGGTTTGAGATTGGGGGAAGACCATATAGGTTTGGAAAGCAGGAGTTCTTACTAGTGACAGGACTCCAGTTCGGGTATGTTGACTTACATGTCCTTAAGTGGAAGCAAACAAATGAGGATAGTCTCTTGTGGCGACTTTTTAAAGGAATATCGTCGAGATTGGCTGAAATTATGCAAATGTTAAGGGTCCGAGGGGAAGATATAAGCGATGAGGACATCTTGAAGTTGAGTAATATAACATCGCTTATGATTTATTCTACGGCTTTGATGATCGGTCTAGGGTGGAAGATTATCTGTGGGTCTTGATAGAGGATCTTGATATGTGGAATAAGTTCCCCTTTGGTACAGTCGCCTATAGTAGGTTGATAGAGGGCCTTCATCGGGCGCTTGATGAGGATTGGCTTATGACTGGACGTAACATTAATTTGTATGGTTTTATTTGGGCATTTGAGGTACGATATTTAATATATTATCTTTCTAAATAATAAAAATTGTTTAGTGTTTATATACTAACTAATTGTTTATCAAAATTACAGTGGTGGTTAGTGGAAATGTTTCCGTGGTTGGAAAACAGGGTAGGAAAGAGAGTCATAGGCGGCGATGTGGTGCTGCCAAGATGTATGAATTGGATGTGTAATAGCAGAAAAAAAATAAGGTGGTTTAATGAGCTTAATCATGTAAGTTTCTAAATTAACTTACATTTATTTTCATTTATTGACTATTATCATTTGTAATTATAATATTAAATATATTATAATATGTTATGCAGTTAATAGGAGGGAGTAGCACCCTTGAGCCTACTGATGCAGAGAAAGAAAAAGATTATTGGATTTCTTTCAACCCTGAGCATTTGGTTAGGGAAAATGCCTATAAAGTAGGCGGTGGAGGGGCTGTTGATGAAGCTACAGGTGATGGTTCAAATAATGAGGAGAGGGAGAGAGAGCCTAATAGAGAGGAGGAGGGTGTGAGGGAGTCGAATAGGGAAGAGGAGAGTGAGACAGAGGCGACTAGGGAAGAGGAGGAAGAGGAGCAGCATCATTATCACATCCCAGACCCACGAGATGACTCAGATAGCGCATATTCAGAGGCAAGGACAAAAAGAGCACACGAGTTTAGACAAGGTGAGGATCAGCACGATGACACCGTAGTCCCACGAGGTCACACAGTGGCCCCTGGACCCTCTCAGCGTTAGGTGCGAATTTTGTATGATTATATTACTGTATTTTATTCTTAAATAACTATCCATTTAATTATTATATTGTTATTTAATTAATTTTGCAGGAGCCTCAAACGAAGGTGGGCAAAATTATGGCCTTGTTAGAGTCTATTTTGAAGACACAACAAGAGCAAAATGAGAGGTTGAGTAGGATTGAGAGGGTGCTGAAAATCCGCGTGCCCCCGGATGGCAGGAATGACCCGAATGATGATGATGATGATGATGATGACGATGAGCATGATACTAAAAGCTCTATTCGGAATGAGTACATCCATCGCTCTTTACCATCAAAAAGAGTGTCACCATTGAAAACAACACCATCACCAAAAAGACAATGTTCAGTAGATGTTTCAGTACCCCGTCAGGACCCACCGTAGCAGGATGAGAGTGACCGGGTAAATTTGTGATTTAATTTTTGTTTTAATTTCGTTTGTCAAATCATCACAAACTTGTAATTACAACTTTTAATTTTCTGCAGATTGTAGAGGTCCAGGGGGTAGGATCGCAGCTGCTGAGGGAGACCGATCAGATACTTCCCTATGAGGACCTACTGACCCATCAGGATCCATCGCAGCAGCATGAATTTGATCAAGTAAATTTTTTTTTTGTTTAGTAATTTAATTTTATTTTGCTAATCATGATAAATTTGAGCAGATTGAGGAGGTTCAGGAGGTAGGATCGCAGCTGCTGGGGGAGGTCGATCGGATACCTCCCCGTGAGGACCTTCCAGCCGATCAGCATCCACCGCAGCAGGATGCGAGCGAGCAGGTAAATTTATAATTTAGTTTGTGTTTTAGTTCATTTTTTCAAATAATGGTAAACTTGTAATTACAACTTTTAATTTTCTGCATATTATAGAGGTCCAGGGGGTAGGATCACAGCTGCTGGGGGAGGTCGATCGGATACCTCCCCGTGAGGACCTTCCAGCCGATCAGCATCCACCGCAGCAGGATGCGAGCGAGCAGGTAAATTTATAATTTAGTTTGTGTTTTAGTTCATTTTTTCAAATAATGGTAAACTTATAATTACAACTTTTAATTTTCTGCAGATTATAGAGGTCCAGGGGGTAGGATCACAGCTGCTGGGGGAGGTCGATCGGATACCTCCCCGTGAGGACCTTCCAGTCGATCAGGATCCACCGCAGCAGCATGAGTGTGATCAGGTAAATTTTGTGTTTGTTTTGCAATTTAGTTTGGTTTTGTTAATCATTATAAACTTGTAATTACAACTTTTGATTTTCTGCAGACTGTAGAGGTTCAGGAGTTAGGATCGGGATCGTTGGGGGAGGTCGAGGTCCCACTCCATCATGACCCACCATTTGAAGGGAAACCGACACGGCCTAAACGAAAAATTAAACCGTCGGTATCTCTATTATCACCATACACATATCCTGAACGCGCGAAAAAGAAAAAAAAAAGTGTCAAAGGAGCAGGTGACAGAAACTGTATTGCTGGGGGATGATATGGTTGAAAAATTGTACAAGCAATACAAAACTTCCTCTTCTTTAGATCTCAGGTATTAATAAAAATATTCATTATCTTTGTTTAATTCTATTACTAATCTAATATAACTGGCTTTTAATTCTTGTTTTGATTTTAGGCGTTACGTCGACGGTTATCCACTAGCATTCACCCCTGAAGACTTTTGTACTATTGAGAATGAGGATAGTTGGTTGACATCAGAGCATATCGATGGTTATTTACAATGCCTACGGATCAAAGAAAGCGAGTGGTGGAATGAGGTTCCTGATGAGAGATATGTAGTGCATGGATCGGCCTTTTTTTGTGAGTGTTTACATTTTATAATTACTGAAATATTTTTTTCATCTTTTCATTTCTGTTAAGTAATAAATAATTTTATCACTTGTAGGCGGACTTGTCATTAGTTATGAATAAAGAATATGTCAGTAAAGGAAAGACATTTGATCCTGCTACAGCTGTGATCCCCCCCCACTGGATAAGGTTTGCTAACGGTTTGGAGGACGCTAAAATCCCTTGGTGGTCTGTTAATTATGTAAGTGTCGTACGAATAAAAATAATTGTTTGATTGTTCGAATTCGAACTATATCACTGACGTTCTCAACATGCAGCTGTTGTTCCCATGTAGTTTATATCAGACCCATTGGATAGTCTGCAAGGTGTGCCTAAGAGAGCATAAGATTGTCATATATGATCCAACTAGTTCCATAGAGTTTGTCCACAGGAGAAATGCTATTGAGCCGTTGGTCTGCTAACTACCGTTGATCTTACGGTCGATTGATTACTACGGGAAGACCAACACAGAAATGCCACCTATAGAAAAAATATGGGATGTGGAGCGTGTGGATAAACAAAAAGTGCCTCAGCAACCTGATGGGTAAATATATTTTCTTTAGTCATATATTTAAATAATGTATAATAAATTATCTGACCTAAATCTGTGCGTAATACAGGAGCAGTTGCGGGGCATATTGTGCAATGTACATTCATGATATCTTATGCTCTCTAGAGGGTGAATGGAAATCTGTCCAAACCAAGGAAAACGCCCGTCAAATAAGGGCACAGATAGCATCGGATTTATATATGTATTCCACCCCAAGATATAGAGTAGACGATTGGGGGCGATGGATATTAGATGAGGATGGCAATGTTGTATATGATTGATTGATTTATATTTGATTCATTTATCATCGTTATTTAGTAAATATTTGCTCAAATATTGTGTGGTAGTATGATGGTGGATTAAGAGATTGAGTCTCTATAAGAAATAGTAGAAGTGTTATTTTTTATGCAGGTTTATTGGAAAGTATGTGAAAAAAGAAAGGAAATTTGTCAAAATTTTTCTAAATTATTTCCTTTAAACAAAAAAAAAAAAATTGTATCGGTTTTCGAGAGAATATGAAAACCGTCGTCGGGTTACATAAGGCCACATATACCAACGACAGTATCAACATAGTGATGCATACCGATTCCATACATCGGGTGGATCTGGAATCTAAACCGATATCGGTTTTAGAATTGCCACAAAAACCGACTCCGGGTTTAATAATAGAATGTACATCGATTGCATAAATCGGATGTCTGCAATGTCATCCGATATCGGTTTTAACAAAGCCACAAATACCGATATCGGTTCTTGTCACCCCTTGCATACCGATTTTAAAATTTCTCAACATAAAATTAAGAATTTTTGTTCATTTTCTTTGTTTCCATTGATCAAAAAAGCCTCCAAACTATAAATTTCCTATTATGTATATCTATAACCCAACAATGTAGACAAACATGAGACATTATATCTTGAGTTATGATGTGTACTTTGACCTAATGATATCTAACAATTCAATGTGATAAATATAGTGGATATAGCAATATATTTTCTTAATTCAATTAAATTAACATAGTTTAAAGCCAATGGGGATCATTTTTGTCCCACCAAAACATCATAAAGTGGTAAAAAAAAAAAAAATTGTATCGGTTTTCGAGGTGTCTCTATACCCGACGTCGGGTTTTATGGCAGGCTAAAAACCGACACCGGTGTAAGACGTACAACGAGACCCGACATCGACTGAATTCACCACTACAACCGACGTCGAAAATGCAATGAATCAAAGCCCGACGTCGGTTTATGATTTAAATCAAACCGACGTCGGTTTAAGTGCAAAAACGATTTTTTTTAATTAATTAATTATTTATTTATTTTTAGGTTGTTTTTGTCATTTGTTATCTCATTTGTATGTTTCCAATATTAAAAATTTGATATCAATTTATTCAATCTATTTTTACTCGATTTTTTCACCCTCAATCAAAATAACATAAAAAATTTCAAATTTTAACATAAGATCCTCTATTTTGTTTTCATGTTAGAGACGATATAATCGAACCTGTAATATAATATTAATAATTACGAATAAACTAGTTCAACTACCATAAAAACAGAAATAGACTTCGTTTATATACCAAATTTTGAGCAACAAATGTGATAAACCTTACAACATCATATCTATTCATTACAAATTTCCATCATCTTCTGAGGGTGGAATAGGGAACTGTAGATCACATCGACGTCGCGTGTGTCCAGTCATACCACAAAGGCTGCATTTTCGGGAGGTTCTAACTCGTCCAATAGGAGCGGCATTCACTCGAGCCTCTGTATCATCTTCTGTCATGCTCTCAATGGCAATGGAGCTAGTTCCGGCCTCTCCAGCAATTTTTGTGCTAGTCCCAGCATCTTCAACAGCTTCTGCACTTGTCCCAGCACGTCCAGCTTGACCTACGCTCGTCCCTCCAATAGTAAGGTTAGGACAACGAAGACGGTTGTGTTGTGTCCCCTTTCACCACATTTTCCACACTTTTTCTTTCGACGACTTTCTCCAACTGAAGGAATTCGTATCTCTTTCGGTCTACCTGCTTGTCGTCTTCCTTGGGATGGTAGTACAATCATACTTTTGACTTCTGAAGGAACATGCCAATCTTTTGGGCCAGGAACAGGATTGATCGGACGTGCATATGCAGCTTCTAGCCATTCTTTGCTATAATAATCATGACAAAGTGTATAATAATGAACACCGTTCACCCTGATATACGCCAAAGATAGAAGGTTACCAACTGATATTAAATAACAAAAATATAATAATAAAGTATAATTACGATACCTGGCAACAGCAATTACATGATGACATGACAACTGATCTAGATCCCAATGCCGACAACTGCATGTCCGCTCAAAAGGCCGAACAAAACCATAACCCAGTTCATGTGTGACTCCGAACTGGATCGGCTGTTGAATGGCAGATACCATGGCACTTGTCGATTCATTGGCCATCGAGTTCACATGATCTTCTGCAGTTTTGGTAACCGAAGTTCTGAGTTTCTCAGCATGAACACGTCTATCATTATACCACTTTTGCAGTATATGTCTTAGATATTCATGTGCGGTTGTTATTGGAAGCCGACGTGCTTTCATCATGCATTTGTTCAGCGACTCTGCAATATTAGTGGTCATCATGTCATATCTTCTTTTAGAAGAATATGCACGTGACCATTTTGTCACTCCAACATCAATCAATTTTTTATGCATTTGCGGACATACCCGTTGAATTTGTTCCAAATATCTATCACAATCTGGCCTTGTATAACAATATGCTGCAAGGTAGAACATATCCTCCACATCTTTTTGCTTTCTAAAGTGTTTTTTCAGGTTTTGCTTCAAGTGGAAGAAACAGAATACGTGTGGGACTTCGGGAAAAACATCACCCATCGCATTCGTAATGCTTTTATGATGATCGGATACAATAATCAAATCTGATGGCAAATGTTGTCTCCCACCGATAATCTCTCTCAATCTACTTAAAAACCAAGTCCATGAATTATCTGACTCTCCATCACCAAATCTAAAAGCGATAGGATAAATCATCTCCTCCCCATCTTTGCATGCAGCAACAAAAATCACTCCTTTGTATTCACCTTTCAAATGAGTGGCATCAATCGCAATAACCGGTCTAATGTAAGATCGAAAACCCTCAATTGAAGCTCCAAGTGCAACTAATGAATATAAAAAGCTGTTGTTTTCATCTGTCTCAATTGTAGTCACTGTACCAGGATTTGTTTCTTTTAACATGTGAAAATATGAAGGAAGCTGCTGAAATGACTCATCTACTTTTCCATATGCTAGTTTCTTTGCATATTGTAAAGACTTCCAAGCTTTAGTGTACATGATCTGCACACCATATTGCTCCAACATTTCTGTCATCAAAAGCTGAGGTGTTATACTATCAAAGCCCACTTTTTTCTGATACAATGTTGCTACGACAACAGTCTTCACACTGCGTCTATGTGACTCGTAAGCATCTTGACAACATGTGTGCTCTGGTACATACTTATACACATACCACATAGAACCACCCTTTCTACATCTTGCACGAATCTCAAAACTACAGCTTAAATCCTTGCAACCAGCCTCATATCTAACCGTGCATGAACGTTTGACTTTATGTTGATGCTTGGAATTAAGCACACATTTTCCAACGGCTACATTCAGTTCATATTTACTGTCAAAAAATGCACCTCTGTACAATGTATCACGTCGGATGAAGGTCGACATAGCCACTGATGTACCCTCAATTTCACACTAATCTACACCAGGAACAATCCAATATGGTTGTGAAGGGTTGGTTTCAAATTGTGAACCCGAAAATCGTACTTCTGGATACTCCACGGTCTCTGTATCAGCTCTAGTTTCAATGTCATCACCTTCAGTTTCCTCATTATCATCTTCACTGTTCAATGTCTCATCACCATCGCTAACTGCATCCTGATCTTCATCATCATAATCATTTCCGCCAAAATCAAACTCATACATTGGACTTTCTACAGATGTAAATGCGGCAATAGAAGCTGAAACTTGGTTGCTA
The DNA here is from genome assembly GCA_019925255.1 of Litchi chinensis. NCBI lineage: Eukaryota > Viridiplantae > Streptophyta > Magnoliopsida > Sapindales > Sapindaceae > Litchi > Litchi chinensis. The sequence goes on along the minus strand of CM034470.1, from coordinate 641,315 downwards.
CCACTAGAAGAAATAAAACAATTTTGACCTACACTTATAATCAGACTTGCAATTCTATCCGTAGGTACCTCCACATGCCTTGGATCTGATATTACATTAATGGCAAACTGAGAGACAATAGAGCTAATACCTCTAGAATCTCTCATAATCTTATCAACATAAATTTTTCTATAATCAGCTTTTTTGTCTGAAATCACACCTCGGACACTGAGATCAGTAGTGATTGGAATCTTCACTGCGGGCATTCCCCTAGCTCGGAGTAAATAATGCAAATGAATATCCCATATTCTTTTATCAATGTCAGTCACTATGTAAACGAATTCTACCAATCGAGAAAAATTAACGTTCTTAGGGGCCCCCATCATGAATGTCTCACCTCCAACATAGTTATTCTCATTCCACTCTCCGTTACATTTGACTATTATCGACACTTCACTCATTCCTATAAAATTTAAAGTATAAAAAATTAGTGTAACACATACTTATGTCATATTAAAATTTAGTATCTAATTTCCTATTGCCAAATTCATCAAAATCCAACCAAATATTATATAATTAATATCAAACATACACAACCGAAGTAATAGAAAAACAAAAAACAAAAAACAAAACAAAACAAAACAAAAAATACAACACATCACAGAATCTGATTCGGGTTTTCTGAAATCATGTATCCCGAATCGGTTTTTGTGAATAAACATAAACCGATTCAGGGTTTATGAGATCTTGAAACCCGATTCGGGTTATGTTATTCCATACAACTCGATTCGGGTTATATTAATAAAGATAACCCGATTCGGGTTACACATATTCACAAAACCCGACGATTCGCAGAGAAACGCAGTATTTTTCATGTTCTTTTTTCTCTTCGTTTTGTGCAGATCTCACTAACATCAGGTTAAATTACAACCACAATTCACTCTTATGCCCTAAAACTAAGCAATGTGACTAAAATAATTTGAAAATCAACCAACAACAACAATCACATACCTTAACTTGAAGAAAAGCTTGAATGTAGAGTTTGTTAGAGGCAAAGAAGCTTCGAAATGCAGCTTTAATGAGTAGTAAACAACTTAATAAGTGCACGAAATGCAGCTGTTATGGATGGGAAAAAAAAACGTAAGGATGAAAGATGTGGGAGCCGTTTGCAAGAGAAAAGGGAAGAAGAAGAGTAAGGAAAATGACAATTTCGTAATTTCAGTAAGGTTTTAATGGGAATTTTAAATTGAAAAATACTTAGGGGTAGTTTGGGTAATGTGGGTATAAGTAGTAATTAGTTTGTTTGAGATGTTAAAAAGGAATTTTTGTAACTATAGTGTTAAAAATGAATTTTTCTTTTTGTTATGGACTCAAATTGAAAAGCTCTCGTACTTATAAGGAATCAAATTACAAATTAGTTATCCGGTTTATAACCTATTTTCAAACGAAGCTAACTTCACAGGTTTATTCTAATAATAGAGATATAGCAAAAACATACTAATTATAATCGCGGTATTTCCCTATTGTATCATTTAATTATTTTATTTGGATAGGATTTCTTGTCTATTTTATTGCAATTTAGTTATATATATTCTATTTACATTAACTACAAAATAATAATTAGGAGTCTACCAATCAAATGTCAGTATTATAATTGACACAGCCAAAAATAGCTGAAATCTAGTGCAATCGGCCGTTGAAATTCCAGCTGTGGCAAAGGATGGAGAGGACAGATTCCGGTAGATGAAAAGGAGTCATCTGTTCATTTATTTTTAGCTTATTCAAGCACTCATTATTTTAGCTGGAAGAGGAGTCTCACCTGTTCATGTTTGGTTTAGCTTGTTCAGGCACTCATTATTTCAGCTTGATTGGTTTATTAGTACTCACCATTGTAACTTGGTCTATCAGAATTGTGAATGATAAAATAAACCATAATCACAAACAATCATACAATATAAATGTGAATTTTAAGTTTGTCTCAATAATTCATTTCTCATTTAGTTATTTTATCTTTTATCAGAAAAGTTTGGTTATAAATATAATAGTCAACAATTTCTTTCTAGAACAATAAATAGAAGCATTGATAAGTACGCCAAATTTAATGCAACCATTATTAATATAATAACGAGTTGTAATTAATTTTTGACATCTCTGGAAAGTTTCAAGGACTTGGCAATATCTATTAGCCAAGAATTATTGGAAGTAGTGAAGAGTACTCAGATCATCACATAGAACAACACAGGTACAGATCAATTCACAACACTTGACATAACACAGACTGGACTACTGAATTGAGATCCTCCATGACGATGATAATCGAGACTACACAATTTGTACAGGAAAGATTTCAAGGGACTGAAAAGCTTTTGCGACTCCAGGACTGCACTTGATGAAGATCCAATCGGCTGACAATAAAAGAAAACCTCTGCATTACCAGTAAATCCGAACAAATATATAAGGGAATTATGTCATTTGGTATGGAAGTAATAAAGGAAAGAATTACCCTTATAGACTGCTGAAATTTGTTCATTGAGACGCTGAAACCTCAGCAGCTCCACTATCTGCAGTTCCACAGTTTGATGCATTCTCTGAAGTTTCTAAGCAAGAACTGGTTTTGAACTGATCCATGTGCTGAGGTTCAGGCACCGAACAAGGATCTTTCGATCCTTGATGAGAAAAATTTTGCAGCATTTTCGACCCTTCAGGCATTGATGCTGTTGGCAAGTTCAGTAAAGTCATTGTTCCTTGGTCAAATGGAAACTTACTGGAAGCAGGAGAGTCGGGTGTCTCAGGATGTTTTCCTGACAACTCCAATGGTCTATGAAAGAGCAAATGAGCCACAACCCGGTCAATGGGATTGGTCTCTGTTTCCACTTCAGGCATTCTAGTGTACCTGCATTACCATAACATAGAAGAAAGGCAATTGAAACAGAAGACTCGTATACAGAATGATGATAACTGCATGCTATCTTAGCATTAGAGAGCTATATGACTAATGTACGAAAATTATTTATGAAGTGTAGCATAAACAGTAAACTGCACTTTTTTTTTTTTGAAATGTAAACTGCACTTAATTACCATATTCATTAAATATTCACTTCTAATTTCTTCATAAATGCTCTAATGATGTTACTTGTCAGCTAACAACTATCTAATTTCAACACTTTCCAGGATAGCTTCATGACACCAAATGAATATTTTCGATACATGCGCATAATACATGAAAAATAAACGACATAGAAAGTATTAATCTACTTGAAGAGGAATGCATGTAAAAACAGCATATATTTACCAACCTGCAAGCGCTATTAGCTTCTGCTGTTGCAATGACTTCGGGTTCATCCCTGCTACTTTTGTTATTACTGCTCGTATCACTAGCATAATGCCTCTGCATCACACTTTGTGCCAACCGGAACAAGCTATCCCGAATACAAAATCTTATTCTAACATCCAACTTTGGCAAAACAGAAATTTGGCATTAACGATAAATGCAAATTACTCCACAAGGAAAGAAATTACTCGGCAAAAAAAAAATACCTTAGTAATAACATCTTGAAGGCGGTAAAGTATTGTGTCCTCGACTGAAATATTATCAACTGCCAAGTAGGATGTATTGGAGTCATCTTGCTCTATAGGAGAGTTTGGGTCAAATGAAGGGAGAGGACTTATGTCTTCGACTTCAAGATCAGCTCCCTCAACATGCTGCATTTGGTTGTCTAGGAACTTTGGAGGCCTAGAATGATCTCTAGGAGAATTTTGATGACTGAGCTGCAGCTGTTGTTTCTGAATGGCCAGCATTGCCCGCATTTGCTGCCGTCGCCGTAATTTTTCAATTTTTTCTTGAGGAGTCATAGTCAAAGGCTTTGTAGGGGCAGCTGCTGTCTTGTTTGAATTTGCTTTACCAGGAGAAGCTTCGTAACCAGAATGCAAAGGTTGGTTCTTAAATTCCACAGACTGAACATGGGCCAGCACAGGCATGGCAGGATACGGATTTGTAAGAATCCCATATGCAGAAGGGGTTGCAAATGACGCAGGGATTTGTTGGTACTGCAAAGTCTCAGATTTTTCAAGCTGTCTCTGTTGACTAAGAACTGATGAGGGAGAAGATTGTAGCATGGAGTGACTCAATTGGTTCTCATATTTACTGGATGGAGACCACGTACCATACATACCTTGCAATAATTTTCCCTCATTTTTTTCTTCCAATTTTTTCCGGCCTTTCGACATATTCTTGTGCCTATATCCCTGTAGAATTGGAGTATGGGAGAGAAAGTTTATAAGAGTGACATTTTGGAGGTTAGGAAGAGCAGGAAACAAACATAATCAATACAGAGATTTGGCTATAGATGTTATATGTTTGTCTGTAATTTGATGAAAATTTCAGCAACAAGACAAGTCCCCATACCTGGTGATGTGAGTATCCAGTAAAAAAATAGAATTAATAGAATGCATAGAGGAGCAATAAAATTATGCTCTTCACGAATACAGCCAGAAATGACAGAAGATGCAAGACATATAAACAAATCCAAAAGTGGGAGACTTCAAGGAAGATTAAACTGAATGCTCTTCTAATTCTCATAGGCTGTTATCCTTTTAAGTCTAACATGTTGAACAGAGATAACACAAAAATATTTGGACAATAAACAGCACAAGTGAAATAGAACTACCTTATCTGTAAAGTTGTCTGGAGTCGCAACATTCTCAACAACCAGGCCAGAATCTGATGCAGAGGCATTTCTCTGAACATTTAAATCTGTCTGGAAAAGCCAAATAAAATATGTAGAATTTATATTGACTCACTTGTTCAAGTTAAAGAAACAAATATGTTAACAACCTCACCCAGAAAATAGACTTTTGTTACCTGCTCTTTCACTAGAGATTTGAATTTTCCTCCAGGGTATTCTGAATGATCTAGGATTGCATGAGCATTCTGCAGATCAAGAGTAGAACTATTCAACTTCCCATGGCTAACGGTTAACAATTGGTCATCTTGCTCAAATTCAGATTTAATTTCCACATGGTCAGATGCGTCCTCCAGTGCTCCTAACTCCAAACTAGGAGATTCAGCAGATAAGGGGAAGGATTTTACTGGGCTGTTAGATACATCTTTACAAGAAGACCATAGCTCATCAGCATTACCAAGATTTACATGACCAAATATTGGGTCATCATTGCTGCAAAATCATCACTTGTGAGGATACTTAGTCAGATGGGTACCATAGAGTACAGTATTAAATAAAATTGTATTAATATGTAACACCTGCAAATCAAAAATGACATTACGAAATTGTATCACAATGCAGAGGAAGCATACATTAGTCAAAAGGGAAACTAAGGGAAAAGAAAACAACAGCACCAAAATTGTCAAGATAGAATATAATGTTATGGTTCCTCTTCCATTAGATAGCGTTTCACAAATCATGGGAAATGGCCAGTCAGCAATTTGGATAAAGTACTAAGTTTGTTCAAAGTGGTGGTCACTGGTGGCAACAAAACATCCCACAGATTTTCTGTCAACCTCTTGTAAGAAATAAGGGAATGATATAACCCAAAAAAAAAAATAAAAACTTTTAAGTAGTTGCAAAACTACCAAGTTTTCAAATGAGGATTGTCAAGATGATGCTTCATTAAGATAAGAGCAAGAGGAAGTTGGATACAGAGGTGGTGCATTACCTGAAAATTCGATCAAGATCATCAAAACTTCCAATGTTATCCCAACTATAGTCAACAAAATCACCTTGGTCTTTACCTTCATTGGGATTTGGGAAAATTTCAGGATCTTTATCAAGTTCAGCTTTCACTGCAGTTAAAATTGCTAGCTGTTATGAGAAATGATAAAACCATGATCTTAATCATAATATCTAATTTTTATTCCACAACTAATGTTCTTACTGTTACTTGCTGAATTAAACTTGGTAATTTCAGCTACATTATCAGTGACTTCTGTACCCATGGAATCCTTATCAGCGTTGGCAGCATTAGATAAAGATAAATCAGCCCATGAGTCCATGACAAATCCTGAGGGAGAATTTCTTTCATTTGAATTAATGTTTGAAATGCTCTCGAGCTTTTTGCCATTAAAATCAATCTTAGCACCCTGGGTCTTTCTCTCGGTAGGTTTAATGCTTGTAGCTACTTGACTCCATTCTTTCTTGCTGCAATAATTTTCATTTCCCCCATGATATGGCACAATATGGTCATCAGTTTCCCCAGCCTCACCCCATATTATGTTTGTAAGCTGAAGATAAATAGTGTCAATTATCATCATTACATGTCAGAACCAGTTCACAGTTATGTTGGCAATTAGTAATAATATTGATAATATTAGATAGGAATGATATATAGATCATACGAAAGAAAAGCGCTGCAACCAATAGCATAAGCTATGTAAACACATGCATAATGCAGTTTCACCTTTATAATTATCAACCACAGCAATCGTTTATGTAATAACCCCATACTGGATTACAAATTTAATTTTTATAAGGAATCTAAAGCACGCCTTTAGTAAGTAAGAGGTTTGAAGAAACAAGGCCAGCATTTAAAAGATCATCTAAACATGACTAACTAGAATTGACTATCAAAGCTATCAAGATAACAAACAACTAGTTTTTTTTCCTCTTTTCTTTGGATAGGAAACAGAGAACAAACAACTAGTAAGACTGTAAGAGCAAGAGTAGATACTATCAAAAAGAGCATGGACTTAAGACATTCTTAAAATGTAGAGTGTTTATACAAGGTGAAACCTGAAAAGATAAGGGCTACTCCCAAAAAAAAAAAAAAAAAAGCACAAAAGAAAATTCATTAAGGGCTAAGAAAAATTAATAAGATACTATGAATAGATAATGAATTTTTAAGATTTGAAGCCAGAACACAGCTTGATATAAGAATAAAGATAAATAATGAGCATATTGCGTGATATTGTAATTGAGAAAACAGTTATATATTTTAGGCACTAAATCACCATCGCAATAAAAACAGTTCCTTGACTAAATTAGGAAAGAATACACTAACTTTTTAAACAAAATAAAACATAACTTAAATTAAGTGTTTAGAAAAAGAATTCAGATAGACATGGAGCACAGAAAAGAGAGGCAACACATTATTCTCAATGGAAGATTTTTTCCTAGTGGCATTGCCTTATGATTATCATAGGAAGTTTGGACAAAAAATTGCTTTAATGGTCATATGAGACAATCAGACAATTATATAAATATTTAGAAGATGCAGAATGAGTAAGAGCACCCATAAACAAGACATTAACAACAAGATGCTGCAGCCTTGTTGCACGAACCTGATTACTTGGTCTGTTACAGACAAATTCATGAATAACAGTAAGGTTTTAAGCCATTGGACAATGGAAGCAATTTCTGCAAAAGATTTGTCAAGTAGTTGGATTATTAAAAAGTGTTACCATACTGTCACATTAAACACCATTCATGAATTATTTTAATACTAATGGACAATTATTGAATGGATAGAAAGAGAGTCCTTATGAGAATGGTAAAATCCCAAATACGCATGAAACTTTAAAACCAACTGGCAAAAAATGAACAAGTGTAATCTCTAAAGTTTCATAATGAGGCAGGTGCTATTTTAATGTCACTAAGAGTATCAATAAGATGGAAAATTCATGAATTCCAAATTAAAAAATTCCAATTATATAGAAGATTTTAATAGCTTATTTGATGGGGAATAAGACAAGGAAACAGTTTAGGGATTTAAACTTTACTGTTGTTTGAATAATATTTTTGAAATACTAGCTTTATTAATGCATTTTTTCATTGGAATCGATTGGGTTTAGAGTTAATCTGATTAGGTTTAAGTTACCAGTGTCCTACTAATAGATCTTATGTTCTCCTACTTTTAGAATAAATAAGTTATATTCAATCTAGAAATTTCCTTCTTTTCTCTTTTCTCCTTCCACTTTAGTATATCTCTTTTTGCCTCTTGTTATTTGGATGTTGTCTCTACCAATTTGCTATCAGAATGCAACCTCATTCTCTTCTCAGATTCATTCCATACACCTCCTCAAACACTTAACAAATAAATTAGTCAGCAAAAGCACCGTAAAAGCTGCCCATGTGTACAACGACTCATCTTATTTAATTATAAACATTAACACATCAACCACACCCCGCCCTTAGGTCAACATACATTACCGATCACATTCTAATCAAAGTCATCAGAAAATACCACAAATATCTGAGAAGCAACATCCCCCTAAAGTGCCAAATGCCCCTGCGTGCAGAACACAACCCCCCTCCCCTTCCATGTGCCACTCAGGCACCTTGGCTTTTTTCCATCATCCCAAAATTAAAATCAAAATAACATAAACCATATGATCTGAACATGGCAAGAACCAATCCCTCACCTTTGATGTACTTAACATCCCGACATTATTACCACGTTCTCTCATCTATCGAATTTCACTAAAAACCTCAGCAAGTACTCTCAAGCATCCTTTCTTCATCAGGCTATCTAGAAGAGCAGAAAAACCAACATCTTCATACTAATGTCACAAATCACAACAATCTCCATATCAGAAACTCATCTAATCGAACAAAGTTCGTCCACTTCTCCCAGTGTAAAATATTCAGTCAATCAAACCTCTTCATCTCCTAACTAGAAGAGCAGAAAAACTCAAGCATCCTTTCTTCATCAGGCTATCTAGAAGAGCAGAAAAACCAACATCTTCATACCAATGTCACAAATCACAACAATCTCCATATCAGAAACTCATCTAATCGAACAAAGTTCGTCCACTTCTCCCAGTGTAAAATATTCAGTCAATCAAACCTCTTCATCTCCTAACTAATCCCTTCCTCAACCTCTGAATCCAAAACGACGACCAAACCCCAATGAGAAAGATAACAGTTTCAAAATCTGCTTTCTAAGTACATATCCACCTTCAAAGACGCTAACATACCACCCAAGAACAACTTCACAAAGATCACAAAGCAACACCACCCAAGAACAACTTCACAAAAACTACACATACCATATTCCACAACACATAATAGTATCAAACGCCTCATATCAACTAAACTAAATCAAACATCATACACACCCTCTAACAACCAACCCATTTGAGTCACGAAAACAGTCACATGAAGACACAACAAATGAACAAAATCTAAACCAAACACAAATACCGAATTCACATAACATCAACAAAATCACCATAAATTTTTAAATTTTGAAACAAGCGGGGGTGGTTTGGTTTGGTTGTTACCTCTTCGTCGTTCCAATCAAACATAGCTAAGAAAGTGGCAACAACAAATCACGAATCCCCAACGAAAATCAACAAGAAGGTGGTCGTATATTAACCCACACATCGCCAAACCTTGTATTTCCAGTCAAAACAAAACAGTTGAAAGGAAACCAGCTAACGCCACCACATAAAACATTAACAGAAGCAAACCCAGAACAGCAAAAACACGAGAGAGAGAGAGAGAGAGAGAGACGCAAGAGAAGATGGAGGGGAGAGGGTTACAGAGGAGGAGAAGGTGTGTTTTCACGTGAGGTTCAGGTGGGGGTGGTGAAGTAGGTTTTTGACATGTGGCATGTGGGTGTATCTGAAGTTGTGGCTCGGAGAAGAGGAGAGATCAAATGCTGGAAGCTGATTGGACAGACCATTTTGTGTTGAATTTTGCATTCGGTGTGAATTTGGGTTTCATTTAGTTTGAATATTTCGTTTTATTGTTTATAATAAGGTGGCGGGTAGTGGTGGAAGTTGATTTGGAGGTCCTTGTCAATGGAATCTGGAGGCAGCTTGTAATATTTTATTTTATTTTTATGGACCAGACCAAACCGCCTTTATGTTTCTAGCAATATCTTTATGTCTTGTCTGATTGTCTTTGCAACTTCTCCCATTTTACACTTGGAACAGCATTAGTTTTTAGTATTTTAGATTAGGTTTTATTAATATTTTTTTTTTTTACTATTGTGGTTTTAATTCCATTTGAATTTAGGTTGTATTCCACTTGTTCCACGTGATTGAATTTAGGTTGTATTTCACTTATTTTAGGTGATGTGAAACAGTTAAAATTTAGGTTACACTCGACTATAAAACTGTTAAAATTTAGGTTACATTCATCTAATTATCTAGATCCTAGAATGTTATATTTAAGTCATGAGATTAGTTATTTTGATCAATTGCACCTTTCATTCTACATTTACGGTGGGAGATAAATCACAATAAACCTTTGATTTAATTAGTATCAGATCTTTTTATAAAAAGATCTAATAATTTTTACAAAACATATTGAAAAGCCTTTACAAAAGTTTAGAAACTGAAACTGAAACGATACGGTGTTCAAACCCACAATCTCACTGATATTAGTATCAAAAGTTTATGAATGAATTACTTGAAACTTTTCTCTTCTATGAAGTTGTGTAGAGATCTCTTTGGAGTATCCGTTTGAAAGTTTTTAGAACCATTGTCTAAGAGAAGGGTATACATGAAGAATTACACCAATTGGATCCTACTGTGAATTAAACCAACTTTAAGAGAATCACCTGAACTTTTTATTAATTTGATAACAGTCATTAAAGTGGATTTGAAAAATCATCAGGCAGCTATTAGTTAACTGTATCAACCTCTTGTTTTGTCCTCCCTTTATGAAGTGGAGTGGTCCTTTCCATTAAGTGGTGATAATAATAACAATAATGAAACTTAAAACTCACACAAAATGATCCGGACAATAGTATTAAGTTTTCTATGTATGACTATCAACATCAGACACTACTTCAGCAGTAGATGTTATAATATTCTAAAGTCACCTTGTCTAGTTAGTTAATAAAATTGTATGAACACAATATCCAAGTCCGTGTCTAGCGGGGAATTGTCAATATCAAATGTCAACACTGAGGTTGCCTTTCAAGCCTGTTGATCATGAAAGTAGTAGAACTGTCAAAGAGAGACCATAACAGGAGAGCAATCAAAAGCAATGTTAATGAGTCAATGGACTCACCAGTTTTCTTTTGATTTGGCGGCTTAATGACTGACTGACTAACTTGCTTCCCAGAAACATTATAAGTACACCATCCGCTCCATGTTCGTAGTGCTCTTTCATTGACAAAATAATATGTAATTAAGCTCATTTTTGCCCTTTACGAGCAAGAAAACGTTCCCTTGCTGCTTTGATTTTACTTTCACGGTCATCAGGAACAGTATCACGTTCAACCTTTTTCTCAGGGATTTCTGCTTGATTTATCTCAGCTGCCTCTTCAGCATAAGTGGATCCACCACTGCTTCACAAACAAAAGGGCTCGAGCTTAAGTTCATAATATGCAAGCTTAAACAAAGTATAAAACGATCTTCTCGGTTTTTAGAGATAATTAAGTTACCTCAGTTTGTTTGTATCTAGCTTCTCAAGCTTCTTCAAAATTGGTGTAACCCATGCCATCTCCACAGCACACAAATTGCGCATATAAGGACGTGAGGTAGCAATGAGCTCATGGTACACCACATAATCTGGGAGCTTTCCTTCTTCATCTGCTTTTAGAGCAGAGGATGGGTGCACCTAACGTAAAAAATAATCGACTTCAGTTTACATGATCAAACTAGAATGTTAAAACATACAAGCACCTGGACCTATCGATTCTCATAATCCCAATATTCACTGATTTTAAGTCTAAATAGCAATATAGGATATCTATGATTATAACAATGATTGCTCAATTGATTATATGCAAGGATTTGAAATGTCATGTTAAAGTAAAGCTCAGTGATTTAAAGTAATCAACTTGCCCAGTTGCACATTGATGATCTTAGTACAGACCAAACTTTTAGATCACTACCTGAACCAATTGGGACTTAAAACCCAGAGTTCGATAGCCATTGTGACGAAGCATTCTCTCAGCGAGTTGATTTGCATAACCCACACACAAAGCCTTTCTCAAATTCCTATAATCCTGCTGGCTTTCCTTCCATCTTTGTTTTGATCGTACATCTAATGATCCTGCTTAAGGCAAAGAAAAGGCTGTGCTGATAGAACTAAAAGCTGTAAACTTCCAAACTGAATAAGAAAGTTGCTTGTTTGCATATATTCCTAATGTGTAAAATTCCTCTACAAGTTAAAAAAAGTGTTGTCGTCATACAATGATCAGTGTGATTTTTAACCAAGGTACCCCAATATAACTAAAAAATGTGTAAGTTCCATACATACACTGAATACTAACCCTTAGCTATTCTCTGCATTATCTGAGCTAGCTGTTTCCGAACATCTTTGACAAACGTCATCCCTCGGACCTGCAAGAGATGTATATAACTTAACTACGAACCACGAAGACACATAAATGACAATGGGTCGATATATTCGGTGTATCCTGATAGGTTCAGCCCAAGGCCCAAATACATGATGGAAATTTAATGATCAAGAACTCTCATAAGCAAGAACTCTCAGGTCCAAAAGACAACTAATAGACGTAGTATGAACATGAAATAACATTCAGACTTAATAATGATAGTCCTTATAATGTTTCAATTGCTCTAGCCATCAAGTTATCTCTTGCTGAAAATCTGAGGTTGTTATGCCCATGGCTTACAATTTCCATAGCTTGTAACAATTATAGTTTCTTTTTGTATTATTAGATCCTTTATCCTTTAGAGCTTCACTATCAACCCCTTGGTCTTTTTTTTTCCCTATTTCTGTTTCCTGGTTTAGTTCCTGACCTGTACACTACCTATGTAATGTACTCAGGTTTATGTAGTGCCATCTTAACCTTTTTCAGTTTCAGGATCATAAGTGTGCATGTATACACAAATTTATATAACAAGCCCAAGAAGAAGAAGATAAAAAAGGCACCTGCAAGTCATTATCTTTGCACCAGTTGATATTGTAATCATTATCGTCCCAACACTCAAAAATTTGTAGCAGTTGGATGTGATCTCCCCAACCAGAACCATCAGGAAGGTCCACTGAAGCGTGTTTCCTCTTTTTCTCAGTACTCTTGCTGCAAGTGAAGATAAAAGTATCACTATCTCCAATCAGAATATCCTTTGCGTTTATATAAAGGAGTTCATCTTTTTTGTCGGCATGATTGTTAATGATATCTTTATTTAAATTATCAAGATACATTAAGCCAAAAGTCAATTGATAAAAAGGTGAAAACTGTCCCCTAGAAATTAGGAAATACTTAACACATATACAAAATTAAAACAAGCATACAAAAGACTGGACCATATAATTTTAATTAATTCTTTGTAGTCTTCTGGCTGTCAATAAATATATGATATATCAGATTTCTTGACATTAAAATTTCTTCTACATATATTGCAAACTACTCTAAAAGCATGAATGACCTAACAAAATTTTGTAGATAACAACCCATCTCGGCCTTGACTACAACGGCCATTTCATAAAAAATTTGAGGATGAACTAACCTTCGACCCTGAAGCAATGTGGTTTCTGCTGATAACATGGCAGCTACTGTTAAAGCCTGAGATAAGCAGCCATACTCGTTTGCCTCCATTAAGGTTCTTGAGAGTGATGGTTCTAATGGAAGCTCTGTATACAACCATAATAAATGAAGATTTAGAAACTTTGAAGTTTTTCACATCTTTTATCGAATTAGGAGAGCTCTCCTTAAATTCAAAGCAACCACAGTTTAGAAACTACAAAGAGACAAATATTGAGTTAACCACCTAGCGTAGATGACTCAGCCTAAATAATAAGGAATAACACACAGGTAAATGTTATCTAAGACTTCCTAATAATCACAACTTCTAAGTGATAAAACATAAAATAACTTATCAACAGTAAATACTCAGTAAGTACATATCTGAAACAATTACAAGTTGAACTAAATTTATTAACTTTGAAAAAAAATTTAGTACATATCTTCAACGATTTTGTTAGTAATTTGAGGTTTGTGGTTGGAAATGGTGTTAAGATTCGTTTTTAGGAGGACTGTTGGTTAGAGTCGCTTCCTTTGTGCCTAAAGTTTCCTAGGTTATATAAGTTTGCATCCTCTCAAGGTGCGTCAATTTCAAATAGATGGGATGGTTCTTCTTCTTCTAGAGGTTGGTAGTTTGATTTTAGAAGAAATTTGAATGATAGAGAGATTGAAGAATTTTCTTCTCTTATCTCTTCTATTGAAGGAGTTTCTCCTAATTTGGGAATGGAGGATCAAAGAGTGTGGAAGTTAAGTTCTAATGGTTTGTTCTCTTGCAAGTCTTATTTCGATTGGTTAATCCAGAATTATTCTCACCAAAGATTTGATTCGACCAATATAATTTGGAAATCTAAGGTTCCAATCAAAGTCAAGATCTTAGCGTGGCTTATCGCTCATGGGAAATTAAACTCTTGTGATGTTATTCAAAAGCGTTTTCCTAAGTGTTATCTTTCTCCCTCTTGGTGTATCTTGTGCAAGAATTCGGAAGAGAATTTGGATCATCTCTTTCTTCATTGTCCATTGGTTGGTAAATTATGGAGTAAATTGTTTTCTTCAGTAGGCTTGATGTGGGCTGCTCCTAATTCTTTTCGTTCTTTTCTTTTGGAAGAATTTTTAATTCTCGAAGGGGGAAAAAAAGCTAGTATTTTGTGGTACTGTGGAGTGCTTGCAATTTTATGGGTTATTTGGGAAGAGAGAAACAAGAGAATCTTTGAGGATGTTGAAGAGGAGGCAAATTTTTTAGGAGATAAGGCTTATTATTTAGCTTCTCTTTGGGCATCTTCTTGTGAAGATTTTAAAGACTATTCCTTATTTCTCATTCTTCTTGACTGGAAGGCAGTTGTTCATTGAGTTTTTGTGTTTTAGTTTTTGGTTGTTCTATTTATGGACCTCTGGTTCATTGTTGTAATTGCTTAGTTTTTTTAATGAAGTTTTGTTTCCTATCAAAAAAAAAATTAGTACAAGATATAAATAAGCAACCATCTAATATTTGTTCACGAAAACTGTAGGAGACTTGTCATTAAGAAGTGGTCAGATCGTTAGTTTCATTTTGGTCTAAATGCTGTTTCAGTAGAATCTTGAGCAATCAAGTCAAATGACCATATAAAAGTGGACAAAAATTAACAGACATGTTTTGCTTTTAAAAGACAACCAGGTAAGACATTCATTAGCGTACATCCAACAACAATGAGAAGTAGGGCCAACAAGAATCATTACATAAATAAATAAATAATGCATTTCAAAAAAAAAAGAACCATTAAATAATGATATGACTATCATAATTCATTTATGAACAGCCAATTTTTCAAGTTTAAAATTGTTGCTATAGTCAAAGAAAATGGTTACAAGAAAATTGATGCAAATCACCAAATGGAATGACCAAAGAAAGGATGTTAAATTTAGTTTATTGATAAAATGAATTGATAAAAGTGGCTTTGAGCATCTTAAGGAATGAAATTGTTGCGGTGAGGCCATTATCATGATAATGAGACTATGAGAGGGATGATAAACTAAAATCATGAATTGAATTCATTTTACTAAACAGGGATACACCATAATAAAATATTAAAGCTTAAAGTTAAAGAACTTAAAGAGTGGGGAAAGCCAAGTACCAGCCATTGTTCTTCCAAAACTTGTGATGGATCCACTTTCATCAATAGCATCAATAAGATATAACTGTTTTAAAGCATCTCTTAACGACTCGGCTGCAGTAAAACCATTCCATTTACATCAACATATTGAAGTGTACTGGCAAAAGTAATGTGATTCATACTTAAAGACCAATCATCGAAAGGAGAGAATTAATATACACCCTCTACCACCCTTCCCCCTTCTTTTGCTGGTACTTTTCCTTGGTTGGGTGGATCAGGAATGAAAATTCTATCAGTAAAGCACATATAACCATAAATTGTTTCTTACCAGAAGGGGGATCAAGAAAATCAAACTTGAGAATATCAATATCGGTGAGATCCAATGATTTCAAATAAAGAACACTGCCAGCGAGAGAAGATCGCTGTATTTCAGGCACTGTTACATCGAGGAACTCGTCCTGATAAACCTTGGAAGGGTACAACCGGTAGCACTTCCCAGGACGTGTTCTACCTGCTCGTCCAGCACGCTGATTAGCTTGGACTCTACAACCACACAAACACAGCAAGTCATTGTCTTATACGAAGAGGAAAATAAAAGAATACACATAGAAATCCAAACATAAGGTGTTAGATGGATAAGAAATGCAAATTTAAAGCTAGAGCATTAAAACATGCTACAAAAAGACTGAAGTGTATGTATCCATCTTACTTGCTAATTTGGACTACATCAAGAGAATACATGCCAGTTGATGGGTTGTATTGCCGTTGCTTCACATAACCAGCATCAATAACATACCTGTTTCGTACACATAATTTGCAGATTAAGAGCGTAGATCTGGCACAACTAAATGGACATGATCCTAAATGACTGAATGCCATGTAGTGCAAGAAGGAAAATTGTACTAGTTCATAAATTTAGATAAACCAGTACGTCTGCCTGCCATGAGAAAGAGGAGAATGGCCCTTTTCATGGAGTGGAAAACTTCATACAACAAAAACTTAGATCCTAAATTAGAAGCAATTCTAAATTTTCATCCTAGAATGCCTCAATTACTACAGAACAAAACAACCTACTAAGGACCTCTTATTCCTCCTTTTTCGTCTTACCTTTATTTTAGTTTATATTATTGTTTGGCAAATAAGCTCCTCCTCCTCTTCTCTAAACAACCAGATCAGTAATTACATATGACCTCCTAACATAATTCTTCATCTCCTAACTGTATATGTATAGTGATATGACACAGAAATAAATATGACAGCATGAATGCAATCAAAATAAATAATTAAATCCACATGAAAGAGTCTCCTTACACTACACCATCAACAGTCAATGAAGTTTCTGCAATATTTGTTGAAACAATAAATCGCCGACAATTAGGAGGAGGAGGACTAAATACACGAACCTGCAATAAAAACATTAAGAAAGTTTAAAGCTTCCAAAATCTGCATCTTCAGTTGACAACATTTAGCATACATGTTCATATGCTTCACAAAAATCAGAAACGAGCATAGGCATGATAAAGGAAAGAAATCGACACAGATACATGCATATGTATGCAGTATCAAAATGAGGATTAGTATGCAATGTTTCAACTCTAGCTAGTCAACGAATAAGTTTGTATAACTCTTCACCCAATCCCTATATGTCTTTTCTCCACCTCCACCCATTCCAAAGAACAATTATAAAGAGTGTTTATACCATCAATTTTGATATACAAATTCAATTCCCAACTTCAATTCCATGTACTTATAAGAGTGCATAATGTATTACGAGTAGATCAGATGCACACATGTTTGGAAAAGACTAAAAACTGCAAGTTATCCCACATGAGACCATCCTAAATCAGTACCTTGAATATCTAGTTAAAGGGTTTCATCAAACATGTTAAGAAAAGGAAAAAAAAAAAAGTAAAGAAACCCCCAATCCAAAAAATGACAAACTTGCCTGCATTTCTGGTGGCAAAGAACCATGAAGAGGCAGGATTATTGCATCCATACAGGATCCTTCCTCTAGGCTTCGAACTTTATCCTCTAACATGGAAACCAATTTCTCTATATCATCCTATAAGAGATCACATGTTATAACTTTTAAAAGCATGCATTTCAAGCATTAAAAATAACTAAATAAGGATGAAACTACTAAGCAGTAGTTAAAACATAAATCCCATTCCAAAAACAAAAAATAATAACACTCACCTGTCCAGTCAAGAATATCAAGACATCACCTTCTGGTTCTCGTACATGTATATCTGTAAGTTATGAACAAGTAAAATCTTCAAAGAAGATAAATACACAGTGGCTGCAATACTAAGGCAACCTAAGATTGGTCTTAGAAGGTTTGTCTTAGAACTGATATTAACCTGGAATCTATGTTGTTGTAGGTGGACTGGTGCTAAGAAGTTTTTTCTTTCAATTTTATTATAGCCTTCGGTAAACTTAAGACATATAGGTATCAAAATGACGAATTTTAATACTCAATACTCAAAACTTATGCCCCCCAACAAATACCTTTTAGTGCCACACTATACATATAATCATACATAAATGTTTCTACATTCTAGTAGTATGCCAAAAAAGCAAACAGTCCAAATCAAATTTAAATGAGATTAAATACAAAAAGAATATCTCGTTTTGGCATCAACATTTTAAAACTTCTAATTAACCACCTAAACCAAAGAAAACACAAGTGGAAACAGCAGAAGAAAGCTTCCAAACAGCAAAGACTATAAGAAACCAATCATACCAATAGCTGTTTTCAAACAAGAGTCGAGATAGCTTGTAGGACGCTCCTTGCTATGCAATATCTCCACAGGGAACAACTTTCCAGGGACATTCAAAATGGGGCAATTCAAAAAGAACTTAGATACTTTTTCACCATCTAGTGTCGCCGATGTGATCAAAATCTTCAAATCGGAATTCCTCATCTTAACCAAACGTTTCACTAATCCCAGCAATATGTCCCTGACAACCAGATACATTCAAACAACTATAAATGATTCCTATTTCCTTTTTGAACAGGCATTCATTCAAATACCTCAACCCACAACAATTCATACTCCACATTAGCACACACACATACATATAAACATACATACAAACAAACTGACATAAACCAGCATTGTAAACCGAAACCTTACGTGTTCAAACTCCTCTCATGAGCTTCATCCAATATGATAACAGAATACTGATCAAGATCAGGATTCGATAAACTCTCACGAAGGAGGACACCATCAGTAAGATATCTAGTCATATTCACATACTCGATAGTCAATCATCAACTCACTAAACAAACAAAAAGGACAACAAATTTTGCATCAAAATGTGAACTTCGATTCACAAACTCACAAACTTAACAATTCCCATTACTTGATTCGTGTCCTTTCACAAGTTCTATCCTCGAACCGAATAGCATATCCCACTTCCTCTCCAAGCCTCACATCCAGCTCCTGAGCCACCCGCCTACACACACACACACACACACACTATGTATGTGATCAAACAAGAAGCATGAAGCAAGTAACTACAACTGTTGGAACTGACCTGGCGACGGATACGGCGGCGACACGCCGGGGCTGAGTGACGCCGATGATGCCGGACTTGGTGTAGCCATGGCGGTGGAGAATCTGAGAGAGCTGCGTGCTTTTACCGGAACCGGTCTCTCCGATGACTACCACCACCGGATTCCGCTTCACCGTCTCCACTATCTTCTCTTCGAATTCAAGAATCGGAAGATTCGCCATTGAAGAAAACAAAATCAGGGTTTTAAAAAGTTCTGATTTTTATTTGAAAAAGTTATGATTTTTTTCACTCGAGAGCTCGAAGCGTCGTCGTTTTATTGCTATATATAAGAAAATCGATGTGGGTTTTGAAAAGGAAATCAAATTGTTCAAGTGGGGGGTGGAGAAGATGGTGGAAAGGTTTTTCCAGGGTGGACAACAATCGGGTACTCAGTCCGACCCGATTATGCTCCTTTCGGGTCCTCCTTCCTCGTAAGTCTTTAGCATTGGTAGCTGTAATTGTGTTGTTGGTTTATTATGATTATGCATAGAAAGTTGACATTTTTAACTGTAATGGTGTGACTTGAATTTACATTGGAATTGTATTATTGATTTGTGTATGTATGTGAAGTGGGAATTGATAGCTGAAATTGTGGTGCTTGATATTGTGTGTTGTGATGTGTAGTGGGAAGACATCTTTGCTGTTCCAGTTTGCATTTAACTGTGCATTGAGGGAAAATGTTAGAGTGGTGTTTATTTGTAAGAGAAGCAGGCTGGAGAGCAAGCCACCGTATCTATCGCGAGGGGTTGTCCCTTCTTCTGATGTGTTCAAGCGAATTGAAATGAAGTAAGCAAGTGGACTAGCCCATTTTGGTGTTGAAATTTGTTTGTGGGGTGGTGTTGATGATTTTTTTTAATGGTGTTTGGTTTGTTGTTGAAGGTATGTAGATGATGATGAAGGGATTAGGAAGTACTTTGCTGCATTTCACCTGTATGACGAGTTTCCTGTCGCGGTTGTTGTTGATGATTTTGGAGATTTCTTCCATGAAAGGTTATTTCCATTGTTGTTTTTGCCTCGTATTCTTTTTAATGTGGAGCAATCTAAGAGTGGTTGATTGGTGGGTTTGAGAGTGCTTTTGGTATCACTAGAAGCACATTTCAAGTATTTTATGTTACACTCAAACGCACCAGCAGTCAACTTTATAATCTGTTTTGCTTCTTCGGTCATACTTAATTTTCTTATAAATTATCAGGAGCTGCCAGGAAAGATATGCTAATCCTCGCGGAAGAGACTTGGCAATGGTTCGGACTCTGGCTTTATGTTACAATGCAATAACGCATGCAAAGTAAGAAATCTTTACTTCCAACTGTATGCCATGTCCCTTGTAGATTAATCTTCATTAGCAAGTGCCGATATCTACGTTTGATTTCTATTTGTAGCGAAAAAGGACCTTGCAAGCTCCTGTTATCTGATACGTACCATGGGAACTCACCAAGGTTGCTGTTTATCTACAAAAGATGGATCTCAACCATCTTTATAGTTGAAGGTTGGTTTGGTTAAAAATATATGGTGATCAAGTTAGCTAGCTGCTGCTTCTGATTTTTTTTCTCTTTTTAACAATGCCTTGTTTGTATAAACCAAGATCATTAGCCTGTTATCTTAATGTTTATACGTTTTTTGTTTGTGCTAAATGTTAAGGTGATGGTTCTGGATCATTTCTTCTAAAAACAAACAGCTCAGGAGGCGGGGGCTCGGAAAGCATGAGAACTGCAAAGTACTCCATAGCTCTTGAGTGTCTATATTTGGAAGGGATCACCGAGGACAGTGACAAGTGATGTATGCTAAATTTCTGTTTCGATTTATTAGTTTCCAAGTTCATTGGAATGACTACAAATTTGTCTATAGGTTCTTCGGTATCTCTTTGGTTCACTGAAGAGTGAACCAAACAGTAGCTAAACGTTGTTTGTTCCATCATAAAATTGGTTCAAAATTTTCCCAATCCAAGCTATAATTAAGTATATAAACCAATCTAATTCCTTCATTTGGACATTTTGCAATTAGTAATTTCATGGTTTATTAGCTTTAAGGATAGGAGGATCAACTTAAAGAACATAGTTAAGTACACATTATCTAGTCATGGTTATTCACATAAAAGAAGGAAGATGTCAATTACTCCAAAAAGAAAATTTCATATATGATGCTCTAGTAGACTCCAGTCTGATACTCAGGCTCACAGAATTCTCCTCCAAGATCATCACAAGCCTCTCCAGGAAACACACTGCAACAATCATCAAAACATAAGGTAATTGTTTCATTGCATTAAGGTCTTAAATTATTAATGCAATCCTAGGTTCTTACGTTTTGGGACCGTCATAGTCCAGATATTCTCTGTCAACCTGCTCTGAACTAGTCTTGGTCTTCTTGGTTTGCTCTTCAGGTTTGAGCTTCACTTCAGGGTAAATCTCAGCATCACATGCATCTCCTCCAAGTGTCTCACAAGCCTCAGCTGGAAATACTCTGCAGCATACCAACTTTGGTCTTATTAAAACCAATCAGACCTTAAACTGTAAGCTGATAGGATAGAGCCCAACAATGGTGTATAAGCTCTCTATCGGATATAAATCTAAACCTAAGCATGTGAACCACCAACAGAACTCACTAGTAGTTTGTTTGGAAGTGCTTAATATTTTAACAAAAGTTCTATTAGGAAAATAAACATCAACAAAATTTGAGATTAGAGAAAACACAAAGTGTTTATTGGAGTGCAGAGATGTTATTTGTAGATGCTGTTATCGAAATCATGTTTTCAAGATTAGAAAACACTTGGTATATGGATCATCAAATAAACTTACGATTTTGTGGAGCTATAATCAGCCATTGAAGAATCATTTACCACAGGAGTTGCTTTGATTTTGGGACAATGGGGTGTATGGATCAGCCTTGGTATGTCTCTGCATGGCAAAACCAAGGTTCTTGAAGGTGTCGAAACGGAGAGGAATGGTGATGGAAAGCTCAAAGCTGCCTGCATTTTGATGGTGAGGAGCTCTATCAACGACTGTTTTTTGAAGGTGCTTTTGAGGGAGGAGTTGTTCCAAAGTGTCACTATGTTATATATCAACTGTGATAAGTGACATTATATAGATAAGGTTGTAAGATATTTTGAGATTGGATAAGAAGTGTTTATCTAGTTATAGATGGACGCCCAATCCTGTCCAAGTTGTTGTGGTTGTTTCCTCTACTTAAAATGGATGTTTCTCATATATGATAAATCCACTTTGGACATGTTAATAATACATAGTTTTATGTGGAAATGGAATGCAAATATCTCTTTAGATAGAATGCCCATTACGTTCAATATTGGACTTTATTTGGTGCTGTTTAATGCTCTGTTTAAATTGACTTTTGTTACCACCGTCCAATATGGTATTATAACAAAAAGTGCCCACTCAATTTAGAATTGACCTAGGTTTGAATCGATTTCAAAAAAAAAAAAAAAATGCAAGTGATCGTCAATAACATATTTATTAGAGTAGTATTAGATTTCCCAAATTTTTTATCTAAATTCATACTCAAATGATGAATTATGGATTATCAATATCATATTAATTATTACATCACATCATTATTATAAAATATTGACAACTCATGTTATATCATTTTGATATGAATTTAGATAAAAATTTGAGAAAACTAACATTACTTTATTTATTAAATAGGAATTTTAATTGAAGAAAAAACAAATTTAATCGACTTTTAAATGGATTCTTCTGTTCGCTATGATTTTTGCTCATATTAAATGGATTTGGGCTTGGTGTGCAAATATCACTACTCTTCAACTACTAGCGTAGCTTATATTGGGCCCATTTCAGGGCTACAAATGGACCAAATTCGGTAATTTTGGCGGCAAAAGTTATTGTAATCCGGTCCATTTTCTAATTACTTTACAAAAACAAATATTTTTTTTAAGTTTTATCAAAATAATTTCAGTCCTTCTGACCAGACTCTTGTCAGAGAGGAATTTTTTTTTATTAATACCTTTTGTAAATAAAATTGAGCAAATTCTTGATAAAATTGATTTAAAAATTTCACTTGTATATTAATGCCCATCTCCATACCCAGAAAATAATCTTATGTCACAAACAAAATTTACTATTTATAACAATGGATATACCACACGTCCACGTGTATATTAAGTGATTTCCTTTCATATCCATAATAGAATTTCAAGTCCAAGTCCTCCAATACAGGAGTCAACGTATAAGTAAGTTTTCAAAAACCACTGTAAATCCAAACTGACCCTTATTGTCAGTAGATTTTTAATTAAACTATGATTATTTAAAAATATTAGAAAACTAGAAACTATGGGTATACATATAAAATTAATTTTTTTTTTTTTTTGTCAAAACAATAAGTCACATTTATTCATTATCCAAATGTTTATCAGATCAAGATCAACAATATATAAAGATATATGCCAAGAATTTTATATATGAAAACATGATTATATTTTATTTTATTTTATTTTTATTACACATGATTATATTTTATTGTTTGTATAATACCATTTGAACTGTGCAATAGTATATACTATTCTACATGGTAAGAAAACAGCATTTTTTATCATTGAGATTAGAAATCACAGCTGTATAAGGAGATGATGTGGCAGTGAATTTTGGCTTTTTAAAAATCTGGGGTCTTGGAGGTAAAGCGCTTTCTGCTTACAGCTTACTGGTTTTGGTCCCATCCTGGAAGCATGAGGCATCCGCAATCAGCATCCCCCACCACACTACACCACATGCTCTCTTTATCAGACTTTTCATGCTCCCTATGCATATACAATGCATGAGCACACATTTTGTCACACTAAACTTTACACAAAGACAAACCCATTTAATGTGCCTACTTTTCTCAATTTTGTTTTTTTAAAACTCCTTCTACTTGTAATTCCTATTTACAAAGCAGTGCTCCAGTACACCAACAAAGCATATAAAATATTTTCAAAAAATCAACAAACACCAATCATGCAAGCATCTTGTAAATTCCATCAAGGGTATGGTAAACTTTTCCAAATATTATGTGGGAAAATTGATTATTATATATATATGTATTCGCAAGAGAGGTTTTTAACAAATTTTAAAAGATTTAAGAAACGTTTCTTAAAACCTTCAAAGGAAGAATCTTTAACAAATTTTATTAACACGTGAGGCCAAAAAATAATTCGGAAACTATCAAAATCTATCTACAGTTTATAAATACAGATTTATACACTAGAGGTTTCTAGTGAAGCTTGACATATTATCTATAATTATGTTTGTACCATGCAAGTGAAAAAGAGAGAACATAATCCAAAAGATGTTGCAAAGACCAAAAATCAATGAACTTCATCTGATACCAAATTTTTATGGCAAAACAATATTCTATAGGATCAATTCTGCTCTCGTCTGCCCAAAAAAAAAGTGAACCACATGAATATTTAATACAATGATATGATATTCAAGAGCTGTCCCAGAAGACACTTGAATCCGGAAAAAAAAAAATTAAAAAAAAAAAAAATTAAAAGGACATATAGCCAGATTGGAAGGTGAAAGCAATCCTGATCTCAAAAAAGTTATGTCCAAATAAAGATAGCCAAGAAAACCCCACCACTGTTTAGATGGTAGAGAACATAATAATGTGTTTGTCTGATCAACCAACCAGTTTGATCCTTTTCGGGTTAGAAATTTACTTGATGGCAAGTCTTTGATTACAACATCAGTCATCTACATTAAAGGGTAAGGTTATACTATGATAAGGAAAACATACAGATATCAAAGGAGGAGGAAAATATACTGAGAGGTCGCAACTGAACACAAAATGCCATGATCTATATTCTAGTACTCATTTAGGTTATAGGACTTTAAAACTCTACATGGGTTTCTAGCGGGGATCATAATGAGAAAATCCAAAATATCCAATTTCCAAAAAACTGCAGGACCGGAAGAGATTGAATAAATTACTTACATTTTCCATCAAAAACTATGCAGTTGGGTCAGCATGGGAACAAGCTCATCACTGGAAGGCCTGTCCGCCGGCAAATCTGATAGGCAGACAACAGCAATTCTCACTGCCATTAACATCTCATCTTCCTCCACTTCTTCTCCGAGAATGCTTTTATCTAGTCCTTCCCGTGCCTCTCCTGCTTGCTGCAAATGCCGAAGCCAACGTCCCAAACTCCCCCCATGGGCTGCTTCACCGAAGAATGGATCCGTTGGATCCCTACCGGTTAATAGAACAGCCAGTATCATCCCAAAGCTAAAGACATCGCTTCTATCACTATAGCTGTCCAAAAATGCAAGGATTCCTCCTCAATATAACAGAAGATGAAGTTGAGTATCTTCAATAAACAAAAATATAACATTTTTCACCCCGAAGCCAAGACAAAACATGAAAGGATAAAACTAAAGTTATTCTTAAGAGTAGTCCAAACTATTTTAATGCTCATCTAAGGAAATGAATATCATTTCAATGCTGAAGTTGCTTTCGATTAAGAGTAAGACCACTACAATCTCATACTTCAATGACTTGCATCTTCTAAAGTTCTCATTTTCTAACATTCCACCATCTATAGAAACAAAACCTCACATAAACACCCAAAGCAGGATGATATAAGTAGAAAATTTCATTGTAATCACCAAGAACTCTAAATTGTTAGATTCCAGTTGCAATAATTCATCCAAATTATATCAACACTATAAAAATAAAGAAAAACCAAGAATAAATATCAAGAATTCCTATGGCGAACTTCAATTCTTAATGAGAGATTGAGATGCAAAAAGTTCACTGAGTTCATGAAACTATGCAAAGATGAGAAAATAGAGCTACTTCTTGTATAGCAAACGTAATTGCCACTAAAAACACTCCCTATAGCTTCCACAATGCATTGGAATCCAAAGATTTAGAAATAAAAGAAAGTAGCAATTTGAATATATTATTAAGCACCTTTGATTCTGAAAACATTCAGGAGCATTATAAGCAGATGTTGCTCTATCCGAATTAGGCACGAGCCTAGGCAAGCCACAATCAGCCAATCTAGGCTCAAATTCTCCATCCAACATCACATTAGAAGGCTTCAAATTACAGTGCAGAATCTGAGGATTGCAGGTGATATGAAGATACTGAAGCCCCTTGATGACCCCAACAGCAATTCTAAGCCTAACTTCCCATCCAAGCTGCAACTCATTCTCTCTAACTCTATTCATTGCATCCTCAAGACTCCCAGTCTGCACATAATCATAAACTAGATAGAACCTATTGGATTCCCTAACATAAGCCCTCAGACTCATCAAGTTCCTGTGTCTTAAACTAGCAAGAACTTCAAGCTCTTGTTGTATCTTCCTCTTCACTGACTTGCTGTTGTTGTGTCTCTCCGGCGAACCGCTCACAAAGGGTTCAAGCCTCCTCACAGCAATTGTCAGCCCATTATCAAGCACAGTCCTGTAGTATTTCCCATCCGGGCTCGAGCCAAGCAGCTGGTTCTCATTTGCTAGAGCTAACTGCAGGGTCTTGGGATCGATTTTCGGGGAAAATGTAACCGGGCCTTTGAGGATTGGGGTTCTGTTCATGTAACCAACAAAGAACCGGATCAAACAAGCAACAACCAAAGCTGAAAACAAACCAGTTAGCACTCCCAAGACTACACTTATAATGATTCTTCTGATTCCATTCCTGAACTCTGGTGGTCTAGATGTAGATGGAGACTTGATGACTCTCTCTTGACACTCCACAGTAGCGCAATGAAACCAAAGAATCATGAACAACAACAAGACAGTAGAGGTTTTCCTGCTTTTTTGGAGAATGCAAATTTCTCTGCTCGTATTATTATTCTCCATGGAACCAAACAGAAAAAACAGCGACTTTAAAAGCTATAACAACAACTTGTATAAAAATGGAAACATCAAAGCTAACAGTACACAACCCATCTCTCAAAAAGACTCCATTTTTCTTCTTCTGCTTGAAGCTTGTAGTTTCTCCAAACAACACAACCCATCTCTAAAAAGACAGCATTTTTACTCACGTTCCCTCACAACAGCTTCACAAAGATCTGATTTTTAGACCTCTAAACTCTCAAAACCCCCCCCCCCCCCCCCCCAAAAAAAAAAAAAAAGCCAATCTTTTCTCCATTTTCAACTCCAAAACCCCATTAGAGAGACTTAAAAGCTCTAAGCTTCTTCTTCATGTAGTAGATAAAACCAAAGACCACAAACCAAAAGGACAAACGAATTTCTTCTCAAAAATCTTCAAAAACAAGACACTAAAAGAATCCAATTTCGTCACAAAATTCTTATCCTTGACCTGCAAACAATACCACAAAACCGAATCTGACCACCTACAAAATTGATTCTGCAAAACCAAAAAAAAAAAAAAACACTCAAACACTCACTCTCACACACACACAAACACACCAAACTCCAACCAAAAAAAAGCTTGCAGATTTATAGTCAGAACCCAAAACCCACCAGAACCCAGTCGTTTTCTTGCCGAATAATTACTTTGAACACTGCTTTTTCTACTCTCTCTCTTTCTCTCTCTCACAAAAAACAGTCTTTGAAAAAACAGTAAACACTGAAACACGAGTATCATTACTCTACTCGTCCAACCAGGACAAGTCGTCCATGACAAAACTGGATTCCCGCCTTTTGTGACAGAGTGAGAGGGAGGTGGGACCCACTGCCACGTAGGCCCTGAAGAAGAAGCAGCAGTAAAAAGCTCGCGTCTCTATCACGAGGCCGAAAGCGAAACATCGTAGAGATAGAAGAGGGAAGAGGAAGATCTTGGCCGTTCATTTTTAGTTGGTGGGAATTCTCGACCGTTGAACATGATGAAAGGAGAAGAAACATGAAACACAAATTACAAAGAAAACGTAAAACAGCACAGCACGGGAATTTGTGCTTTTTATTATTTTTGTTTTTTGGTTTTTTAAAGTGATAATTAGACAATTTTGAGTTGTCTTATCGTCGGATTAGTGAAGTTTTTACTTTTTCGCTGTGAAGAAGAATAATTTTTTTTTCTTTTTCATTTTAATAATTGAGAATGGTAATTTTTTCTCTCTCTCTTCTTCCGTTCTCCCTTTTTTTTTTTTTTTTGGTTTTATAGATTTGACATTGGGTAGGTAAATTGATTCTATGGACACCTATTTAGACCAATGTTACAAACCTGGTCATCATCAAAATAACTTAGGTCTTCCCTGGAAGGTGAGATTTCACGAACTTATGTCTTATCATCAATCAATTGGAAATTTTGCTTTTTTGATTCTATAATTTGTTTTAATTATAATATTTTCAGGAAGATTTTCAATGCTCTATAAAGTTTTACAATCTTTGAAAATAATATTTATTTTTTAATTTAAGTGGAAACCCCTTTTCTAGTCAAAGGTAGATGATTGTCATTAACTTTAATAGAATATAAATACTTTTGAGTATTTTGTTTATCAAAAATTGAACACTAGTTTTAATTTTAGTGAAAATCACTATGCCATTATTTCATTTTATTCTTTTATTTACTTTTATTTGTTAAAAAAAAGCATAAAGCACATTCATTTGTAACTTAAGTAGTTATTGTGTTTTTTCTTATATTTGAAACACATATGCATATTTACTATCATAAATTGAGAGTTTTTATACTTTATTGTAATAATAGATTTCTTCAATTATTATTGAAAAAGTAGATTTTTATATCACTCACATTGTTTAATCTCGCTAGATCTTGACTCCTAATGAACTTCTAATCATGTATGAAAATCATTTTATTTGTTTTTACTGTCCCATTAGTATTTGCTTTTTATCAAATCCTAACAATAAGGGGGTTTAATATTAAATTCAAGACTAAGCGTTTATTTTCGGATATAGATAAAGCTTAGGGGAAGATATGAAAAATTCTCGTATAATTGATAATGATAAAGAAATGGGAAATGTTCTTTATCGGGAGGTGTGAGAGGGTGACACGTGCGCCACGCGTGGGCTTTATGTTTTGTGATTGGGGGGCACACGAAGCTCCAATTACAATTTCTTTTGAGTTTTCTATTTTTAATAAATTTCTTTTGAGTTACTTGATGCTTTTACCATTATGGATGTGGGGTGGGGTCCCATGGATGAACAATTTTTCCTTCTCTTTTGACAAGACAATTTATTTTTATAATTTATCTTTTTTAAGAAGATAAGACAATTTATTAATTATTAATTGAAAAGCTTCGAGAGAATTTTGCTTTGGTGTCGTGTAGTAAATCCACGTCCATGCAAGCCTTGTTATGGGACCATTTTCTCCCCCACGTAGAAAGTAAATGAAATCCAACACAATTATACTAATCATTCCATCTTTTACATGTCAAACGCGTAACTCCTCATACGTGAATTAATTCAATTGTAATAGAATGATACCCATTCCCATTCGCGTTATAATAATAACGCTTCAAAGACCTTCACTAATCACACACAGATTTTATCTTAAATATTCTATGAAGAAACATGTTAATTTAATTCAAACATATTCCTTCTTATCTCTTGCTGCTACTACTCTTTTCCTTTCAAACTTGATATTTACTTTTGAATAGTTTAATCCATCTAATCTAGTAATGTAAATGAATCACGTTCTAATTTCATCCCACAAAGCATCCAAGTGAACATTTTTTCTTAAATCTAACAACCCCAAGAACACTCGCTACATTAAATTTCATTGGTTAAGTTTATAAATTTTATTCAAACCCACTTTTTATTCAGTCCAAAAATTATAATCAGCCATTTTTTTTCCTAATTTTAGACACCACAACTCAAACCCAAAAATTTAACAAACAAGGTGAATGCTTCCTACAAGCACACTACACTTGACAATAATCAAACACCATGTTTTCAATACCAAAGAGTTGCATTTATATTCTATATCAATTATCAATTGATTCTAATTATATTTATATATCCTTTTCGTTTCTCATCCACAAAAGAGCAAACAAAGAAGAACAAGGTTGCTATTTTGTATTTTCCTTTTACTTTTACTTCTTTTGAGGGGTTGTATCACCACGAAAGGAATTACAGCCACAAAAACAAAAGCTTTTTCACTAAAGAAACCAAATGTACAACAATAATACATAATATGCCCTAAAACTAAATCCTCACATCTCCACCATAAGGAGAGAGAGAAAAAAAAAAAAGAATCAAACTCAACTCATTCCACAAAACATCATCACAATTATATAGGCCCCTTGGTTGAATCATTTCACTGGGGGCTTTTTAAATTATAATTTGCACAGATGCACGACGGGCAGGCAAGCCAACCTACCACTCTTTCCATTCTCCTCCAATGACCTCTAAATATTTCGTCACATCTCTTCCACCAATAAAAAACTAGCTCTCAAATTCATGAAATGTAAACTATACAGAATGCAATATTATCATCATAATGCTTCAATGCACTTATGACCCCTTAAATACTTTCTTCCTCTTTTCTCAGGGAACTTTATCCGTTTAAATCAGATAATATAGCAAGAACATCATTGTCAACAAAGTTAGATTCTAGAGCCACTTCAAGAGATGTTTTACCTTCTCCATTTACAGCCCTTGGATCGGCTCCCCTGCAAAAGTAAATCACAGTCATTTTGGGAAGTCCATATCGTAAACTAATCATTGGACAGGTAAGAGTTTAAAAAATTTGGAAGAACACATTAATGCACAACAGATGGTGAGAACCTAATCCTGCTATGGCAATAAAATGATTACGAGAAAGAATTTCCAGTCACCTTGTAAGAAGCAGTTTAGCAAAAGTAGCTCTCCCTCTGAGGATACAACGGTGAAGTGGTGTCTGACCTCTTGAATCCGTTGCATTTATATTTGCGCCATACTGCAAGAGGAGTTCAAGCATGCCAATGTCCGCAGTTTCACAAGCAAGATGGAGGAGAGAGCAACCCTCCAGATCCTCCATGGCCTGGCCTTCGCTTGTACCAGCCAAGTTCAATGAGCTCGAGGAAGATCTGTCCGATGAATTCCCTGTTAAGCATCTGGAGCTCTGGTCAAGGCTTGTCTGCTCATTCAATAGCATTGCTTTGGCGAGGGTTAAGGAAGAGTTATATGACACTTGTTCATACACAACATTTACATCTGCTTCACAATTAACAATATGGCGGTATACGGCCTTCTTGTCATTTGCACGAACTGCTTCCCAGATCTGTTGTGCTACAGAATGAGAATACTGATTGTCCTTTGGCTTACGAACAAATAGCTTTTCTGCATACTGCAATCGAAAAGAAAAAGTTCAAAAAGTCAGCCTGTCGCAGGCAGCAAACTACATAAATCTATAGCAATCCCAGATACATCTTTAGAGCTATTGATTAGACGATGGTAACAAACAAAATATTTACAGATTACAAGTTTTCATTATCCTGCTGTCACAATTTCTTTTCCTATAATGATTTTGTATAACAGTTTTTATTACTTAATCTTGCATTTCTGTAGTTATTATTTTGCAGGCTTTTTATAGTGGACTACAATAATGCGAAAATGTGCCGGCTATAATAAAATTAGTAAGTAGCAATCTCGCTTCAACAAAAAGCATAAACAAATTCAGATTTATACACTTTCCTAATGATTTGTAATTAAGAATCAATATAATTTAAAAGTAAAGACCAAAGTAAACGATAATCCAATTTCACCTTTGCATGAATGAACTTCTCCTTTACTGTTATAGAATCAGAGTGATTAGGCTTGCCTGTAAGAAGCAACTGTGGTTTATCAGACCTGTATGAGCTTCACCAAGCATAATAATAAATGTCAGTGACTGGTTAAAGACTGATTTTATTTAGCTATTGATTGGAACGATCTCAAACCAAGCATTACAAGAATTTTTTACCTGCTGGGTGTAAGATCAACGTGGAAGGCACTTCTTGAATGCAATAATTCCTCCCAGACTGAGTTGGCAAAGGTATTGCCCAGCGACTGAAATAAACTTATAACACATGGCTCCCACACTTTCACATCAAGTGTAAGTGATCTTACCTACAAGTCAACACCAGAACGAAGGTTTTAGAATTACGTAGTAGTACCATATCTTCACCAAAGATAAGACTTTCTACCAAATTATAAAAAGAAACATACCAAGCATAACCCTCTCCTTTCCATAATTTCAGCAAATAATATTCAAATGTATAAAGTACCACCACCCTTGAAGAAAATAAAGAAGAAAATAACTCCCACCAATCAACAGTCTTGACTACTCCCTTTATTGTCAAATTTACTCAAAAAATCACAAAATTTACCTTGGATATGTGTACACCGAGATTTCGATGAACACCAGAGCATTCAATACAAACAAGAACACCAAGATTCAGAGAAGCCCAATCAGGTTCAGGGGCACCACAATCAGCACATTTATCATTTCCACATACTCTTCTCAACACATCAATTGGCTTCTCATTTTTAACACTAGATCGCTGCTGTTGTGAATTTCTCAAATGACGGTCATGATGTGCACTTCCATGGCTTCTCTCAGATGTATATTCTTCGACACCAGTGTGATCAAAGTCAGAACTTTCAAATGAACTACTCTCACTGGCAGATCGATGATGGCCACTTCCCATTGGGCTAGCAGGCAGACACTGAAATACATTGAACTTCAATCATCAAAATGACTTGAAAGCAATGACCAGCAATTATGAAAACCTTTTAAATAGTTACCCTCTCGGGGGCCTGAGAACTAAGTAATGAAGCAATAACCCCTGTTATCTTTTCAATCCAATCCATCTGATCCAGTGCACTCTCTGCCTGCACTGACAAGCATAAATAAACATTATTGAGGACCTACCAACAAACAGTAATGCCAATTATACACCATTCCACCAGTGTCAGCAGAACCATGGAAGAACAAATTGATTTTGGAAATTATATTATCCCCGCAATTCACTCAAACTCACACATGCAGGCTAAACCCTGAGTCATACCTGCAAAGTGTAATTCTTAGTCGGTGAAATAATCCTGAAACAAAACCTCAGATCTGATTGGTCAGCATCAACTTTGATTGTCGAGGTAAGCAGGTTCACTGTGTGATGAGCAACGGCTTTCTCATCATGTACTCCACCATGATGATGAGAAGAAAGCCACCGACTCAGCAATCCAGATCCAAGCTCAGAACTATTCCTCTGACCAGAAAGTTGACTGCCAGATCCCTAACGGCAGAGAAAAAAAGGGCACATTATCAACTTCAAACCATCTAGCTCCTAACTAATTTTACTAAATTATATTACTTACAGATGATTTGCTGCATTGCTTGCGATAGTAATACAGCATCCCTCGGCTATCAAGTACAAAAAATCTTCTTTTCCAGTCTCCCCTCAAGTTTGACGAACGTTTTGAAAGATAACCTTGTCGGATGGTTTGAACCTGAAAAATTGCTAGTATATTTAGATGCAGAATGCAATTAGGAAGACAGAAAATATCAAAATTAAAGTTATCAACAAAGTTCATTGATTCTTAAAAAGCTTCTTCCAAACCTTTCCCTTTGCTGCAGATTGCATAACCGCCTCTATCATTTTATGGGAACTTCTACCAATGGCTTGTATACCATCTCCATTCGGTGATCCATTAGAACCATTGGAAGACCACCTACTCTCTCGGTCAATCTGCCTTTTGTACTCTTGCATCCTTTCATTAAGCGCGGCTTCCTCATACTTGGACCTTTCTCTTGATTGTTGTGCATAAGTCAACACCTGCAAAACAATGGCAGACCTAGTATGTCAAGACTTCCCACAATCCAAAAACAGTACTGACATCAGAAACGTATTATCCTCCACTCCTCAACTAAGTAAAACCCTCCCTAATGTTCTTAGTTGGGCACAAACTGTCTCAACTAGGAAGGATACAATAGCATACCTGATTAATGTATGGTTCCATCTGATGCAATAACTCATATCCCTGCATTGCAAGCAAAAAATGCTAAAATTAAGAATACTTAAGATAAAGCATGAAAAGAGAAAAGAGAAGTCTATGACAGTCATTTACCTGTTTAAAGTAACGAAGATGTGCATCCATAGTTCCACTGACTGCTTCCAAAAATTCAAACCTCTTCTTTGCTTCCACATTAGAAATGGCAGTTACCTAGGTAATAAATCATCAAAATTATTAAAATCTTAACAGGAAATTATAATAACAACCAAATCTGAAATCCAATGGTAAACTTTAAATATTAAAAAAAAAAAAAAAAAAAATCACTTACTAGACTAAAGCGTGCTTCCTCAAATGTAGACCTTGCATTATGAAGCTCCTAAAAATCCAGAAAAAATAGAGGTTAAAAATGGAGGAGTTCCAGCATTATGACAAGTAAATAAGAATGAGGATGAAGATAGTGTAAGAGTTCACATTGCATTATACCTCCTCCAAGACAGTAGCTACATCAGACTTCGTGCCTTTTCTAAGAGACAAGAATTTTTCACGAGCCTGTTGCATTATAAATATAAGTCCGAATTTAATTTAACGTTGATTGAAAATGTAAATTTAGATCACAATCATCAAAAATAATGAAAAAATATCACTTTAAATGAAGTTCATTACAGCATAGCAATAAAAACGAGAAGTCTTTAATGACAGCAACAGCATTAGCAAAACACTTCATAAATGAATATGAGAGATGCACCTGGTCATAAAGCAGACTAGCCTTGTCAAAGCGCCTCCTTGCTTCCTGTACTGAGAAGAGATCTTTTAGAACAGAAATTAAAAAATCTTTTCCAATAAAATGATAGTATAAACTCAGTTAGCATGTACTCTTGTTCTTACCCGATTGGACAACTAAAATTGTACAATATATAAAAAATTCAAATGCAGCAGAGAAAAGCAATTCACATTACCTTGACCTCATGCAAATCAATTTTGACAAATTGCAGTAATCTGTCATTTAGCATGTGCTCAACCTGAGAAAAACAACTTAAGTCAGTGAAAGGAGAAAGAACTTCCTATTGATATGTAGAACAAAAATTTGAACATTCAATGGAAGAAATACAGGAAAAAAAAATTACCTGGGATCGAAGAACTTCCTTGTATGTCCCAATTTCTCTCAACGCAATAGTAAATTTGGTCATGACAGGACCTAGACAATGAAAGAGATATTCAATCAATAATACCACTAAACATCCTACTCTTCATTTGGAAGCCAATCAACAGCAAGAAAATTTCCATCAGGCAATAATATTTAATCTTAAAATAAAGCCACTACTTATTGGGATAACCCAGAAAATTAGAGTGGAGAATAGTAAAAGATTAATGTCAACTAATGAAGCTTAGAGATGTACCTCCAAAAGCAACACTGATTGGATCATTATGCCCTCCACCAAAAGTTTCTAGGGCACTTGCAAAAGCA
This sequence comes from Litchi chinensis, assembly GCA_019925255.1. Lineage (NCBI taxonomy): Eukaryota > Viridiplantae > Streptophyta > Magnoliopsida > Sapindales > Sapindaceae > Litchi > Litchi chinensis. Next base: position 605,982 of record CM034470.1, on the reverse strand, counting down.
ATGTCCCCATCATATCCCTCTCCAAGTCCTTCACTGCAACAAAGAAAGAGAAGTAAAATGAAATTTGTCAAAAATTCAAGGAGCACAAAAATGCAATAATTGATATCGATACCAGGAGAGAACCATACAATTACCATTAAGAAAACCAAAAAAATAAAAGATAACAATAGAAAGAAGAACACAGGGAGGGAAAAGAAAAAACAGCAGCAACCACTGTAAGAAGCATGTGATATTTAAGACAATTTTGAGAACTTTAAAGCATCCTACAATAAATGACAAAATATGAGAATCCTAACATCTTATTTACCGTCTGGTATTTGACCATAATTAAAACCACAAAATTAAGAACTTAAAACACTTCTGCCTACTGAAGAACCAACAGCCATCAGCTCAAGCTTTTTAACCATTGCCAATTAAAGATAAAAGTAGAACCAACAATTCACATCATCAGCATAATAGTTATATAAATTACAAACACCTAGGTGAGGCAATTCATGGCCTCTTCTCCAAAAAACAAATAAATAAATTATGAATTAAATAGAGAGAAAGATGAAAAATGCATTTGCAATAGTAAACATACGTGTATTTTCGACACCCTTTATAAAACTTCAGACTTCTCTCCCCTAATGTTTCAGCATTTTCCTCCAAGCCTTGTATCTGTTTCACCAACATAATAGTTAACCACATATCAGCACAAAAATTACAAAACAAGTAAACAGTCTATCATAGACAAAAGACAAGCCATGTTTAGCAGAAAATGTACATTAATTAATCATTCTTTAAACCCATATTTGCCCACGATAACATATAACAGTGGAAAAAAATAGATGAAAAACACTCGACAAACACAATCAATGGAGAAACAGAATCTCCAGATTCATGAACTAAAAATCATACCTGTATGCCCTCTACTTCACGAAGCAATAATTCACAAAGAAAAGACAGACACAAAAGCCAAATATTTCTCGTCTCTCAACTCAATCTCATCAACACCATATAATCCATTAATCACCCAATTTTATCAAGCCTGATCATATCTCTTCCTTTATATATAAACAAAACTTATTATTAAAAAAATTAAAAATAACTTTAAAATTCAAAATTTTCTACAGTCAAGCTTATAAATTGACAGCAAATCACTGATAGTCCAATCTGCTAAACAAATAAGCCAAAAACACATATTCATAAGAAAAATTAAAAAAATAAAACTAAATCAACCAAAATGTTCGCCGAAAATCAGAAACAATTCCATTTCAAGCTCTATGCTTCCAAATTCTCTCACTAATTCAACTAAATTTTCTCAGATATCACAACATATCCACCACACCACAAAATCCGCCGACGAAATTTAAGTAACCATGCAAATTACAAACTAACAAATAGAAATTCCACTACACGCAGTTATAGTTACAACAAATCAGCTCAATTTCATAGTCGTAGTAGTGGAAAGCGAAAACTAAGACGAAAATGGAAACAGAGAGCGGAGAGAGAACCTGCTTGCGAAACATTGGAGAGTCATCGAGTTTAGTGAAATGCATTCTCGCCAAAACTTGCTCCTCCTCCTGCTGCAAACAAATCTCACTTCACCATCACATCAACACTCTTCGATCTAGTCCTCCGATCTCCACCGCCATTGATTCGCCGGAAAATTGTGAACCGGAAACCAGCTCGAATTTTTTTCTTTTTTTTACTTTGTAGTGGACTTTATAATTTAATTTATATTTTTCTTTTTGTCTTTTGGTTTTGTGTGTGTTTGTTTTTTTAACGTTTTGGACGAGAGAAAAACCCTAGAAGAGTTGCAAGAAAACACAGACGAGAACGAGAATTTTTTTTTTTAAAAATTTTGAGATTTTAGTGAGTGTGTGTTTTAAGAGAAAGGGTTCTTGGGAATTGTGTGTTGTGGTTTGGATGTCGTTTTGAGTGGGTGGAGGGGTAAAAACGACATCGCAGATGGAGATGAGAGGGAAGAAAACGGTGTTTGCGAGAGAGAGTGTGTGCGTGGGAAGAGTGAAGATGAAGGAAATGGAGGGTGAAACGGCGGCGTTTTACGGAGGACGAGACGTTGTCGTTTTGGAATTTGAATTGACAGCGGAGATTTTGAGTGTTCTCAAGACTCTGACAGTGGTTGCCTTTACACGGTCCTGGAGGACGACAATGTTCGCGCTAACCCACGCGCTCGTTCCCGCGTGTCCACTTTACCATCTTACCCTTTTAACCAAAGCATTTAGGGATAATCCCAATATCACCCTGTAGTTTGACGAAATAGCTAAAATCTCCCCTCAGTTTAAACAATCGCTAATATCACCCCTCTTAATTTTCAAAATAGATAAAAAACCCCTGTAATTTATTAAAATACCCAAAAAACCCCTTACCGTTAATTTGGACGTTAAAGTCAACGGTTGACCGTTATCCCTTTCGGGATAATCTCAATATCCCCCCTGTAGTTTGACAAAATAGCTAAAATCCCCTCTTACTTTAAAAATCATTAATATCCACCCTCTTAATTTTTAAAATAGATAAAAAAAAACCTCATGTAATTTATTAAAATACCAAAAAAAAAAATTACCTTTAATTTGGACGTTAAAAGTCAACGGTTGACCGTTATATGAAAGGACAAAACTGTCAAAATGAAAAAAAGTAAAAATATTAATATTTAATAAAATGATAATTTAATATTAAAAAAATTTTAAAAAAAAAATTAACTGTACATCTCTGAAATGGACGGTGGTGATCAAAATTACTAAAAAATTTAAAATTTTAAAAAATTTAAAAATATTAATAATTTTTAAAAAATTACGTCCATCGTCCATCATATTGATGGATGGTGGATATAATCCAAAAAAAATTAATTAATTAATTAATTAATACTTAAACACATTCTCACTCTACTTTTTTCTCTTTTTCCTCTCTCTCTCTTTTTCTTCTCTATCTGCTTCGTCTTCCGACGGTAGGTGGACGGACTCTCTTCCTCTTCTTCTTCTTCTCCTCTCTCTCTCTCTTCTTCTTCTCTCGGCTATGGTCTCCGTCGATGGAGATTGGGGGTGTCAGACAAGGATACCATTGGATCTCTTTCGTCGAAAACCAGGGGTGATCCGGCTAAGAAGACCAAACGGTCTCCGTCACGTGGAGACCAGTTCTGGTCTCCACACGATGGAGACCAGATCGAAGATTTAAATCTCCGATTTGGTCTCCATCGCGTGGAGACCAGTTCTGGTTTCTTTCGTCGGACCACCCCTGGTTTCCAACGAAGGAGACCTAATGGTATCTAGCCAGACACCCCTCAGTCTCCATGTCAACAGAGACCAAGCCGAAGAAGAAGAAGAAGAAGAGAGAGAAGAAGAAGAAGAAGAGAGAAGAGATCCGTCCACCCACCACTGGGAGACGAAGCAGATAGAGAAAAAGAAGAAGAGAGAGAGAAAGAGAGAGTGATAAGTAGAGAGAGAATATGTTTAAGTATTATTTTTTTTTATTTTTTAGATTATATCCACCGTCCATCAATACGGTGGACGTAATTTTTTAAAATTATTAATATTTTTAATTTTTTAAATTTTTTAATTTTTTAGTAATTTTGATCACCACCATCCATTTTAGAGATGGACGGTATTTTTTTTTAAACTTTTTTAATGTTAAATATCATTATTATATTAATATTTTACTTTTATTTTATTTTAACAGTTTTGCCCTTTCATATAACGGTCAACTGTTGACTTTTAACGTCCAAATTAACGGTAAGGGGTTTTTTGAGTATTTTAATAAATTACAAGGGATTTTTTATCTATTTTGAAAATCAAGAGGGGGATATTAGTGATTTTTTAAAGTAAGGGGGATTTTAGCTATTTCGTCAAACTACAGGGGGGATATTGGGATTATCCCGAAAGGGATAACGGTCAACTGTTGACTTTAACGTCCAAATTAACGGTAAGGGATTTTTTGGGTATTTTAATAAATTACAGGGGTTTTTTATCTATTTTGAAAATCAAGAGGAGATATTAGCGATTTTTTAAAGTGAGGGGGGATTTTAGCATTTCGTCAAACTATAGGGGGGATTTTAGTTATTTCGTCAAACTACAGGGGTGATATTGGGATTATCCCAAGCATTTAATTATCTTATCTAACCACTAATATTATCTATAAATTATAATTTTTGGATTAATTATAAAACAAGTTATTAAAGTTAATCCAAATGTCATAATTTATAAATAATGTTTATAATTAAATAAAGTAGTCAAACCTTTAATCAAAATAATATATTTTGTGTTTTTCTAATTAAAATTGTATGATTTGGTTAAGTAAAAAATTATTAAATTTGGTCAAGAAAAATGAGAAAACTTGTTTTTGGTTTGAACAAAATATTCATATTTAGCTAAAAATATAGCTATAATTAAGTTACTCTAAGAAAAAATGTAATTGAGTTATTGTTTGGGATCTCAACTCAATCTATTGTTATTTGTAGATTTGAACTTAAAACCTTAAAAATCTCAAAAATATCCTATATAATAGGTAGTATCTTAAGATTTGAACTTAAAACCTTAAGAATCTTTTAGGTGTAGGTTGTAATCTAAGACCTTAAAAGTATTTTGGATACAAACCTCTAGACATTACCTACCCTACAGGACACCCAAAAGAGTTTTAAGTTTTCGAGTTCAAATTTTAAGACATTATCTATCATATGGGACAAAAAATGTCAAAATTTTATAGAAATAAATTATAAGAGTTTAGGCTGAGATCCCAACACAAAACACTAGCATTTGTGTTGAAACCTCAGCTTAATATTTCGCTCATCTTTCCTCGTATTGTTTGTCTCAGTGGTGGGAGGTCTACATCCAAAAGACACTTAAGATCTTGGTTCAAACCTCAATACGCTATCTATCATACGGCGCAAAAATGTCAAAATTCTACATACGTAAACGAGCGAATGATTAAATTGAGATCTCAACATTATTAATTATGTTTCAAAATGCAATTATACTTCAAACATCTCAAATAAAAAATGATTAAGTAATATTTAAAACACAACTAAGAAAATAGTTTCATTTTATGTTTAAAAAAAAAAATCATTTGAGAGTAGAAGTGGATAACTATTTTTTGAATCAAAAAAATATATTTATTTTTATTTTTTAATCACTTTTGAATTCTTCACTTTAATCGATGATATAGTAAGGAGTTTGCTCTTAATATTTAAAGTTCCTACTGAAAATAACAACTAAATGAAAAAACATCTTAATATTTAAAAGTTCATACTAAAAATAACAACGAAATGAAAAATCTTCTTATATGAATTCAATATTTTGAAGTTATATATATATATATATATATATATATGCAAATTTTGAGTTTATAAACTAAATGAAAAATAATTTCCCTAATCTTCTGGAATTTTATTAAAGTTTTTAGTAAAAAAGCTATAAATCTTTTAATTGTCAATTAAAAAGACCTTTTAGGAGAATATATATCATTAATCATAATATTTAAAAGTATTTTTGCATCATCAAATTAGAAGAATATAATGTAAAAACGAAAATTAAATACATTTACGATCACATCTGCAATGGATATAAATAATGTGATTATTAAAATGACGTAAAAATCGAAAAATAAATGAATAAATATTAAAGAGCAAATTACTCCAGACCCCCCCAGGTATGAAATTAATCAGATGGAAACAATGTTTCGTTTTTATAACAAAAAAGCCCCAAGTTAACGGTCAAACACGGTTAAATTAAACGGTTGACTGTGTTTAACTTGTAAAGACCAAAATGCCCTTACTGTTTGAAATAATTTTAAAATGTAATTTAAAAATTATTAAAATAAAATATAAATAAACAAAAATATTCTCATTCTCCACACAAACACACACACACTCTCTCTCTCTCCCCCATCATCGTCCACCACAGACTTGACTTCCACCACCGCCCCCTCCGCACGCTCACCACCATCCTCCACCACCCCCCTCCTCCCACCACCCCCCCCCCCTCGCACGCCGACCACCATCTCTCTTTCATCTCTATTTCTCTCCTCTGTTCACGACCGTTTTTCTCTTCTTCTTCTTCTTCTTCTCTCCATCTTCTTCTTCTTCTTCTTCTGTCTTCCTCCACCAGAGACATCTGGGTTCGTTTCGAACCCAGATCTGGGGTTCGTCGAAACCCATAACTGGGTTCGTTTCGAACCCAGTTGTGTGTTTTTTTTTTTTTAGAATTTATTTTTTAATTTTCTGAGATGTTTGTTGATGATGATTCTGAAATGTTTTGAGTTTATGTTTATGTTTATGTTTGAGTTTGATTTATTATTGATGATTCTGAGATGGAGTTTGAGTGATGATTCTGAGATGGATCTGGGTTTCTTTGGTTTATTTTGGAACCCAATTGTGTTTTTTTTTCTAGGACGAACCCAGATGATGACTAGCTGATGTTCACCATATCCAGACTAGACCAGATGATGAACATCATCTCTTCTTTTTTCTTTTCATTTTTTTTAATTCTTTAATAAATTTTTTATAAATATATTTTCTTTTTTAATTTCAAAGAGAATTAATTTAAAAACTAATGGTCATTTAAAGTAAAATGACACAAATACCCTTCGTCAAACTAAAGTTGACTAACATTCACTAATGTGTGGGGTTTTTGTTATAAAAACAAAATTGTTTTCGTCTGATTAATGTCATACCTGGGGGAGGAGGGGGGTCTGGAGTAATTTGCTCAATATTAAAATTGATATGCTTAATTTAAATAAAAATGAAGAAAAGATAATTTCTGAGACATCTCATATATTGGAGGAGAGGCGCGTGGGCGTTAACATCGAACGAGAGAGATGCTCCTGTCACTCACACTCATCTACTTGAAGAAAATGGGACCAACACAAGAAACACTAAATAAACTCTCAATACTTCGCTCGCACTCACTTCTGGAAAAAACAAAATCATTTGATAATATGACTTCCCACTTTTTTACGATAAAGAAAAAAAAATTCTTTAAAAGAGAGAGAATAAAATCTTTTTTTTTTTTTTTAATATCTTATTGGCGGGACACACAATGCATGCTTAGAATGCTATGCTCCAATATAATGGTTTGTTAAATGTCCATTCTAAGATAATGTCATGATCAAATTTTCAATACATTGATGTATACGTGAAATTCATTTAAATAAAATATTATGATGTATTAATTGGATAGATATTTTATATCCCGCGATATGGTTTAAGTTCATTAAACTTTTACTATATAGTAAAAGCAATCATAATTTTAGTTCACATTATAATAATAATATTCAAAATTTTGCATACCATTCCTTAGTATAAAGAGATTAAGTACTTTTTTTGATCCAAAGACATAAATGATTCAAGTTTTATCATTGTTCTAAAACACAAGGTGTGAACAATTTTCTCTTAATTTAATCCCAACAATATTTAAAATTTTAGTAATTTTGAGCCCCTAGCTCCTATCTATCTTGGACATGAAATTACATTTTTATTCATGACTACTTCAATTTCACTGTAATCATTCATGGGTTGCCATCTTTTTACTTTAAATCCTTAACTATTGAATTAATAGGTGAAGCATAATAAATTATTGGATTTGGAAGTCGGATAAAAGATAAAACCACAAATTTGAAAATTGAATTGACGATGTTATTTCTACTAACATCAACTTATACCTCATGAATGTGAAAATGGTATGTTTCGACACGTTTTAAATCAAATCTTGTGTCTGTCACTACATTTATGATTTGAGTTTTAATATCATTAAAATATGTGTACGAATAAAAAAAGTCATTAATGAGTCTTCTATTCTATCTCACTTTCATTTTTTTCTTTTTATTTCTTCAATTGTTTTTTTTTTCACTATTTTCATATATCAATTTTTACGCGAATAATTTGGAAAAATACTCAAATCTAAAAGAATAACTTGAAAATATAAAAAATGAGAAGTTAAAAATAAGGAAAAAAAAAAAACCTTAAATGTAGAAGAATAAAATGAATGACTTATCTCTCGACAGTTAAAATTATCTATCAAAGTAATGAAATATCTCTAGAATGATTCATCTCTTGAAGAAATGACTTATCTTTCAAAATAAATATCTATCAATTGATATAACGACGTATTTATCAAAATAATGATTTATCTCTTAAAAGAATAAAATATTCCATAAATGACTTATATATCAAAAGAACAATTTATCTCTTGAATGAAAAGACACATCTCTCATGTAAAAATCAAGTTTGGTGCGAGGCTATTTGCTTGTACACATTTTAGTAATATTGAAACTTATGGTGCGTTTACTTCATTTGAAGGAATCGAAATATGAATTGGAATGATGTATCGGAATCAGAATAAGTTGTTTACTTTATCTGCAGGAATCGAAATCGGAATCAATAGTATTCCCATTAAACTATTTACTTTGCCTTGATATCAGAATGAATTAATTATAAATTACAAAAATACCATTAATAAAAATTATGAATTAATTACAACAGTATGAAGTTTTTTATTATAATATGCATTTTTTAATATCAAATAAAAATTTATTATTATAATAAAAAACTGCATATTATTTTAATAGTCCACTAACCTAGTGTGCAATTTTTAATTATAATATGCAGTTTTTTTTTATATCAAATAAAAAACTGCATATATAATAAAAAAAAACTACATATTATTTTAATAGTCTATTATGATAATTAAGAAATTGGTGATGAAAAATCAATGATATGTAGTTTTTTATTATAATATGCAGTTTTTTTTTTTATCAAATAAAATAGGTTTTTTTTTATATTTTTTTTAAAATAATATAAATGACTTTTTATTTTGATAAAGAGAATGAGAATGAGATTTCTATTCTACAACCCCAAATTGATATGAGGCTCACATTTTCATTCTCATTACGGAATGAATTTTAAAAAGTAAACACTATTAATCAATCCGATTCCCCATTCTCATTCTCCAATCCATGAAGTAAACGTACTATTAAAGTATTAACATAGTGATTGAGTCACAAACGTAGCCCAATAATACGTTTTGTCTAAACAAACCCCTCATCAATTATTCAAACTAATGGTTAGTATTTTAAATTATCACTCATTATAACCACATCTCATAAAATTACTAAAGTTCGACTGTTATTATTCTATTAGCACAAACTTGTGCCTAGTCAATTGTATAGTTTTATGGTCGATATTTAAATCCATATTAGGCAATACAACTACATCTCGAAAGGCTACTCAAAGTCGAAAAAAATGAAGTAATAATTAGCAGATACGGAATATTTATCTTACAAGAGAAATGGTGCAATGCATTTTTCAAATTAATATGCCCCATTGTGTACATGACATTGCCATGAGCGTGTTCTTGTTTATTTTTATAATTTACCGGGCAGATCATAAGAAATGAAGTAATATTAATGGATATAGAGTCCTACGAATATTTAATATATATAGTTTCATGATTTTTTTTTTTAATTACTAAAACATAATCAAATTTAAAAATGATTAAAATATTTCAATTATGGGGATGCACTTGCTATGTCGATAGCGAATCTAAGCTTTTTTGTTCTGGCCAGCAATTTTGTTATAGAATTGGATTAAAAAATAAACAAAATAAATCAAAGTTAGGGAGTTTGTGGGGGATTAGATGAAAAGTGAAAAAAATAAAAAATAAAAAATAAAGAAGGAGAAGAGAGAAATTACTTTATAATGACAACTATGACCTATGTGTTCTTTACTTTTTGACTACTAGCATTTCTTTTCTCATTTTTGGCATAATAAATTGCCTACCTAGCACAAACTTTTTTAAGAAAAAATTCAACATTCATGTGCGGGCATCATTCATGTCCCAAAATTTCAATCAAAATAACTTAACCATAAACATAGTAGAGGAGTTATATTTATGTACATCTAACAAACAATTAAGAAATTACCGGGACATGATCTAATCTAATGTCAATTATTCTGTCTTAATTGTACTTTTTTTTTTTTTTTTTACATAGAAGATATAATGTCGAACACGTGGAGTTAGAAATAATATCCAGCCAATAACATCTATCGATACATCAAGATTCAAAAAAAGAGTTGAAAAGGACAAAAGAGATGAAAACACAAAATTGCAATATATTTTATAAATTAATGATCTAGTTAAAAAGTGAGGGAAAAAAATAACATTAAAGAGAGAAGAAAGAACCGACAGACAAGGACACATCATACGAAGAAGAGCTTGAAAAGTGAATTATACACCTACATTTGTCTTGCTTTTTTTTTTTTATACAACCTTTTTCTTTCTAAATCAATCTCAGAATGGTTCCCGCCTAAATAAATTCTCATTATATCATATGTAAAGGGTTCTACCTATTTTGAGAGTTTTTTTTTTGATATTATAAAAATAGATTTCTAGACTGCATTTTAATTAGTGTTTTTTTTTTTTTTAAATTTATTTTAATCAATGTTAATATTAAGAGGTTCGATAAACTCGAAACCATTGATGTCGGACTTATAAATTGAATAGACGATGTACATGCATAGTGGTTCATTCTGTGGGTGTATGTAGAGGGGTACGGATATTGATACTAACATAAAGATATTGATGCCCACTCTTATTGTGTCTGGGCCGGATGTGCTGATAACAAGTCCGGCCCGAAATTCAAACGTAAAAAAATAATTTTTAAAAAATGCCCCAAAGCAAGGCGGTGCCGGATAGCTTATTGTCTATTTTATTTTAAAAAGAAAAAGAAAAACTCGAAAATCTTGAAATATCGGGATTTCGAAATCGAGAATCGTGAAATGGCATCCACGGAATAGATGGACGACAGCTTCAGAGTTCGTGTGGAGAAGATCTTCGGCTCTCTGGTTCGGTCGACGTCGTCTGGTTGGTCGCTCTCCGACGAGGCGGTGGAGAAGCGGGAGTGGAGGCGCGAAGACAAGAAGGGGTCCTCCGCCAGAGACGAGACGCCGTGTTCTTCTTCGTTCGAGGGATTCTTCTCGAGGAAAGATCGACGGCAGCAGCAGAGGCGTGAGCTGGACGAAGATGACGTGGAAAATGACGGTGGTGGAAATAGAAACATGGATAGAGAAGAGTGGGAGATCAGATCTTCAATTGGCTTGGATAGCACTCTAGATAATGAGGTCTCATTTATTTACATATATGTTTTTTGTTTTTGTTATTGAATGGTTAGTATTATTAATATTTATAAATGATTAGCTGGTGATTGATTTAATTGCAATTTAATTTATCAAAGACAAAATTTGATAGTAATTTGAAAATTCTTTATACTTGAAAGCTTTAGTTGTCTGCTAAGCGAGCAAATACTTGGATATGTTTGATTGAATTCTTGAAATTGGTAGGAGGAAGATGATGTGTTTGTCTGCTATTCCTTTGTCTTATGTTTTATATCTGCGTGCAGGAAGAGGAAGATCAATTTGACAAAGTAGCTGCCGGTAGAGAGAATGCTGGTGAGCGTTTGTACATGAATGATGTAACTGAACAAGGGTCTTTCTTGAATTTACACAATGTGATACCCAATTCGTTCAAGGACCCACGTGCCAATCACTATGCTGCCAGAATCAGGCTGAAAGAAGATGAAGTCGAAGCTCGGCAATTTGATGTTCCTTGTCCTGAAACTGACATGCAAGGTAACAAATCGCTTGCAAAGGTATCAGAACGAGGTTTTGCACCAAAACCTATATTGAAAAGAAGGGACAATAGTTCGGACTCTAATAAGCCACGAAAACGTGTCAGGTTTGACCCGGGTTTTATAATTGATAGTGGTCGAGCATCTGAAACATTTAATGATCAGAGTGAGACATCTTTGATGAATGCTACTGATTCAGATGATGGATTGAAGCTGATGGATAAGACATCCAGAGTGCCGGATTACATAATTAATCCTTCTAAGTATACACGCTACAACTTTGATTCATCAAGTGAAGTTAATGAAGGATCCAACACTGAGGCTTGTATGAACTTGCTGGAGTTGATTAAACGCTCCAAGGTTAAGGAGTTGGGGCAAGAATCAGACAACGCATCTGGTGACCTTCCGAAGTCAGTAACTTTTATCCCAAGGAAAAAAGCCAGTCGTCAAAGTGAAGAGGACGATGGGAAGCAATCCTTGCCTCAAGCAGGCCTTCCTGTTGGAATTGCGGCTGGGGTATCCCAAGACTCTGAAGTTACTGCTGCATACGAAGAGATTGAACCAGAAACAAATGCCACGGATGATAGTGCTCGTTCCCACAAACCTCTTCACAAGTATCGAACTCAGTCAAGGTCAGATGATTCTGATCCTTAATTTTAAAGAGAAGTTTCTGAATGGCTGCTGCAGCATCCGAAATTGAAATTTCACTCATATTTCATTATGTTTTTATCTATACTTCCTGCTCTTTATTGCACATTAAACTATATACTGGTGCTGAGGAATGCTTTACCTTAAAAGACTGATCTCTTTGTAAATTATATGTTACCGCGATTACAAGTTCTGTATTTTAATGAGCTAGTGTTATCAAGTGATTATTTATTATTTTCTATTGTATTATTTCAGTATTCTATTGGGTAATATCGTAGAAGACCTCATAGAAGTCAGAAACTCTCATGTACGTGCATTTGTTATATGCATGCGAATAAAGATTAGAATCTTCTCCTTTGTAAGGCTTTTGAGAGCGCTTATTCGCGAATGACGTGGGTTGTTAATGCATTTCATTTTACATTCGTGATTCGTAGTGAAATCTGTCATGCTCATTTATAAACATGTGTAGACTTTCGGACCGTCTCATTTGTTGAAACAACAAATTTTTGATACTTTATATATAAATGTATACACGCTCATTGTAAATGCTACACCGTAATCTACTATTGTTGATGAATTTACTTTTGATTGGTGTCCCTTAAAATTCATGGTTTTTAATATAAGGGTCTTTCGAACAAAAGCAAAAGAAGGCACTTTTGATGTGCAATAATACTAACAATGAAAGCCTATGAAACTTAATTGAAACAATACTATGTACAATCACTGAAACATCAATATCCAAAAAAAAGTTCATAAAAACTTTGAGATTTATATCACATCAAAATAAGCATAATTGTGTTGTGGAATCCTAAAATTTCTACTTATTATAACCTCTCCTGTGTATGAAAACCTATAATGGCAAGTATTCACCCACCAAAAAGTCTCAAGAAAGTGCGGAACAATATAAACCGAAAAACAAACTCAAAAAAATCCATCCACTTGAATTTAATCCTGAGACAAATAATCTACCTTAACCCTAAAACTCTTCCTTCAATTCACAGCTAATTCGAAGCGAAATTCTGTTATGTACATTGTTTCCCAACTCCACTTGAATTCTTTAATGGTAAGGGGTTTTTACCTGAAGAAAAAATAATGTAATTATGTTAGATGATTATTTAACACTCGGCACAAGTATTAGATCACCAAAACATCTCCTTCCCCATTACCTTCCTACAATTTATCCGCGATTCTTCCTAGAGCATCGGCAAGCTTATTAAGAACAGTAATTAAGCTATCTCCTTGATCTTTCCTCTGCTCCCTGTCTAACTTGAAATTGTTGTTCTGAGCTTCAAGTTGGGCTGTTAACATTTTGCCATTCCTTTCCAGGATTTCAACCAACTGATGCTGCATATTGCTGTTGTCCTCCTCCCCATCAGCAACAAATCGCTTCCGTTTTCGTCCATCTTTCGAAGTCGAACCAAGCTCGGGATTTGTCGCTGGCTGTTTCTCGTTCGTTCCACCTGCAGATACAATAATAGTAGATTATTTTGTATTTTTAGGATTTGAAAACATGTCTAATATTGATATCCTCAATAAATAAAAGCATTTGCTGTGTTTCTAAATCTTGATTTAAAAATAAACAATATCTCAAGCCTATTTTCTCAATGAAATTTTAGGTTTTTTTTTTTTTCCTCCGAATCATACATATCTTCTATATATAATAGTGAACAGACTTTCAATGTAATTGTGAATTTGGAAAACATAAAGCTAAGTTTTGAAAATGGAAATGAAAATCAATATGCTCCTATAAAATTTTCATTTCACATCTTGAGCTGGTTTCAATTATTTTGAGAGCAACATTCTTGAGATATTTTACTTCCTAGTTTCCTCTTAAATTTCTAGTACCCAGAGAGTGCAGCTTTGTACTGCTAACATTCAGTATCCAAAATATTCCAAATTTTATGAGAAAAATTTTACTGAAACAGATGTATAACATCATCTATACAGCAGTCAACTACTAATTATTCATGTGCTCCCATATAAACTTATATTCAAAGCTTTCACAATAATTAATCATCTTCAAAAAAGAAGATAAAAAAATCAATGAAGTAGCATGATTTTATGAGACAAACATAAACAAGTGCATGGCATGCCTACCTAATTGAAGCATATCTTAAATTTTACACTATAAAAGATAGTCTTATTAATTTGATCTCTTAATACAAACAAAGTATTGAAAAATCATCATGATATCATAAAATATCTCAATTCAATTTAATTATAGTTTTGAAATAAGATTTTATATTACCTTGTCCATGACACCCTTGTTGAGTTGTTGGTATTGTTTCTCTGCAAAAGATGTACATAAATAAACACAAACATCAAATTTACAAGATCTTTATATAATAATATCCTTTTTTTTTTTTTATATATATAAATTAAAGTGCATACCTACAACTTCTAGTTTTGGACCACGATTGAAATACAATCACGTTTGAAAACAAAAAATATATATTATATTTTTTTTTTCCCCCCTTAAAAGAATAGTGACAAATTAAAACAATTTGGATCACAAATAAAAGTCTCCCAATAAGTATATCAAATCATTCCACAACTGTGACAATATATCTCTACATCTCTTCCTGAACCCAAAAGAGGAAAAAAAACAAAGAAAAGGCATTAAATTATGTCCAATTATAATTTATAATTCATGATTAAAATATCATATCTCCTAATCTCCCCATTTAAAATTAAAATAATAATAATAATAATAATAATAAAAACCCCACACACCAACTTATTATAAAAAAATAAAATAAAATCAACCAAATATTTAATTTAATAATAAATAAAAAAAATCGAAATAGTGACACAGTCCACTTGTACGATTGAGAACAACCCAATTCACTCACCTGAAATTGGCATCGTCGCCGATATCGGCTTCGCTGTCGTAGTCGCCGCCGCAGCCGACTCCTTTTCAAGACTCCCCACTGTCTCGTCCTGCTCAAAATCCGAAAACAACCCGTCCTCCGCGGCCGCGCTCCTCCCGCTATCGAACACCGCCTCCGCGTCCTCCGCCGACTCATCCGCCGCCACGGCGGCGTTCACGGTGGAGAGCCAGAGCCAGGCCGGCAGGGCCTTCGTTCGCCACCGAATCCGCCTCAATTGCCGCGGCGGCGGTTTCAGGCGTGGCGCCGTCGTCGAGGATGTCGTAGACCTCCCTGTCAAAGAACCCGGGGAGCTTCCTCTCCCGGCGGAGGTCGTTCCTCATGACCCAAAACGACTCCGTGCCGCCGCTGTCCCTCGCCGCCTGCGACGACTCCCACTCCTTGATCTTCTTGTAGTCTCCGGCGAGATTGCTCCACCGCTTCCGGCACTGGACTGGCCCCCGGTTCACGCCGTGCCGCTTGCAGTACGACGACACCGAAGCCCACTTCGGCTCCACCTGACCCGACCCGAACGCCATCCCCGCCGCCCGTCCCCGCCTGACCCGGTTCTCCGCCACCCTCTTCCCTTGTATCAGCACCAGAATCTCCTGCCTCGTCCATCGAGGCAGCCTGGGAGCCTTGCAACCATCATCTCCTCCTCCTCCTCCTCCTCCTGCTGCTCCGCCGCCGTCGACGAACCCTTGACGGTGATGTTCGACGCCGTTAGTCACGCCGTCATCGACGGCCGTCCTTGACAGACTCAATTGCTCCAAAGCCATAAACGTTGTCAGTCCCCAAACAAAAAAAAAAAATCAAAAATCAAAAATCAAAAAGGAAAAGAATTTTTATTTATATTTATTTCTGCGCACGTGACTTGAACGTGAGGGACGAACAAGTAACGGCGTTTTCAACACGGCCCCGTTACGCCGTAATGGAGAGAAAATTGAGAGGTAGAGAGAGAGAGAGAGAGAGCGTGAAGAGTGAAAAGAGAAGGGATTGAATTTGAGTGTCAACAAAATAAAGGGGGTGTTGAAAGGGAGAGGGAAGGGGTTTTGAAGGGCAGATAGGGGAATTTGAAATTTTCATTAGGGGTATTTTAGATATTATATAAATACTGTAGGACTATTGACCTTAATCTTTGATTAAGGGTTGTGGTTTTGATTTAATTAATTTTAGGGTCATTATCATTGATTTTCTTTTAATTTTAAGGGCACCCCTTAATTCTTTTTATTGTTTGTATAAAATTAAAAAATATATATGCCTCTAAAAGGGTCGTTTTCTATGGGTAGAATATGGCATTTGACGCGGTTTTTGGGCCACCATTTCTCTTCTCTTCTTCATCGTCTCCCCCACTATCCTTTTCATTCTTTGGCATCAAAATTTTCTTGTTCAAGACATTGAAATATTCTCTCTTCTTTATTGTTGTTGTTATTATTTGATGGGAAATTTTCTCTAGTCTATACTTTCAATGTTGGGTAATTACAGTTGGATTGACGTGTTATATAAAGTCATCGAGTTTCTAAAATAATATATTATTGTTTAGCTCAAATTTAATAACTCATATTAAATTGCGGTTGTTATGTTAATTATCATGCCATTTTATGAAGAATATGGCAATTATAAATTATTTGCCTTGATTGAGGAGCAAAATTTGGGTTGTTTAATATTAATGGTTATAAAAAAAATGTTTTTAACAAGTGTTGGTAATTTTCAGTGTGATATTTGATGAATTTTGAAATCGCTTGAATCTAGACCGTTCAAAGTGTGAAAAAGCCTAGAATATGTAGTCAGTCGTATTTTTGATGATTTATTCTTGTCGTACTCAAACAAGTAAGTTCATTGAATTTCTTATCAGAAATCGAATCACGAATCTACGATGATGATGTGGAATGAATTAAGTGTTGATAAGGGCACCCTACCCTACCCTACCACTAAAGAGAAATTTTCTTTTTTTTTTCTTGTTAATCACTCTTTATCTTATTTGAATCATTAGCCCTAATCTTCACTTAATGGCTAATCCTAATGGATGGCCCCCTCCATTAAAGTCACTTTTTCTTTGTTTGTTTGTTTGCCCCTTCTTCTTTCTAAGTAATATATCACCATCCCTTCACAAAGTCACAAAACCTTCTTTTTCTTCTTTTCTCCTTCATTATCTCCAAAGGTCATGCTATGGTACAAATCTTATAACATTAGCAAATCAATTAGACCCACAAATACGCTAATATAAAAGATTTTCAAGGACTTATAAATAAACAATCTGTGTATATTAGCAGGATCCTCTCCCTAATTGAGTTGGCTTTAGGAGTTTCAATCAAAGAAGATAAGTAATATTATATAAATTTTTTTAATCATAGAAGAGAAACTTACAAAGATGAGTTTGGAAGCACACGTCTCATGAGGGCATTTGATTTCTAGGGGGTTAGTATGGTGTCATATTCTCCCTGTGATTTAGTGGGACCATATCCTCCCTGTTAGGGTCCACTCCCTATTTTTGTACTTCATAATTAAGATTGCGGTGTTTAATCAATTAATTATACCTTGATTAATGGCCCCTCTACAAAATCTATCTCATTATTTTCTTGAAACAAGCAATTTTACGCTAGAATCCATTCGTTAAAGAAAGTTTAAACATTTATTTTTTATATTTCAATATTAAAGACATCAAAATGATTAAATCAAAATATTAACTTTTAAAATTCTTATTATATTTTTTTTCAAAAAAAAAGAAACAAAAATCCTGTGAATTGTACTTTGCTAGAAGGGTTGATTTGACCTTGAGATTTGGGTGGACAGAAAAGAGAATGATCCATGCACAAACCATTGGTCTTTTTTGGGCTTGTGGGCCTACCTTATCATGGGCCCGGGACCCATTTCTCTTGATACCCAGAATTATCTTCTAATCATATCACTTACTACTAGAAGCAATTACTGGCTTAGTGATCTCTCCAACACCCCCATTAATCATTATAATTATCTCTAATCTCTTTTCTAATCACACCTTTAATAAAATTGAGTTCAAAGGATATTACCATTGAGTATTCACTTTCCCCACACCTTTCGTTAAATGCAGATGGATTCAAATTTAGATTTACTAGTGTCTATATTTCTTATTCATTAAAAGACATTCAATGAAATTTTAAAACTTGTTAGATAATCTTTGGGAATTTAAAGTCATTCGAATAAATTTTCCTGAGTCCATATTCATGGGAGATCAATAATAAAACCCATTATTAATATAATTGACCATGTTGTTTATGACCTGAAATTCACTGAATTTTACAAAATTTTGTGACATGTCATCATGATTATATTATTATTATTATATAAAGGATTAGGATAAATTAAACATACCACCTCTTAGCATAGATAGTATACTCTCATTTTCATTGTTCAATAGGTTGCCGGTTCTATTCCCGTCACACTTTCGTTCATGGAAATAAACATTCAAACCATATTAAATAATTTTTGATCTTGACAAATTAGTTTACGGAAAAAAAAAATACTATACTCAAATAAAAGCAAACGCGTTTTCAAATAAGAGTTGAACAAAAAGAGAAGATTTAACTTCATATATATATATATATATATATATTGATTATGGAGACAACATATATCTTGAGTGGGGTGTCTCAGGTCAAGTTCCACAATTAATGGGAACTCCCCGTTTTGGAATGTTGAAAACTAATTTGATTTAATTAAAATGGGTTCCACGTATTCGCTTTTACCAAATTATCAAATTGTCTTTTCAATTGTACTACAAGAGATCGAGATCAAATGGCTGTCCAACAAATATTTGATTTGGGATTGCAATTCATTATCATAGTAAACTGCATGGCTCATTTCTATTGGGAAAACCATCTTTGTAATATGGTCTAATCAGTTATAAACCGCCTCTTCACCGAATTTTTCATAATTATCTACAGATAAAGGAGTTTCAATATTTTTACGGTTATTAAAATTTGAAATAATATGATTGTAAATTTGATTTTTATCAAACTTTTAAAAAAATGTTTTAATTTAGAGATAATTGTAGAAATAATTCTTTTTTAAAATTAAAGTTGAAAAGTAATTTTTCTTTAAATTCCTTATTTCTACCCATTGTATTTTTATCCAAAAACAGATTTTATTGTAAGATTTTTTAAAAAAATGATTAGTACTCAACTTAGACTTAAAAAAAAAAGTCATAAAAAAAAAAACCCATTAGTTTATTCTCAGCATCTGATACCATCCATTTTCACACACAATAATTTTTCTTACATGCGACATTTCATATAACTTTTAATACGGAGAAAACAGATATAAGCTTATTGAATTCCTTTGTGTGTTAAACAAGCAGGTTAGGTTGTGTTTGACTAGACTCGTATATCTTTGAATACTATTAATTCCCATCAATAAAGTCCAATCAAAATATAGCCAAACAATAATATAAAAACACAGGAAATATGATGTTTTGGTGACATGTATGTAATTTGTTGTAGGATTATGTTATTGGTAGATAGTGACACGATGTATTCGGTGATAGCAGACAAAGGAAATTTTGAATACATGTCGTTCTCTTATTCATTAATCTGTATTTAAGTTCTTAGTCAGTCATTTATAATTTATATTCACAAAATGAGTCACTTCCGATTTTATTTTAGTACACGCATATATATATATATAATATATATAATAAATTATAATTTAACTATCTAATTGAAACCCTTATTCAGATGGAGTAACCGTTTCATGTTATTACAATTGACTCACCGCTGTTAGTGGATCTTTATTAAAATTAACTGACAGAGGAGTAAAATTATCTTTTAACTTTATTTTTTATTTTTTTTTAAAATAAATTTTAAAACTTCAAAATAATTTAAATACTTTTTAATCGGATATTATTTTCATCACATTTTTCTACTTCTTATTCTTAGTTTACACCACTATTGTCGATTCTTCATCTTCTTCCCATCGTCGACCTCCACTTCTTCTTCTTCCCCATCGTCGACCTACTCCTATTCTTATTCCCATCCGTCGCTTCATCTCTTAGATATCTCCCTGCCGCCACTTTCTTCTCCTTCATCCTCTCTCTGTCGTTTTCTTCTCTCCGCTAGTAAACCATCCATTTCTTTTCGTTCTCTTTGCTCTCCTCTCCTTTCTTCTCACCATTGCTTTCTTCTCCTTCATCATCTAGGTTCATCGTTGAACCCAGATGATGATTCATTTAGGTAGGTCGATTTATCTTCTTCTTTTTTTCTCCAATTTGAGGTTGATTTACTTGTTTTGTGGGAGATTGATTATGTTGGCTTTAATTGATGATATTTGGTTTTGGATTGATGATGTTGGGAGGTTGATTGATGATATTTGGGCCATTTTTTGGGGTTTCCAAAAGGTTGATTGATGATGTTTAGGGCCATTTTTTTTATTAGAAATAGGTTTTCAGGTGATTGGAAATCGTGAAATTTTAAATTTCAGTAAGAATAATGACCTCAAATTATGGGTTCCCAATGAGAATAAAGAAAGGAAAAGATGGACAGAAGAGGATGTAGAAGATGATTGAAAATGATTTGATGATTTTGAGTTGGAAGATGATTAAAGATGATTGAATATATTGAGGAGAGATGAAAGATGATTTGATGATTATTATTATTTTTTTTTCATTTTTTATATTTCTTATTCAGTCAATTGGGTCAATTTCAACCACTAAAGGTATTTTTGTCTTTTTGCCACTTTGATACTATTTATTATCAAATATATTAGAAACTTACTAACGATGGGGGGGTAAATTGTAATAAAACCGAAAGTATTACTCCGTTTATAATATAGTTTCAATTGATAGCTAAATCGTAATTTGTTAATATATATATATGTATGTATGTATGTAATTGATGTATTATTCTGTGGGTTGTTAAGGGTGCAAACTTAAACACAAGAATTTTATTTACATACTTTGGACAAGTAATTTGGGTTACGTGGGTGCACCCCGTCACAATCATCCTCAATTCTTCATGTAGTCAAAGTATATTTTGTTGTACTTGAGTTATATGGATGTACTCGTATATTCAAAGTATAACATGTGATACCACATGAAAAATTATTCAAAGTATAACACATGATACCACATGAAAAATTTCTGTATTCAAAATATAACACATGATACCACATGAAAAATTTCTAAGTTTTAATTTTCTTTTCTAAAGAAAAGAAAACCCATATGGTGTTGTATTCGTTCATGTGCATACCATATGGGAAGGTATATGTCATCTAGTGCTGGTGCACCTAAAACTCATTTGAAAGCAATGGTGAAAATATTGATACTGCAATTTATCGAAAATATCGATGAAAATTGACATAAAATTTATGAAATCTAATTCAATTAACATTACTAAACTAACTCTAATCAAGGACAAGATTGAACTAAATAATAAACTCTATATATCGCTTAAAAATTAAAATAAAGTTGAGAATAACTATCAAGATTGTGTATTTAGTATATTGATTTCATAAAATCAAGATAAAACTTTGACCGTTCGACACGACAAATGAAGTTGATCACATAAGCGCAGGGACCAAATGCCACTTTCCTTTAATACTTCAACGGGTTAGGGGAGGCTAATATAGTGTTTCATGAGGAGAGAAGGGATGATCCAACGGCCGACATGGTAACACGAACAATAATCAAACCATCAATACAACTCCATCTCTTTGATTTTGATAAAAAAGATTCAAAACAATAACAATGTGAAACGTTTGAAAAAGCAAGAGCAAACACAATACACTACATGCAACGTTGGAGTTCACTTGGCCCACTAACATAAGGTGGTAAAAACAAGAGAATGCCCACCACACAAGAACTCAAGCATGCTCTACTATAAGAAAACAACACTTCCCTTGTAGAGATAGAGATTTCATCAACACACATAGAAAGCACTTGAAGTAGTACACTTGAATAACATGTAAAGTTCAATTCCAAAAGTGTTGGAGATAATGCAAATGGGTTTGGTGGGTAAGCGGGTGGGGTGGGTCATTTTGGTGGTGGGTTTGGGTTTGTGTATGTGTAATAGTTTGGAGGCAAGTGAAGAAGCTATCAAGGGATATGAATTGCCAATGAATTGTAGGAAGCTAGAGTGTGCTCCATATGAGGTGATTTAAAGCAATAATGAGTTTGAAATTAGAAGTTATAGAGATGCTATGTGGGTTTCTACTGCTCCAATCAACTCTACTTCTTACAAGGATGATAAGTATCACTCATCTCTCTCTTCATCCCCTATGTTTATTTATTTATTTAACTATTTCCTAGGTTTCTATTTAGAATCTCTAATATATTCTAAGCATATACGTTTTATTGTTGGACAGGATAAAATCTTTGATAGACAAGATTTTTCGGTTGACATGAGTTTCTATATGAACATTTATAAGTTTTAAAATGAATAGCTTTTAAAAAGATAATAATGAAAATAAACAATAATTGTAGATGGTTACACTAATCAGAATTAGAAGAATAAATATATGTATATGGATAAAAAGTTGTGATTCTTCCTATAAAAAGCAACAAGCTTACAAGCGCAAACTTGCAATTTGCAAACGATATATATATTTATATGAATTTTATAATTAGTTATGAGGCTTCATTTAAAGTCTAAACTATTCACTTATATTTTAATTATTTTAGTTTAGTGAAACCGATTCTCATTACTTTTTGAACAGCTTAAAAAGTTAATCATTAGCCGCCCACTAATTTACTCGTCCCTTATTAATCTTTGAAAATACACTTCTCCTAAAAATACAAAAAATTAAATATTGATGTGACTGTATCGAATTTAAAATAATCAACTATCGTAAACATCATCTAATATTTTTAACATCCAATAACACGCCAAAATTATAAAAACATGAACGGTCATATTTAGACTATTATTTATATTTACTCCCTTAATTATATACAAGTTATATATATATATATATACACACACATATATATAAAGTCTAGATCATTGAATCATTTGTTTCGTATTATAAGATTAGATAAGAATCACGTCAACAATTTGCCCTTGATAACTTTTGATCATATATAATTTACACATTACCCAAACTAAATCCTGAAATCTTTCATGTCTTGATATCTCGGCCTATTTTCATACATCCAAGGCAACAACAATCAAGCAGCAAAGATCACCATGACGGCACCAGTTTTGGTCAACATTTTGCCCTCAACAGGGCCGTTTTGTAACTCATCATTTGTGGTGCATTTCTACAATCCAACGAAGTACCAGAAAAGCCCTCCCTCATCAGCCCAAGCCCATCCAGTGAAGCAGCCCAAACACAAGTATGCAGCTGTGAGGAGATTTGGTGGCTTCATGGACGACTCAAACATTCCCACTCAAGCCTTGGCCTTGAAGAAAAGTCTCATGGGCACCATCTATGGATCTTCCATAGTTAGTCAAACAAGAGGGCAGATTGTGCCTTATAGTGTTGCTGGCTACAATTCTCCATTCGAGTTTGAGAATCATATCAACGAAGTCATGTTCTGGTTCGACAAGAATTAATAGTATGTCTAAACGTGTTTTTAATCATCGTTTAAGCATGCTTTTAGTCATTAAAAGATGAGAGATAAAAATAGCAACAAGGTGGAAATATAAGAAAGTAAAACCATCTTTAGAACAAAAGTATATGCTACCCTATTGATTAGGGTGTCTTTTTTTATTTCTTTGACACAATATTGTTTACTTTAAATTTCTTTGAATACCCACTTGATGCAAAATCTAAACCATTAACAATAATACATGAAACATGAGTGGCAGACAAAGACCATTAGACCAATGACCAATGTCTTCCAAGATTATCTCGTTATTTTTAATTCGATCACACTATTAGCAATAATGAAATCCGAAATTTTACTCCAAGAAGCCATTAATAAATTTGGTCAAAACCAGTTCCAATGATGGCATTGGTATGTGCCCTTGTTTTTTAACTTACATATTGGGAAACATGTGGGAGATCAATAATTAAGGATTACTTTTTCTAAGAATTAAAGAAATTAATATTTTTCTATATATTAAATACATGTAACATAGTAAGGTGTCCTAATCCGTATAATTAAAAGAAAGTAACCATCCGGCTGAGTTTATGTGACATGTGGTATGCTTTTCAACATCAATAAGTATGGATTACAAAAGAAATGAAAGGTTCAAAGGCTCATTTAATGGAAAAATCTTTTATAAGATTATGTTCCTTGAGGATAGAAAATTTAATATATTCTCTCTCTCTCTCTCCTTTTTTTTTTTTATTATTTGAAACAATATTCTCTTTTATTCGATTGTCTTCTTTTTAGTAAATTTGTTATCAATGTATATACACGACTTCAAAATAGGTAAAAATTTCCTACCATGGTGACATGACATAGAGATATTAAGAAAATTTGAGAATCTCTTAAATAAATAGGATTTAACATATATGATGGAAGAATTAAAATTTCACTATATAAATGACAATAATCTCTATTAGGATAGAATAGATTGAGAAAGAGGTTGTGACTCGATAGTAAACCACAACCCACCCATGTAGAGGTCATGAATTTCACTCGACTAAATCCCACTTCGTGAGCATTTTCTCCAGGTATGTGGATTGCTCCCTGCCGTATATGGGTTACTCCCTCCCGTCTTTTAGGAGCTAATCCCCAGACTGTGCCTGAAAGTCAAACATAGTTGACCCCCGATAATACCCTAAATTGGACAAAGACAGAATGGATTTTGTTTTGGGCCAAGCCCATAAAGCATGTTGCTAGCTAATAAAAGCAGATCTTTCAGGTGAATTTTTGTATCCTATTAAAATGTCTTTCTAATTAGGAAACAAAATGAAGAACAATTCTCATAGTTTTATGTTCTAACATGGTTACAAAACCAAAAATTAACATCAAAAGACTCTAAATTAAGTTTCAATTCATGATATGATCAGGAGAAACTTCTAAACATTTCTTCTTGTGGGACTATTTTCATACCCCCCACGAAAGCTTCACTATTTCTAACGTATACAATCTCTTCATTCTGTCAAGTGACAGACCTATACTCGAACTATAAACACAATAAATTTTCCAATAGTTGTGATGAATATAAGGCAGTATGGTTCCTCTCCTAGTAGCAATTCACCACTTCAACCAAAAATGTATCTTCCAAAAAGGGAAAAGGGTGATCGATGTCACCATTGCAAGGAAAACCAAGCAAATCAGCTGAAAAGATAAGTGATATACTCAGAGTTATACTATAGACATACTTCACAAAGAACCAAATCTGCAAATCCTGCAAGAAGATTGCCTAAACAAAAATCCTTATTTTGAATCTCAAACCACTTCCAAAATGTTAAATACAATAAACACCAATTCAATAATTGGACTTTATTGAAGTCACGCAAAATTTTTTATTTTCAATATATACATTTTATGACAAAAAAGCTTAAACAAAATTTTTCATCTATATATACACCTTTATCAGCCTAGTATAAACGTTTTCGACAGTCAGCAGTACCACAATTGCATGGCATCTTCTTAACTTTGCCGTCAGGACCAATAACACTATCAAGTGCATAGCCATAGTCATAGGTAAGTTCCTGTTCAAAGATTCAACAACATTTTGTCATTATAATAACTTGTCAACTAATTTAAAATAACACATAAGAAAACTATGGCCAGAGTAAACAGCACTATGACTTAACCTAGGAGCATAATTGTAATGAATGTTAGTAAAAATAAAAAATTAGATTTTAAGTGATTGAGAATATCAACCACTGGAATAAATGGCAAATCTCCAGCAACAAAACCAATTTAAGTGAAAATATCAGCATGGCACTACCTTAATTGATGAATTACCATACATGCAACAACACAATTTGTCAACATTAAATAAGAAAATAAACCTGAAAATGAGGTAATTGTTTTGTGTTTCAAGAAAAGAAAGTTCTTGTTCTTCCCAGAAAAACTAACTAGAGACATATAATTTAAGCATCCCAAATTTTTGGAACAGTATATTTTGCAAATGATAGTATAAAATATACTCATTCTTCGATTTCTATGACCATCAACATTTAACTCAAACACAAACAGAAATTAAATTAAATATTACTCTAAGGCTGGTGTGAAGGGCATTGATCCCCAGACCTTTGGCTGGAGTGAGGGGTTAAGTAAAAAAGGAATACATTAATGGTAAATAAAAATCAACAGATAAGCCCATTGCACATGAGAACCAAAGTGGCCAAAAAAAAAAAAAAAGCCTATCAAAATCTCCTACTTGAAAAAAATTAAATGTTTCATTAAGTTTCCAAATATTGAGAGAGATCAAGAATTCTCACTATTTCCAAGATTCATGGACCTAATTCAATTCAGTAGGATCTTTTGTTCACATATTTTTCCACCAAAAACATTTTATAAAACTCTTGGACCCACTAATTTGAAGTATCCTACTTTCACACAATTCACAGGGTTCAACAAGCAATTGATATTTCACTATCAAGGGTGTAGTACTATTCGTAATAGCAATCCTTATATATCATATTAACAACTGAAATATGGTCGAAAGAAAAAATCTCTATATAACAAATCCAACGAGACATACTAGAAAACAAATTCAATACCAGAATTTTTTAAAAAAAAAATGAAACTAAAAATCAAGCCTAACCTGCATAGGAGGTATGTCATCTGAAGCAAACAAAACCACTCGAGCAAGTCTAACATCATGGTGAGAGCTCAAAACACATTGCACGAAGAGGTTAGGCTCACAGCTATGATTAATAAATCTTGCAACATTACCATATTGACCAGCATCTATACAAAACTCAGGTGCATTTTCTGACTCATCATCAGTTGTCATCACAGCAAGGTCAGTTTTAGGTACCGATACATTACACATTCGCCTCTGAAAAATAAAACAATTTATAGAAATAGAAAAAATAAAGCATGTTATTATTACAAAAACTTGTTGATTCGTTCAGAACAAAAATCCATAACCTCCGATTAGAGAGAATATGAACCAACGAGACAGAACTAAATTAAAAAACTCAGAAGAACTATCAAAGTGACAACAGGAGGGGAAAAAAAAAAAAAAAACTCCTCTTATGTACTTGCCATGTATGTACTTGACTTTTCACTATTGACAAGCAACAGCTTTCTCACTTAAAACTGTTTGTTCTGCCTGGATACAGTACACATCTTACTGCAGTCCAACATCTTTTCTAGGCTTGATTTAGCTAAGTACATATATATAATGATTATAAATCTTTATTTTTTGCACAATTGTAACAATACCTCTCTCCCTCCTATCTCGTTTATTGTTTGCAAGCAATCAATTTCGAAGATGAAATCATTCTCGGAAACATCATCTAATTCGGTGGTCCTTCTAAGAACTCCGGTATATTCACAAATTGGTGCTCCTGAAGGAATGAAATCCAGAGATCTAACAGCCCACCCTTTATCTTTTGTACGATAGACCTACAAAGGAAAGGTAACGAACTAAGTATGCAACATATACTACATAAACACACGTTACTACCTTACTGTAAACATGTTACCTCTAGTTGGTACTTTAATCCACGCTGGGATGCACGATTAATGCAACCAGGACCGCAGCCACAACTTGGGCCACATTCAAACACAACATCCCTGGCTTCAGTCAATCTGCATGATTAAAAGAACAAATCCAAATAAATATGGAGCCAAAATAAGAAAAATAAGATGTTAAATAAATAAATAATCACTACTACAATTCCAAAGCCAACAAAAAATTAGTGTTTTCAATTAACATGCTAACTGCCGGAATATTTGCTAAAATAGCTGCAAAAGCAAGCAAAGTAAGAACTAATTGCAGTAACTGAAGAAAGGTTATTTTCCTTCATTTAACAGAAACTATGCCCTTAAAAGAGTGAAATGATGGACATGAACTGTCTTGCTGTTTGAGAAAAAACATTTTGGCCTTTGCATGAAAAAATTGGCAGAAAGTATTAGGCTTTCAGAAGAGAGATGGAAAAACAGAAAGATTTTAGCAGATATATACCTAAGGCTTCTCAGTTAGCTGAGAGGCATAACATGAATACCTCCAACAGATATAACACATTTATTAATTATACTTAACCCTCAAGTCAACCAGTCAAAAGATACATCATCCTTTCTGTCATCTACTCTTTTTAAGGTAATATCTATTAATTCCTCCCATCGAATATGTAACAAAATTTTCAAGTTCATTAGACTCAGTATTGAAATCTCACCTGCCACCATCTTGACGCACATATGGAAAGTCAGAGCCATTACGTTCAGCACAAGAACAAGACCTCCGATTAGTACAACTTCCTTTACAATTACATCCATGAGAAATCTGAGGGAGAACCACATTTGCTGCAACTTTAACAGACTTGATATACGTAAAGCCTACAAGTTTCAAGCTCTGTTACTGACTATGGCATCCAAAAGGGGGAAATGAAAACACAAGCATTTCTCAATCCAAGAGAACATCATGAAGAGTGAGAAAAGCAATACGATAAGGGTAGAATGTAAAATCAACATAAAGAACAAATTAAATACTTCACACAACACAAAACATGTAACCTATCAAAAGACCTTGTACACAATTTTTTATTCTCAAGAATACAATTGAACAAGCTCTTAAACAAGCTTGAATGAGGAGTTTTGATGGAAAAAAATCTCTCAATTACTCATACAAATACGTGGTAAGCACGCAGGCGTGGTGTATAACTCATAAAATTACTGAACCATAAGACATGTAACCAAGGCTAACCCTCATTTTATCCAAGAAGCTCATTGTAAAGTAAGACATTATAGATTGATACTCTAAATTAACCAACTGAAACCACTATACAATATATGAAACATAGCTCAAGTAATGCATTAATGACTTTCCCCTAAGATTTTTCTCAAGAAGTTTCAACCACACACCGGGTATTATTTCTCAAGTCAACAGAAAAAATATATATATATATTGAACACTATATGATGACAATAAAGAAGTCCAAGCAAAAAAAATAAAACAAAAGGGCAAGGTATAATTAACTAAATTATAAACATTGTTTGGATACTCTCAACCTGTCACACACAAATTGCTCTGAGACAATATTTTAGCAATGTTGAACTTGCCTGAAGGTGCAACAGGTGGATTATCGATAACATTGGTAGCAGGAATACAAATATCTTCTTGACCATTAGAGATGTCCTTGCACACCAACCTTAAAACATAAACACTTCCTTAAGTTCAAATGATACACAAAATGCATTTATAAATAATTCTCCATCCACTCACACAGTAGATAAGAAGCTCATACCCAGGTAATGAATAAAGAACTTTAGAAACTTTTCCTCTTATA
Source organism: Litchi chinensis (assembly GCA_019925255.1). NCBI lineage: Eukaryota > Viridiplantae > Streptophyta > Magnoliopsida > Sapindales > Sapindaceae > Litchi > Litchi chinensis. The sequence goes on along the minus strand of CM034470.1, from coordinate 576,517 downwards.
GTATGAACCTAAAAGAAGGAAGTCAAACTAGAAGTGAGAATTACATTATAAGCAACAAAAGGCTCTTGACATTAGTGTAAACACCAATCAACCTCAACCGAAATAAAATAAATGCCACCAAGATGCATGTCTTTAAAACAACAAAGCCATAGTGAACTAACTATGCAACTCTTTACCATAAAGCACGGGAAATATAATGTACTATCCATCCACCCACATCATTAGATTGTACATATAAAAGGTTAACTAAGAGATTAATTATTAACTTGTGCACAAGACTTATTACATTTTGTTTTTTTTCAGAAGAAAGAAATACATTTTGTTTCCATGACATGCCCTTCATTTCACTTAAAACCTCATCTCTCACTCCAATCTTCGTGTTAGGAATAGGAATGCATAAATAGAATCCTTCTAATTATTTTCCTTTATTTAGTTTCCTTTAGTTTAATATCTTGTTTCCTTATTGAGAGAGAAGTTTGTTTTGGTAGTTATTTAATTTCAAGATCTCTAAGAATGGTAATATATAATTTGTATCCTTATTGAAACCATTCTCTTATTATAAAAGAGAATGTTATGAAATAAAAGGGCATTGAGAATTTGCAATAAAACAAAGAGTAAGGAGAGTTTGGGTGTTCTCTTAAGAACAAACACCTATCGTTATCTTTCAAAATAGGTTCATCTAGGAAAGGTCGAAACACAAATAAAGGAAATCAAGAAGATTTCCCTGTGAATCGACCTGTGACGAGATCCTATTCGAGGGAACATAACAAATTGGTATCAGAGCCAATCGTCATGGGTGATTCTGATCCGTTGGCACTTAAAGTGCAAGAGTTAGACCAGAGGATGATGGAGTCGAACCAAAAGATTGGACAGGAGCTGCGTGACCTGCGCGAATCTGTCAAGGCAATCCAGCACATGCTGGAACTGCAGTGTGCAGGGAAGGGGAAGGTCGCTGAACCAGCAGATGCCTCCGGTAGTAACAGCCACAACTTGTCTGGACTGCTGAAAGAGCAGCAGGGCAGATTGCAGGGGTTCCGTCCAGGCAGCGCAGTGGTTCCGCGTTATTCCAAGCTTGAGTTTCCGACTTACAATGGCATGGAAGATCCTTTGGGCTGGTTGTATCGCTGCGAGCAATTCTTCCTCAACCAACGGACGTGCGAAGGGGACAAGGTGGGGTTGGCAGCTTTTCACATGGTAGGTGAGGCGCAATTATGGTTCTACCGACTTGAACAAGAGGAATCAAGCCTCACGTGGGAATCGTTCAAGCACTACTGCTTGTTACGATTTGGCCCTCCTTTGAGCAACAATCCTTTAGGTGAGTTGATTAACTTGAAGCAAACCGGTACAATTGAAGAGTATCAACGCCAATTTCAGACCTTCCTTGCTAGGGCGACAACGGTCCGCTCCGACCAACAGGTAGATATATTTACTGCAGGATTAACCGAGACGCTACGCGTAGATGTTGAGATGCAGAACCCTCCAAATTTGGTGACAGCAATGAACATTGCGAGAGCCTTTGAACGAAAAATGCAGCTTAGTTGTGGGGCAGGCGGACAACGTTTTTCTGCAGGAACAACAACCAAACCTACTGCAGGAACAGCAACCACTCATGTATCCAGTAGCGAGCAGAAAGGGACAGCCAGCAGTGCTTCTGCGACTTCCAGTATTGGCAGCACACTGTCTCCGTTTATTAAGCGATTGTCCAGCGCCGAGATGGCTGAACGACGAGCAAAAGGTTTGTGTTACAATTGTGATGAGTGCTACTCAGCGGGGCACAAATGTAAAAAACTTTTTTGCCTTATGGTGGACGACGCAAACATTCTGCCGGAGCAGCTGCCTCTAGTGGATCCCGATGAGTCTTTCGTCTACTAATGCAACGTGGGAAAATGCACTCCGATTCCAAGAGTCATATCCTGAATTCGAGCTTGAGGACAAGCTCGTTGTCGAGGAGGGGAGTAATGTTAGGAATAGGAATGCATAAATAGAATCCTTCTAATTATTTTCCTTTATTTAGTTTCCTTTAGTTTAATATCTTGTTTCCTTATTGAGAGAGAGGTTTGTTTTGGTAGTTATTTAATTTCAAGATCTCTAAGAATGGTAATATATAATTTGTATCCTTATTGAAACCATTCTCTTATTATAAAAGAGAATGTTATGAAATAAAAGGGCATTGAGAATTTGCAATAAAACAAAGAGTAAGGAGAGTTTGGGTGGTCTCTTAAGAACAAACACCTATCGTTATCTTTCAAAATAGGTTCATCTAGGAAAGGTCGAAACACAAATAAAGGAAATCAAGAAGATTTCCCTGTGAATCGACCTGTGACGAGATCCTATTCGAGGGAACATAACACTTCGTTCTCCTCTTTTTCATCCAAACATTCCATTCTGAAATTCCCCCAAAAATTTAGCATTTTTTTTATAAAAAAAAAAAAGCATATCATTTAGATTTTCCGTTCCAGTTTATTCAAACTTCAAGCAAATTCTTATGCATTTAGATTTTAAATAAAAGAAAACTAGAACCTAAAGCTACTCATCTAACCTTGTGACAGGCATGAAAAAGAAAAGGGGGAACGAAGAGAAAAGAAAAGAAGAGACTAGATAGCAGTAATGCATGATGCATAATTTGTTAAAGGTGCCTGTACGTAGGAAACAATACATTCCACCTTCTGCCCCACCATGTCCTAGATAATGCCTCAGAAATGTCATTACAAATTTTCCCATGTAGTCTTACGATAGCTATATAAAAAAAAAATAGAACACAACAATCATAAATTATATTGAGTTTTCACAGTCGTCCCTCTATATTAATAGATGGAATTTTCACTACAAGCATCATGAAACATCAAAACATATAAGCAAAAACCCATTATATAATAGAAATTACAGAGCTGGTGACCTGATCTCTCAAGGCCAATTTTGGTCGGGGTTGAAGTCGCTTTAAATGGTACTTAAAAACAGTAAATTCAGAAACGTCTTCATCAGCCCAACATTTAACAACCTGTAAAGTGTAGACAAATATGTTCAATCATTTAATTAAAATGTAAAAAGAGAAAAAATCATCTAATTTGTTTACAATAACTCTCTATGTAAATAGAAGATTTGAAGTTTAATAAATTCCAACAAATAACCTTTGTAAATGCTAGGGAGAGTTCCAAAAACCCTCCATAGGTTTGACCAAAATTGAAGAACAAGTTGTTAATTTCAAGATTAAATAAAATCCACCACGTCATGTACCAAGAAACCCCAACATAGAGTATTTTACCGAATTCCTAAATGAGGTTATTTTGCATTTTTTATCAAAACTTGGAAGGTTTTTGGGATTCTTATGGTCACACTATTCGTAAACATACGACAATTCCATCAAATTCATAAACTAAAATGAAATTACTATCCCGCCACAAAAGAGTATATAATAAATAAAATTACTATCCTGTTAACTAAAGAGTCTTGCTATGAGCTCTAATTCTTCAAAGCTCTAGTGATGAAAAAAATAAAAAACAAAGGAACTCTATGGAAATTCAGCAGTCTTATTTAATAAGTCAACCGACCTCCACCTGCTTTATTACATTAATAAACTTCTACCCTTATGATTTAATAGAGCAAGCTATTAGTCATTTAAAGCCTAAAATGATTCTTACTAAGGTGATAACTTATCTATGATGTACATTATTATTCACCAAAAATATGGAGACATAAAACTCGTTATGCACTAATACAAATGTCACATATGGGGTCTTTTCTCACACCTGTGCCAATTAAAATCTCAATAAAGAAACCTAAACTGAAAACAACATAACTTAAGGAGAAGGGAAAGTAGTATCTGTGATCTTAACCAAACATCAATTTCTAAAGATGGGTCATTTGACTATCAATTGACATAATTTATTGGAAACTGCACAAAAACAAATGAGAAAAAGATAGAATACCAAACAACGTCAAATCTGTCAAAAAGTCCAACATACCAATGTAGTAAATGACATGAGATTTTCTGTGTGATCTTCACGCACATAAATTATTTAGAAGATAATTATCATTTCAAAAATGGAACAGGTCATAAATAACAGAGAATGCACAGTAATAAATTTACTCAAGGCAATACACCTACATTCCTAAGCAATCACATGAACTGATGAAATGGTGACAAGTAAAAGTTATATATCTCATTCGTTTATATAACTAGTAATTTCTTTTGGCAATGCATGATTTGCTACAAATATAGCATTTTATTAACACTAAAACTACTTTCTGTGGTAAAACACAATAATAGAGTGCTGATGTAAGAGCATATCTCCAAAATTGTTTCCACCTTGAATAAGCCATCATATGTGTAGACCTTGCCAGTATAACTATGAGCACAATCCTGTCTTCTGATCACTCTAACTGAAACATGGTGGTCCACATTATTCTTCAAAAAAGAAAAATCCAATTAGAAGGCAAATGAAAACATAGGGTCCAGGGAATACAGTATCATAAAGTATAGAGCCAGCCACTTGAACTCTCTATTTCCACTCTTATAAAAATAAAAAATAAAAATAAAAAAAAACAAAAAATAAAAAAAAAATAAAAAACAAGAAACCACAAGATGGTAACAAATTGGACTTAGAACTTCAAGTCATATATGTGCCATGTTTGAGATAATAATCTTTATCAAACCAGTATATAATGACAAAATTTTACACACCTTCAGAGCCAGATTACCAAGATGCATGGCTTGATCACTGACTTGCGTTTTAATAAAAGGTAAATCATTTCCACCTTGGCTAGCATACACAACTTCTAGCAAATCATCAACATCTTCATATTGGCCAGACAAAAGAATGGTCATTGCAATTGGGAAGGTATTACCGTCGTACTCCTCCTACAACATTCCAGGTGATCTTCAAAATAAAGAAAATTGGAAAAGCTAAGCAGCTTCAAGGAGCATTAAATAAATAATAAAAGATCAAGCATATAACAGATAAGAGATTTATGCATAGTAAATAATGATATTCATGTTTTAATACATGAATCTACACCAGCCTTTTTATTTATTATAAGGAGTAGCCAAAAGAAGGGAAAAAAAAAGAACAAGCCTGTTAGTCATGTGTTACCAAAATTATTGTATCTGAATCAGTGTATTCCAACATTTTTCATCAATGCACATTAGGAAAACAGAAGACGTATATAATCTGAAACAGCGGATGTATATTACTCCAATGGCTTACAACTTATGTCATAGATTGTTTAAAAATTGTTAGTCCAATTTAATATATTTCTTCATTGTTGGACACTGATATTGATATTGTAAGTTCATCATAAATATTTCAAGTAAATATAGCATGTGTTTCTCTAAAAGTTCTACTGCTTATTGCTTGCTTTTTCTGAAGAAGACCATTCATACATTCTGATGATGAGACAGAATTATTCGGTACAAGAGTTTCACAAATAAATTAAAATTACATGTGAAGCAGAATGGGCAAATCTCCTAACTATTTAGTAATCTATTAAATTGTAAATATATTACCAATTTGCTATAAGATTTTCTCTTGCAGTCATTTCCAAACAACCAGTGTTCATGAAAACCCGCAAATGAAATCTGAGCACGAGATAAAAATTGACGTCCAACTTCTATACCTACACAAATGACCAGAATGAAATCCTCTTTAGATAAATTACTTCCATACTTACAATTTACAACAGATTTCTGAAGATTCTTAACATAAAGCAATGAAAACAAAAATGCAACATAACGTGATTAACTACCCTAGCCAGAGCCATTATAGTTCACCGACCTGGAAGTGGACCGAATTCTTTGTCAGGATTAAATATTTTGTTTTTCTCTGAAATCTGAATCAAAAGGGAAACATATAAGTGAATGACAAAACAAATAGATCATTTATCTACCATAAATCAGGATATTCCTAACCCTTTATATGCAGAAATGGAAGCTACTGAGGTAACACCCAGCTTCACATAGATTCTTAATGACGAACTGGTACAATCTATAGTTTACAAAAAGGTAACAATATCCAGATTTCCTATTATATAAATTGTGAACGTGTTATTTTAACAAGATTTTTAGGCATTAAATACAGACAAAACCAGGTCACAAATTACGCAATCATTTTTACGTGCCTCTCTCAATTACTTATCAATACAATTTTCAGTCTTCGATTAAATGAAATGAAAAGGTCCTCTATCACATTCCACCATTATCCCCAGCCAAACAAGGAATTAGATGCTCACTATTTGTATATAAAAAGCATACAGAACAAAAACTCTTACCCTCAGTTAATAACTATAGTAAAATATAATGAAAGACAGTATACAGACCAAAAAAGGTAAGTTGATAAAATTCATAAAGAATGAAAGCACAAGTCAAAAGAAATAGTTATAATTGTAAAAAACAAAGTAAGAAATTGGAAAAAAAAAAAAAGAAGTTAAGATTCCTTACGTTAAATTGCGAACCATTAACAATTTGGAGGTCCAAAACTTCCACATTCTCACACCTCTTCTCTTCCTGTACATTACAGAAAAGAAAATTAAAGAAAATCAAGCCTTGAGAGTTACCACTTTTTGCAATTGTCAAATGGTATGACAGTATCACAACACACCTCTTAGGACCCTACTTCCACAACAGCAATTTTTCTCAGTTAACCTATACAATTGTCAAACATCTGCATACTTGTATAACATCACAGCTATGTTTCTGTTCCGTTAATTAATAAGCACAGCAACCACATTCAAGGGAACACCTCATGTACAGTAAAAAATTCTAACGTGTACTTGATAACATATGATACAACCAAGAAGACTTCCTACTAAAAACACAACATCCACAAAGAATCTACATGACATCATTAATTAAAGCAAAGAAAAATCGATAAATTTCTATGTATGCACTCAAGTATTTGTGAATCATTGTGAATGCAAATTACCTTAGCATGGTAGAGGTGATGCAAATTGAGTAACCTTAATGTCTCTTTCACCTTTAGAAAAGTACCTACACCTATTTTATCTACAAGGGCATTACCATAACTTATGCATCTCAAACCGTCATCTTCCGAATTCACAATCTCTTTTTCACCATGTTCAACAGGCAGAGGTCCCATATCCATTCCATTACTATTTTCATCTTCTTCAAATTGTCTGAGCACGTTATCTCGGTACATTTGAAGAAAACCTCCCAGTGGCTTCTTCTCACTACTTCCATAATAAGGTCTCTTGCAATCAGGTATATTTTGAAGCCTTGGACTCACTCGTCTGCCTTGGTCATTAAGAGTAGCCAGTGGCCTCTTCTGATCATTGCTAGAACCTGGTCTTTTTCCATCAGATATATCATTAACTCCTATTCCGTCTCCACTATGCATTGCCGCTGAAATATTCACGCAAGAAAATTTCCTTTAGAATTGCATTAAAAGGACATTGAATATATGCTTCAGCTTTATACCAGCTCAGCTGCTTATCCACATTGATGCAACAATGTTCCATACAAAGAAGTAATTGATATATCCTAGTAAAATCCATTCACGATAAATAAATTTCTCCAAATAAAAATAACTAAAATTCTTATCGAAATCATACCTCCAGAATCAGCACTTCTTTCTTTGAAATCCTAAAACCAAATGAAAACTCATCTAGATGTATCATACACATCTGTAACGTGCTCTTGAAAACAGATAAAACAAAAACAAAGACAAAGTAAATGTCTTCAAAATGGACTCTTCAGCCATCAATCTAACATATGTTATTTGCTTTTCCAATTGTATTTTACAAATCACCAACACAGTAGCTTATCCAAACTGAATTTTTCATGACAGAGAATTCAACAACATTCACAAACACTAGAGCCAAGCCAAAGCAGTTCTTAGTAATGGAATCACAACAAACAAAGAATCATCAAAACACTCTACAAATACAACGTGCAAAAAACATCAAGTTGATACTCAAAATTCAATCAAAAAGCTTCACCAAAACCACTAGGTGAGAACCAAACGTAACAGTGCAATGACTAAACTATCAACCTACCAAAACACATCAAATCTTTGGTCCCAAATTCGACCAGCATTGACAAAAACAGCTTGCAAGACAACGTTTTTGTGGGTTTTGAAATCCAGCAAAAAAATAAAAATTGAGTATTTAATAGAATTTCAATCAACATTTTTACAAAATTATTATATATACTTGACAGTGCCAAGTGTTTGATGTTCTTGAAATCGAAATAAGAGAGAATTGTGAAGAGGTATACCAGTTCAATGAGAGCAGAACAAAACGGGTCCTTGAAGATATCGGAGCGGGACCCGGAAACTTGAAAGAGAGAGAGAGAATTTGATTATAATATTAACAATAATGTATTTTTGATAATATTAACAATAATAAGATTTTATATATATAGATAATCTAGGGTTTTTATATAAGGAAATTATTATTTTTGCCTTTTTGGGAATCTAATATTGATTGGGTCAATGTATGCCAAGATATAGCGAGATAAAATACTTATAAACATAATTAAAATACAATTCTAAATGAGTTGGTTTGAGTTATTTCTACCATATATGATATTTAAAAACGATTTTATTATTGATAAAAGTGAGATTGAAATCTTATCACAATAGTGAAGTGGACATGCATATAAGGAAATATTTTTTCTTTTTGTAGTGAATTGTTAATTCATTCATGAATTTTGACTTTTATTAGTAAATTAGAAGTCTAAAATGGAATATTTGTTTGATACGATGATAATAGGTCCACGTGGCATGCATTTCCCACATTAATTGTTAGCAAATAGAATTTATTTTATATGCTTTATTTATAAGCTTTCCAGGTTGTCTAATTTAAATTAATTGAACATTAAGTAGAGTGTAAGTTAAATGTGGAAAACAAATTAATGAACAATTAAAGTTCAACCTGTTTTAGCCAATATACATTAGGAATGTACACTAAGTTACTATATATAGGATTGAGAGTTATTAACACCCAATAATATTATCTTTAATTTAAACATTTTTTATAAATATAAATTGAATGATTTTTGAAAAGAAAGATATCTATACAAACAAAAGGGGTGCTAAAAAACAGAGTTGGGGGTGCTAATAACATGGGCCTTTTCAAAAGTCCAAAAAAAAACTATTTTCCAAAAATGGTCTCAAATGGATGGATCAAATCATTTTGGACCAAAAGTTTTAAGGCCCATAAGACCTATACGAATTTTGAAATCATTAAAACATTATAATTGCATTTTTTATAACAATGTTCAAAGACTTGAATAATGTCTACAATGATTTCCATTTTTATATAGTATTAACTACTAACGAATAAAATATAAACCATTCTTGGTTTGAATATTATAAACCTAATTTTTCAATCGACATGTTATTATAATGTACACATACCTAGTACATAAAATAAATAGGGTTCAATTCAACTTAAAATAACATGAAAATATATTTATAGGGATCAGAGAAGGCAGGTCTGTGGCACGTGACTTTAAATAATTAAAGTAATTAAATAGATTAGAATCTTAATAGGTTAGATTAGCTAATCAAAGTCTATAATTACCCTCCAAATGTTCCCTCTCCAATCATTCTCTCTTTTTTATTCTTTTTTCTTTAAATTAATTTATTTTAATTGTTATCTGCTGAGACAGCCTGACACTAGTGTTTATGTTCCTCGTAATTTAAACAATGTTAATGTCTATCTTTGATTGTTAGGGGCAGTTTTGTAATTTCGGGAATATGAGCTGGTCTCTTCTAATTTCTCACTCAAAACCAACCTGGCTCTCGAATTTGAATTGTCTGAAACGGTGACGTTTAGATAAAGAAAGCAACAGTTTACATACTGTTCCGGTGAGATTCCATGACTTGTCATTTAAAAAATATATATTTTTTTATATGTTTTTAGTTTCGTGTATATTTTATTTCTTAAAGAACAATTTTAGATGTAAACGTTTTTGATTCATGACTCGAAAAAAGAAAAATTAAAACTTAGGATGCTAGTAATTTATAAAACCCAACGATTTGTGTATCTTTTCCATTTTTTATTGTCACTTGACCCAAAATGATGAAAAGGCCTTTAATATACAACCCAAATCATTTTAGTTAGTTTGAATAAAGGACTTCACGGTGTACCCCACTTCTAAAAGAAAAAGAAAAAAAATGGTGTCCACCACTTTAATTATCGAAACATGCATATCATATATAATATTTACATGAAGTTGTTATATTGATTCATGATTTGAATTATAGTTTGAAGTTAGTGATCTGTGAAATAAGAAAAAAATCTGAAAATCTACTGTATATGAAGTATAACCAAATAATCCGACAGTCCCAAATTGACAATTTTGTTAGCGTTTAAATTTGTATCGTGAGAGCAAAATGAATGTGAGGTAGAGCTGGAAAAAATCATAGAAAATGGAAGTCAGTTACAAGTCTTGGAAATAGATGTTGGAAATGTGGCGGTTCACATGGGGGCAGCGTAAAATGTACAAAAATCTGTAAATAGCAGGTGATGACGTAAAGAAACAGAAAAAGTGAGGTCAGTTTCTTACTTGCAAACAAACACTTATGTTATTGTCAGTTATTTTAGGTTAAGATAAGATGCCCAACCAAAATCACAAGAGTCAGTAGCAACTCGAAATTGAGACGGACACGTTTTCCTCTGTTCGAGGTCCCATTGCTCAGATCTGGGGTTTTTTGTGGGTCCCGCTCCCCCACTCAGCACCAAAACGAAGATCTAATTGTCGTTTTGAACTGTGCTCAGATGTCAACCGGCTATGTTCACCAACCTTTTCATTTTTATTTTTATTTTTGAAATAACCAACCTTTTCATTTACTAATTGGTCATTACCTGACATTTGTCGTGCTTTTATTTTTATTATTCTTATTTTTTATATATAAAGAAAATAAACTCTTAAATGCATGAGTTCGATCAAGTGAATATTTTGATCATGATGCTTGTAGGAATTAGGATTATTTTCTCGTTTTTAAACTCGATTCCGTTTGTGTTAATGATATCTATCTGTATTTATATCTATCAAACATTTTAAGTGTGTTGCTCCTATAGTATAAAGCAAAGATTTTAGTAAATATGCATTATTAGATTCAGTGCTAATAATAATGATGGATAAAATGTCAAATGATATTAAGGATTTTCGTTTTATATTTTGATTTGTGTTATAATTCACAAGTTATGATGTGTTAGTTGATATATCGATATACTAACAATTTATATTACTTGTCTTTTATCGTGATAATTGAATTACGATATTGAATAGTATAATACAAGGTAAGGTATATCGTCACCTAATTGAGTTTGCAGTGCAATAAGAATGAGTTGATAATTTACTTGATTGTCTTTAAGATAACATGAAATTTGAAAAAATATTATTAAAATATTGTTTTTTTATTTTTAATTAAGTTAAGTGATGTTAAAATAACATTTTGACTTAATTAAGTGATTTTACCATCCATCTATTTATTTTCACTCAATTATACTTTTAATGATATCAATTAATACTATAAGCAAACTCAATCAAAAAACAAATCTCTTATGCAATTACCTTGTCACAACTGATCTTATATGAACGAGAGAGCCAACAATGCTAGATTAGAGGGCCAAACTATTCCCATCACGAAGCTTGATTTTTTTATTTTCCCTCCTATCATTAGACGGAATGAAAATTGATGGATGAATCTTGAAGTTATTTATTCAAGACAAAATTCTTAATTAATATAATCTAATTCCTTCTAATTTACATATAAATTAAGTGTATACTCATATAATTATTGTTAAATATCAATGTTACTGGCGTTTTCTCGATTTCTATATAATTTGGTCAAATATTGATCAAAACATCAATTCTAAATCCAATAAATTATCACAATAAACTAAAAAAAATTAAGTCGATATTCATATACTTTGTAATTCTTATTCGCTTTGTCGGCTGTGCATACCAAACATTTTTATAGTCGTTAAAATCAATCACAAATCGACTAGGCACCAGCTGCGGTGTTTCATTTTATGGAGTAATTAATATATAAAATAAATACTATTCCAATGGGTAAATGCACAAAATTCCCCTAACATTTGATCTAATTGCAACAAACGTCATTTAACTGTTAACTGAATCTTAATCACGCTGATCGATGGTTAGTGCTTACCAAAAATATGTAGATTTATGATGTTAATAGTTATGTGGTTGATTTCTATTATCTATCCTTTTTCTTAACTTTGATTGAGATAATCTGTTTAAAGATCGAATTATAGAATTTATGCAAGTCATATGCCTTGCAAACCTTTAACCCCTTAACGAAATCTAAATTACGATGATCGGTGCTAACCGAAATCATTAATATTTATGATATTTTTGGTTATATGGTTGATTTTTATTGTCTATTTTTAAATTTGACTAAGATCCTATTTTTAAAAATCAAGTTCCACTATAAATTTAAGTTATAAGCATTACAAACTTTATTTAACTCATTAATTGAATCTTAATTATGTCGATTGGCAATGATCACAATAATGCATATTATTATATTTTTAGTTATATGATTGAATTTTGTTTTTTGTTTTGTTTTTTTTTTTTGTTTTTTTTTTTTTTTAAGTTTGACTAAGATCCTCTTTTTGAATATAAAGTTGTGAGTTATAAGTTTTACAAAGTTCACATACTTAATCAAAATTCTGCTAATTGGAACTGACTAAAACCCTAAAGGTTTACGATATTTCTAGCTATATAATTAATTTATATTATATAATTTATAATTTTGACTACGATTCTCTTTGTTAAGATCAAGTTCCAATATTTATGTAACTTATAAACTTTACAAACTTAATCTACCTCTAAATTAAATCTTATTTATGCTCACTAATGATGATCGAAATCATTCAGATTTATGATATTTATAGTTACATGATTGATTATTATTGTTTGTTTTTAAATTCAATTGAATTCTTACTTCTCAAGATCAAATTCGACTATACAGGTAAGTTATACACTTCGCAATTTTCTAAATCTCAAAATAAGTATACGTTTTATGTTTAACTTGCCTGAAATGCTAAAATTAAGCTCCCCACAATGCTTAAAACTAAAAGAAAATTTGTTATTATCATCATCATTATTATTATTTTTTTGGAGACAGAAGTGGTCTTATCAATGCTATTTTAAAGACAAATGATTAATAATGCGAAAGACTTTGCTCGCATGCCATAATATTGGTAGTTTGAAGGCATAAACTAGACAACGTGGAAGCTTCTCTCGAAATGTTATGGGCTCCCAAACTTGACAATTCAATTTGGTTATCTGCACATGACCAGCCAAATGTGGTCGAACAAGAATAATTTGGGAATTAAAAAAGGTACATACCCAAACATTTGTTGGGACACGTGTGAATTCGCCACGTAACACCTACTTGATTGCGGTTATCAATGTAATCTAGTGGGCACCTCCCAACTGCTAGTCCTACGGATAACATTTCCACCGGTCTCTATCCAACACGTAGTATCCCAATAGCACAGTGACCCAAAAAATTATCACCTAGGAGGAACATGTTGGATGCAATGCCATGTATTGATTGTATCGAAACCATATGAAAAAAAATTGTTCGTACAACACCATTACAACAGTAGGCTGTATCTATTACAAGTTCAATAAAAACACACTTCAGTTAAGTTGATCGTATCGAAATTGTAACTCTATATACATGTATATATATACATACTATATAGACACACACAAACTTAACTTGTTCACATGTATCGAAACAGTAGTGATAGATTGTTAAAATTTTTAATACAAATGACACCTTGACATGCTAATAAATAAACCTTGTTTGTTACCTAAAATGAAATAGATTTGAACTATTTTTTTTTGTCTAAATCTATGTTTTGTACTTCTATTCGCTTTTCACTAATTTAACTCATCATTAATTTATCTCATTAGTTAGAATAAAACTAACTCATTCATCACATGGATTAAAATTATCTCATTGTTTATTCTTTTTCCAACGTCTTGTCTTAGCATTCGTCGTCGTTGCCTCCAACCATTTCTCCTCTTCCTTTGCCCTTTCTCCGTTCGCGTGCCAGTATTGCTCATTCTCGCTCACCTCTCTTATTACATTTCGTCTTTGTCACGGTCTTGTCTCTGCTGGCCGATGTTTTTCTTCATCAGTGATTTCTACGCTCGTCGATTTTCTTCTTAGTCTTCGCCTCTGACTCTCCGTCGCAGTTTTTGTGCCTATGTTCATCTTCATCTTCATCTCCGAGTGATTTTTACGATTTATTTGGTATCGTCAATTGCCGATCTCTTTTTAAGTGTTGTAGATCATTGATGAATGAGGTGGTAATGGAGAAGGTTGTGGTGGTTGTGGAGATTTGACCAGTCTTCATATGTAAAATTCGTGAAAAACTCTAAAAAATTACTTTAAAATCTAAGTTTATATCCATTATTTTTAATTTTATTTTACTCCATCAAATATGAGATAACATTCAATCTAATCTCATCTCATTCCATCCTATTTAATTTATTTCTATATAAATTATCTAATTTTATCTCATGTACTAAACGAGATCATATAATTCAAACTTGAATGAAAGTTTTAGTTAATGGTCTCGTTTCCTTTTGTAACATGATGGACCAGCTTGCGTTAGACAAGATCTCGACTCCATGGTGAACAAATTTGAACAGTGCACGCATCACGAGGCCCACTTATATTTAAGAGAGACTTTCCAAATGTGTACGGTGTACCAAACACGGCCTTATCTTGTCTTATTACCGAAGCCACTTCTTTTTATTACCTAAAACGCTCTGTTTCAACCATTCAATCGTAAGACTATGTTCTTCTGTTTTACTTAAATGTTAATTTGATTGATTACCACGTATTTTATATAGTAAATATAATTATCTTTTTTGTATTTAAATTAGAACAAAAGCATGTTTACTAATTTGAAATTAAAATAAAAGGGTATTAAGTTTCGTTGGAAAGTAAATTAGGAAAGAAAAGTTGATTAATTGAATTGGAGGAAAGAATTAAATTTTCTTTCCAAAAAGATAAAATTCCTGATTTTTTTCAAATCCACGCATAAATTGATTTTCTAATAAGTTTTAGTAAACACTGAAATTATAAAATAGAAATTAAACTTCATTTCCTTTAATGGTTCCTAATAAACAAACATGTACTAAAAAAGATCATGAACGATTTTTTTTATTTTTTACATAATAAATATTCTTTTTGTATTTAAATTAGAACAAAATCATGTTTATTAATTGGAAACGAACATAAAAGGGTATTAAGTTTCATTGGAAAGCAAATTAGGAAAGGAAAGTTGATTCATTGAATTGGAGGAGAGAATTAAATTTTCTTTCTAAAAAAATTAAATTTATGATTTTATCCGAATTCACACACGAGTTCATTTCCTAATAAGTTTTAGTAAACACTGAAATTATAAAATAGAAATTAAACTTCATTTCCTTTCATGATTCCTAATAAATAAACATGTACTAAAAAGGATCATGATTTTTTTTAAATTTTTTTATATAACAGATAATCTTTTTGTATTTAAATTAGAACAAAAGCATGTTTATTAATTGGAAACTAAAATAAAAGGGTATTAAGTTTCATTGGAAAGCAAATTAGGAAAGGAAAGTTGATTCATTGAATTGGAGGAGAGAACTAAATTTTCTTTCCAAAAAAATTAAATTCTTTATTTTATTTGAATCCACACATAAGTTGATTTCTTATTAAGTTTTAGTACACACTGAAATTATAAAATAGAAATTAAATTTCATTTCCTTTAAAGATTCCTAATAAATAAACATGATCTAAAAAAGATCATGAATTATTTTTTTAATTTTTTATATAATAAATGATCTTTTTGTATTTTTATGTAATAAATGATCTTTTTGTATTTGAATTAGAACAAAAGCATGTTTATTAATTGGAAACCAAAATAAAAGGGTATTAAGTTTCATTGGAAAGCAAATTATGAAAGGAAATTTGATTTATTGAATCGGGGGAGAGAATTAAATTTCATTTCCAAAAAATTTAAATTCCTAATTTTGTTTGAATCCATACATAAATTGATTTCCTAATAAGTTTTAGTAAACTCCGAAATTATAAAATAGAAATTAAACTTGATTTCCTTTAATGACCCCTAATAAGTTTCAGTAAACACTAAAATTGTAAATTAGAAATTAAGCTTCATGTCCTTTAATGATTCATAATAAATAAACGTGTCCTAAAATAGATTATGAATGATTTTTTTTTTTTTGTAATTTTTTTTTATCACAAAACACACTTGAAAATTTCAAAGCTGTGGACATAGATTAAGTCCAATGTAATCTAATGTCGGCCATAAATATACTATAAAAAATATTTTGAAAAGGATCTTGTCAAGAGTTAAGAAAATCTATAGAAAGTTTACTAACTTATTTATTTTTTTAATAAAATATTCTATTTAGAAAATTAAAAAAATAAGGAAACATATACGATAAAAGTAAAATATTCATTTATCTTTGAACTATACCCTTTTTATTGATGTCAATATTTAGAAAAAAATTACAGAATAATTATCTTAACAAAGTCAAAGTTCAATAATCTAATCCAAATTTAGATTGGATTAAGAAACCTTTACAGAGGGGATATAAATTAAAAAAATAAAATAAAATCATATCCAATCTGCCAAGGCCATTCTCGTCAATTCACATCCAGAAAACCCGCTAAAGTAAATAAATAAATTAAGAAAAATAAAAAAGACTGCCTTCGCCTTTCCCGAGACTACACAACAGATCAGAGTCAGACGGACGTTAAACGGTTAACGGTGCTCTAACAATTCCATCTCCCTCTCTCTCTCTCTCTCTTGTTGTTGTGTCTGTCAATTTTTCTCTCTGGCGAGAATTCGAAATCTCGCCGGAGAGTTTCGTGTCTTTTTGTTTTTGAATTTTGAAAAGATTAAAGAGGAAGAAGAAGAAGCTATGGAGGAGGTGGAGGTGGAGGAGGTAGTGGTGTTTTGACGTGTAATGCAGGGAAGAGAAGACACGAAAGGAGAAGAAGAGAATCGAATTTGAAATTCCTTTTTTTTTTTTTTTTCAAAAAGGAAAAAAAAACGGTGACGTACAAGCCAGGAGACCAGACGATGACGATAACGACGACGATGCCTTGTTTCCTCTTTGAATTTTCCTTGCCTTAAGCCGTAATTTATTCCTTTTTTAAAAAATTATCATTTTTTAAATAAATTTTAAAATTAATTTTATTTATCTATCTCCCTCCACCGCCTCCTGTTTAAATTCCTCTTCAATGCCTCTCTCTATCTCTCGTTGAATTGAATTCCTCTTTCAAGTGAAGGTAGAATTGAATTTCTTTTGATTTGATTTTTAATCGATTTTTTTAATTAAAATATTTGTATAATTGAATGCTCATTAAATGTTTGTATTTATTTGGATACGCATCCGAGATCTTCGCTTGATTTGTCGTGTTTTTTCCTTTTACTCGACGTATTTTTATCTGTTATAAAGCTTGTGTTTTGTTAGTGTAATTCATGTTTTTATTGTGTCGTTGATTTAATCTGTTATTGTTATACAGGTAGGTTCAATTCAAACACTTTACTATGGTTATTAAAATTAGTGACTTTTAGTTTGATTAGCCTGTTAATGATGATGCGAATTGCATTGTTTTTAAAAGTTTTTTGTTTGTTCAAAGTTGAGTTTATGGAGGTTTGAATCATGGTTGTGTGATATGTTATCAGGTGGGCAATTGCCGTTGTCTTTTTAAAAAAAAATAAGTAAATGTTTAAGCTGATCATAACTTTTGTATCTGTTGTTGCTTGGATTGGAATTGGTATTGTTTTGTACTAGTTTGACTAGATGCTTTCTGTTTTCTAAAATTTATGTAAATTTTATTGTGTGGGGTCAAAAGAGAGGTGGTGTTAGTTGTAGTTTTATGTTCTGGTTATCAAGTCATCTAAAGCTGTTAATTTGACAATGCATGGAAAGCGCATAAGGTGTGATTGGGTTTATGAGTTTTTTTGGATCACATATTCAAGAGGCTGTTTGAGATTTAGCTGAAGCAAAAGTAGAAAGGGAGAAGGAAGCGCATTGATTTTGGTTTTAGGAGAAGCTTAGTACTTCTTTGGTGTCTTTAATTAGGGAAATATGGTTCCTCCAGTTTTCATGATTCTGGTAGCTGTAAAAGGGCTGGATATGAATTGAAGGAACGAATTCTGTAGTTTAGGTTGAGCTTTATTGTTTTTCTGATGTTATGTATTTAATGCTTGGGAATTGCAAGTTGAGAAATTGTCCATTCGAATGCTGTATTCACCCGAAGCGTGGGATTTACTCTAACTTGTGATAATAGTGTTATTGTTTCTGTTGCATCTTATTTGTGGAAAGAGGGTTCAGGATCTAATTGTATTTTACATTACTTTCAGTAACATTTGGAACCTACGTACGGATAAATGATTTAGGAATGGAGTTTTGCACTTACTCATATTGAATTATGCTGTAGATTTGATTGAACTATTTATGTTCAACTTGCAAAGTTGCCTTTGCTAACTTTTGTCGATGTTGGGAGTTGGAGTGGCATAGTTGGTGAATGATTGTTTTTCTCTCTTTTTTTTGGAGATATTTCATCAAGTAATGATTGTTCCTTTTCTGGCATGTGGTTATTTGGAGAGGAGATAAGAAAGAAAAATGAAGAAATAACTCAAATAAGTATCTTACATCTTGTTAGAATAAATTATATATTGCATTACATGTGTAAACTTGAGCCTTGTTGTTTCTGCATCTTGTTATATTTGGGAAGACTGTACATAGAATGTGCTTGGGTGTTTTCTTTATTGATTCAACTTGTACTTAATTGTGACTGATTTCTGAACTGTTAACACTGCTTTTCAAATTTTTTCCTTTTGTTTTTCTGAGTTATGCCTTTGTTGAGGTGTAAAATTTGATGTTTACCAACAGCTTGCAGGAAGAAATTTGTCTGTTTTTGCTATAGGAACAAATTCCGGTTTAGTGTCAGACTGTCAACTTCAGAAAGTTCTGAATCCTTACTTATGCGAGAGCAGAAGGTGAATCCTAGCTTAGATCGGCTTCCAGCGGGATTGATTTTTGCAGAAAGCGACAAGGTTAACAAAATGGCTGCTCCATATGAGAGCAGCCTTTTCTCGAGCTCATTCTCCGACATATTTAGTAGGAAGTGTAAGTTTTCTTTAGTTTTACTGCTTATTGGCATCCACATTATATTTATTGGTGATACATCATGTAGTTTAACTTATATGTTGACTCATTATAGAAGTCATTGATATCTGTATTCTTCTTATTGGCTGTATTTTTCCTCGGTGTATGCTCACCCAGTATTATATCCCTGTTTTCATGTGGATTTTTTTTCCCCTTGTAGTGAGATTATCTTCAAACATTACTCCATATGGCCATTCAGTTAATACTGTAGTCTCTCACTTCGAGGAAGAGGCACCTTTTGAATCTCTTGAAGAACTTGAGGCCCAAACCATTGGGAATCTTCTCCCCAGTGATGATGACTTGTTTTCTGGAGTTATTGATGGGCTTGACTATGCTGCCCAACTTAGTGGAGATGATACGGATGAAGTGGACTTTTTTAGCAGTGTTGGAGGGATGGATATGGATGATGATGGTTCTGCAGCACACAAAAGATCTGAAATTTCTGGGGGGCTTTCTAATGGTGAGCTTGGGATGTGTAATGATACGTTGGTTGGGGAACACCCTCATGGCAAATACCTTTCTAGAACACTGTTCGTGAGAAACATAAATAGCAATGTCGAAGATTCTGAGCTAAGGGTCCTATTTGAGGTCTGTGCTTGGATATTTTTGTTGGTGTTTTTTTTTTTTTAACTTAGAGCTTTATATCTTAATGTGTGATGATCCATTTTATTTTATTACATTGTTTAAATGTGCAGCGATATGGAGATATCCGCACTCTTTATACAGCCTGTAAACATCGAGGTTTTGTTATGGTCTCCTATTATGACATTAGAGCTGCCAGTAATGCAATGAAAACCCTCCAGAATAAACTGATGAGGTGTAGGAAACTTGACATTCATTACTCAATTCCAAAGGTATGTTTTGTGTATGATTGTGCTCTTGTTCATAGTTTTTATTAGGAAGTCATTGATATTGTTAGGATTATTTTCGCTATTGTTTAGTCTGTCGTGAGAATTTAGTAGGTCATTCTGTATTGTTGTGATATCTGCATAAATTTTGATTGATGAGTTCATGTCTTGCTGTTTATATTTATTATCAGGTCAACCCTTCTGAAAAGGATGTAAATCAGGGCACTCTTCTTGTCTTCAACCTTGATTCTTCTGTTTCGAATGAGGATCTTCATCAGATTTTTGGTGTTTATGGAGAAATCAAGGAGGTAAATCTGTATTTCTGTTGTTGGTTGTTTAGCTGAATAGAAATAAAGGAGTTAATTTATGCTTGCTTCTGCCGACAGATCTGTGAAACACCA
Source organism: Litchi chinensis (assembly GCA_019925255.1). Taxonomy (NCBI): domain Eukaryota; kingdom Viridiplantae; phylum Streptophyta; class Magnoliopsida; order Sapindales; family Sapindaceae; genus Litchi; species Litchi chinensis. Next base: position 556,061 of record CM034470.1, on the reverse strand, counting down.
CACAGAAGTCATCACATATTTATTGAATATTATGACATCAGAGCTGCAGAGGCAGCTCTTCGGGAATTGAACATGAGTGACATTGCAGGCAAGAGGATCAAGCTTGAACCATACCGGCCTGGGGGATCGAAACGATGGTACTGTCCAAGCATATCTCCTCCTTTAATGCTTGTTAAATTCATTATCACTTTGTACCTAGATTTCACTGAAATGTTTGTCTGACTTGGATAATCAACACAGAAACCTAATGCTTTTTATACATTTGTTGCAAAAAAATTTTAAGAGCATTAGTTTTATGCCGAATACCTGACATAATTATACATATATGTAGCATGAATACATGCAAATTGAAGTCTATGTTATGTCAGTCATGTTGCTATTATTAATTTATTTGACTAATTGCTACTGTATAATTTTTGGTGAGTTTTTATTTTGGAGTTAACTGTGTTTTACATGCTTGCTAAATTTGCTCATTCTTTTGGTTGCAGTTTCATGCAACAGTTTTCTTCAGAGCTGGAGCAAGATGACTTTGGCACTTATCTGCAGCAGAGTAGCCCTTCTAACAAGTCAATGAATGATTTTTCTGGTATGATCATGGCTGGTAAAATATTGTTATCTCTAAATTTCATTGACACAATGGTGTATATGTGTTTTTTCACGAGCATTATTGATGGTAGCAGGGGCACATCTTTCAATTTCATCTAGTAGCTTGGATAATGGAACTGTTTCGGGCATACACTCTGCAACACAAACCTCGTTTCTGGAATCTCCTTTTCATCAGGGGATATCTTCTAGTGTTCCTAACAGTTTGTCTTCTCTGGTGAGAATGGAATCAATTGGCATTCAATCTAGCCATGCTGAGTCTGGTCCCTTACAGGGTCAGTTAAAATTCGATATCCAAAGCACACAAACCTTTCATCCCCATTCACTTCCAGAGTATCATGATGGTTTAGCTAACGGTGTTCACTGCAATTCTCCGGGGCGTGTGACTGCAAATGTCAATATTAAACCACCGGAAATAATTGATAACAGGCAGTTCACAAGAGTCGGCTCAAATGGGTGCTCCATCGGGTTTAATGAAGGTGGTAAGTGCCATGGGATCACTTGGTGTGGTTTGTTTTATTGTGTTTTTGTTTCCTGCCCTGGTTGGTGGAGCCATTCGGGTCCAGTATTAGTACTTTTAAGATCTATTTAGACCCAAAATTATGTAGAAACGATACGCATTAGAGGTGAAATTGACTTGTGATAATTAAGTTTCTGACTGCCTTAGCATCCTTAATCACTAATTTGTGAAGATATCGGAATGGTTCAGAATAGAGTTGAGAGGCTTGATTGTAATTATTTCATTAAAAGAAACTTCTAACCTTAAAATTGCTTTCTCGTGTGTGAAGCTCCATGTTTGAGTAGGTGCCTGCATATTAGGAATTATTTTTTTATGTACAGTGCCTAGTACTCAGTCATTACCATTTTGCACTTCAGTTTTTTCAAATGATATAGTGATTTCTTAAGTTGACTGGTGATCTAACATGCACTCAATTAAGCTATAGTGAAGTTTAGCCATTTGCAACTACTTGCATGAATAACCTTTTGTTCTGTCAGTTTATTTGGTTTATTCTCTTTTCCTCAGTTTTTGGATCTGCTGGTAGTGGGAGCTCTTCTCTTCCTGGACATCATTATAATTGGAGTAACTCTTACTGCGCCCAGCCTTCAGGCATGATGTGGCCAAACTCATCATCGATGGTCAGTGGATTTGGTAATGCTTATTCTCCAGCACGACTTCCTGGACTTCCTAGAGCACCATCTCATATGGTTAACACTGTTTTACCAATTGGCAACCACCATGTGGGATCAGCACCAACTGTCAATCCTTCTCTGTGGGACAGGCGACATGCCTATGCTGCTGAATCTCGTGATGCATCTGGTTTCCATCCGGGTTCCCTCGGGAGTATGAGAGTTGCTAGTAACTCACTGCACTCTATGGATTTTGTTTCTCATAACATTTTTCCACATGTCAGTGGGAATTGTGTGGATATGCCAATACCCTCAAAAAATGTAGGGTTTCAAACCCTTCATCAGAGGTCTATGATGTTAGCTGGCAGAGGCCAAATGATTCCCATGGTCAATTCATTTGATCCTCCTAATGAACGTGCTAGAAGCCGAAGAAATGAAGGCGGTGTTAATCAGGCTGACAAGAAACAGTATGAACTTGATATTGATCGTATACTGCGTGGGGATGACAACCGGACAACACTTATGATAAAGAACATTCCTAACAAGTATGTTGCTCCTCCCTTAACTCTTGGGACAGTAATTCCGTTAGTTAAATGGTAGTTACGGTAATTAGGATATAACATTGCTTTGTCATCATTTTGCTCTGCCATCATTTTGTGTGAAATTAACTTGGATTACATTAGCTGGCTATAGATAACTTATGGAATTGAGGTCTAGTAACACCAGTTATTGCTCATTGTTCTGTGTGTTGAGGATGATTATTTGCCGGATAAAGAAGAAAGTGCTTGAAATGGAAAGGAAAAGTCTCACATGAAGTTGCATAACACTAAAACTTGCTCATTTTTAACATTTGTTGAAGATTATTTTAAATAGATTAAAAACCGAACTATATGAGGAAATTTGGCACTGCAAATTGCAGATGCACAAGCACAGGTGATAATGCACTTTTACATGTGAACATTCGCTGGCATTGCAGAAGCACAAGTATGGTGCTTTCCATCTGTGCTTAAGCATTTATGCTACTATTCTAAGGCTAATAGCTTGATATCTTCAGTTCCTGGATGTAAATCTGCGAAGGTCTCCTCTTGTGCATTAAACACCATTTGTGTAATTTGTGAGAGTTTAGGGTGGGCGAGTGATCATATCCATAAAGTTGCTTCCAGTTGAGACCATTGTTGCAAAATGAATTGATCATGTGCTGGTTTAAATCATTCAAATTTAAGCTGCTTTGGGTCTAGTGGAACTGTGCTACAGATTGCAACCCTTCAAGTGATTCTTTGTGCTAGACTGTCATAGGAAATGCCCCATAATTCATCTCTTTGCCATTTTCTTTCAAACAAGGAATGTTTTTTAAATTCATATTTGTCATTTTGCTTCCTTGTACGATGATTCTAACATTATCATGGTGGTAATTTCAGGTATACCTCAAAGATGCTCTTGGCTGCAATTGATGAACGCCATAAAGGAACATATGACTTCATATATCTTCCTATTGATTTTAAGGCAAGTGCTTATTCAGAAAATGCCCTTTAATTTTGTGGATGGGACTCGGGAGATGGGGCCTGGAAAAGTGAACTTGCCATGTTATTGTATTCTGAAAACCATATCACTTATTTATTTGGCCTTCATATTGTTGCAGAACAAATGCAATGTGGGGTATGCATTTATCAACATGACGGATCCCAGCCAGATAATTCCATTCTATCAGGTTTGCTTTCTGAATCAGAAACCTTGCTTAAAATTGTAAAAGTTCGTCATAAACCTCCCTTAATATCATTTATGAAGACTAAAAACTAAACGAAATTGCAACTCTTGTAGTCATTCAATGGAAAGAAGTGGGAGAAGTTCAACAGCGAAAAGGTGGCATCCCTAGCATATGCTCGCATTCAAGGTAAATCTGCTCTCATTGCACATTTCCAGAATTCAAGCTTGATGAATGAGGATAAGCGATGCCGACCTATACTCTTCAACACTGATGGCCCCAATGCTGGAGATCAGGTATGAAATTGGTGTGGTACAGTAATCAAAAGTTCTTTTTATGGTGATGATATGAATAAAGAAAATCTCACAATGACCTTTTGTTTTTTCAAATTTCTAGGTGCCATTTCCAATGGGTGTCAATGTTAGAACTCGTCTTGGGAAGGCTCGTACCATCAACCATGATGACAACCATAATGGAAGCCCACTGAATTTTGCAAGTGGAGAGGATTCTTCAAAAGGAGACAGTTTTTCAGGTTCTAAGTCAGACTAAACAAGTTTACTTACCCTTTCGCGTGCTAACCTTATAGGACTGAACTATTGCAACCTGTGTTAACCCCAAATCTTGATGACTTATACTGGGGTGACACGAACAAGAAACTGAGAAAAATACCTCTTTTTTCCTACATTTATAAAGCCTCTGAAAAATTTCGAGAAATATTGCTTAGCCAAATCTGAGTGATTTTCTGTTTCTCGTTTTTCTTTACATATAATTTCCGAAAATGATTAGTAAACAGAGCATGCATGGAGCTTCAAAATTTTGGCTGTTCGTACCAGTGCAGTGTAAAAATACAAAAAAAAATAAAAATGTAAATGTATAGGAATGGCTGAGTAATAGCGTGGAGTTTTTCGCAGTAGCCAGAGGGGGCTTTTCTGCTAATACCTTTTGGCATTCTTTTTTCCGATTCTATTTGTTTTTATTTCTCTATTTTTTTTTGTCCGGGGTTGCCCCATGCCCGTCTGTAATTGTTGAAAGAAAAAAGAATGTGATTAGAGGTCCTGAAAATTTTTGAAACAAAGAACTAATGATTTAAGTATCAGTCGTGACTCCCACTCTTCTTTTGTAGTTTGTACCTTATTTTTTTCGGTAACATGGACACGTTTTCGTTTAACTTGTGTAGTCTTCACTGAGCTAATTTCATTATCTAGTTCAACAAGATTGCTGAGATTTAATGATTCTGCTGAGCTAGCTTCAGTAACCAGTGTAACAAGATTGGCTTATAGAACGAATCGTCTGATCTACCACACTGCTTGTTTAATTTATTGGCTCTAAATCAGATAGGATGTAATCTGTTGATTTTTTTTTTTAAATATCTATTTTGATCAATGAAAACATCCCACCAAAACTTGAACTGTTTTCCATAGATTTTAACGAAATATCTTCCTCCAATTCTTCCATCCAAGAAGACACAAACGAGTTTTCTCCTACCTTTGTGTACGACTCGACAGGATTGCATTCAAGTGTATATATGCAGTCTAATGGCTATCAGATTCGATAACATTATTGCATCATTAAGTTTGCTAATAATCAATCAAAATACTTATTATCACAATTGTGGATTTAATACACAACCCTGTAGAAAGAAACGAACAGAAAATAAAATAAAAGTAAAGAAATCAAATCGGATTTGAATCTAAGTTTGCATTGTGAAATCAACAGTTCTATTTTCAATCATTCAATTTCACATGAACAACAGGTGAGGACATGCTCATCTGATGCAATGCTAAAGAAAAAGTTACAACTGTGTTAGGTTATGTCCCCTCACACAGGTCAAAAGCATGTAGACAGTTTTGAAACCATATAAGTTACTGCACGAAATGATGAGCTTAGCCCCTTTTGTCCAGTCAGCGACAAACTACTTTGCGAGCACCAAGCCAGCACACTGTCAACATTCTGCAAAAAATAATACATGAAAGGGGTAAAAACTCACTGAATTATTAAACCTCCATTGCCCTCCAAGAAGAGCCACAAGAAATCCATCAACAATGTCCTACCACTAAAAAAGTTGTCATGGACTGTGTGTGTTATCAATAAGAATGGGCTACATCACGGCATAGAGGCTGTTTGCACATAAAAAAACATGAGTTTTAATCACTGATGTGTTTCACTATGATGGTGGCACCACAAGAACCAGATTGAGCATCATTATTAGCGTCATAGTCAACTGTGAAGCAGCTAAAGATCACAGAAGTAGATGAATGAATTGGTATTTAATCAAGATAAGCCACCAAAGCAAACAGCTCTTATGGTATGCCTGTGATGAAGTCGGGCTTGGATGGGTTACAGATTGTTCTCAATAAGAGAAGTAAGGTTGCACCATTTACTTGTGATTCAAAAGAAAACAAGGCCAAACCAACTTACCAGAACCAGCACTTGCTTTTACTTTTGGGTAGAGAATGTCATAGTGGCCTGGACGATACAACAAGGTAATATAAGGCTGAATGCTATCACTTGTAGAATTTGAAAGATTGCTGGCAGTTGGAATGAAATCATGATGATTTACGCTGACACCACCAGTATCACATGAGCTGCGGTCAAGGTATACAACACGGATTGGCACACCTAATGCATCTGAGAGGGCAGTAATGTGTACATGGTCACTCTCTTCACCCATTGGTTCCACTGCCGACTTGCAAAACTATATCAAAAGGAGTGTGTCCGTAAGGGAATAATAAAAGCCGAATTTGAAATCACGAAGCTCCAAGCCATTTAACATAACCATAAAATCTCAATCCTAATTGACTGGAGTTCATATCTCCCTACAATATTAACTTACATAATGAAGATGCATTTTAGTATTAGTAAAGATTAATATGACCCTACTTGTACAGCAAAACATAGAATAGCACAATACTAAACTTAAGAAAGTCTAGAATTGATGCATAGAGACAACTGTTGTAATGTACGATATTGCAATCTCTCCTGAATCCAGTTTTGAGTTTTATACACAAGTATAACACCTACGTAATGTTTTTAATACCTTCTTGCCACAAGAATATAATAAAGAATGAAGGAAATACAGAAATTATGTAAACCTGTTCCAGAGTTCCATTTGTTAATCCCATGACAAAGGGTTCAAAAAACTCTCTGCGTCTTTGAATTTCACCAGAGGTAACAAATCTGAAAAACATTACAACTGACCAACCAATTTTGTTAGGGGATAACAAAATGGAATTGTAGTACGATATATTTCAAGTTACATAATATGACTCACCATAATCAGATACTGACTGATCTCTACTCCTAATTATAAGTTCATCGTGACTGAGGAAAGGAGAAAAATTGGAAAAATCATGTTAATTGAATTTGCAAATAGAATCATTTGATTTTCTTTTTAAAAGACAACTCTAAATATTAGCACATGTTACACTATGTCAGTTCAAGATTTTCAAATTATCAACAGACATGCCATAGTATAAAGATGAAACTCAAAGATTCAAACTGAAGAGCAATATTTTGCATGCAGAATTGTCAACATAAGTGATTAGATGAAGCAATATAGTTCCAAACCTTATGGACGATTCGTTTCCTTGAAGAACGCTCTCCAGCTGGTCAAGAAATAACTGCAAAATATTGAGCAAGAATTAGTTGCAGGGCATCACTTTCTAAGAAAAGTGAAAATTGACCAGAAGCAAGCGTTGCTAGAGACATCAGAGTAACCAAATCACAAAAAGATAACCAAATCACAATTGAGACTTAACTTTTTCGTCTCCAAATTCAAATGAAGATTAACAATATTTTTCCATATCAAAATGAGAGAAAAACAGGCATTGAAATAAAAGGGGTTGATAAACCCTTAGTCCCAAATACCAACAACATAAAAGAGTAAATGAGAGGAAAGCTGCCAAAAGAGGCCAACTTAATATTTACACCAACCAAACCAAGATCAATGACTAACATGGCAACTTTTAAAAACAAATTGGTTCGATATGCTAATGTAGCAAAAACCTAATATTTGGTCAGTTTCACCAGCATTTAACACAATTGTAAGTGCCATTACATTCAATAATTGGGAAAAAAAAAAAAAACCTAGTGTTTAAAAAGCAAATACCAACAAATAGGTTTTACCGCAAAAAAATCCTCAAAAGTAAAGTCTGTATAACCCAAGCTCTGAAGCGTTTTTCTACATTCTTCAACTTTAGATCTGATACGATCAACTTCTGCTCGGTCTTGGGAGTCCAAAATGTGCTCCTGTTTCGGCATCCACAACGTTTTAAAAAGCTATAATTTCTTGGCATATATTAACAAAAACCTCAAAAACAAATACAAAACATATATATATACATATTTATTGAAATGACATGAGTATATAAGATGTAAAGGTTTAACACATACAAGATAGGAAAACATAAAACTTCGAAAGAAGCAGTTCCCATCTCCTCGTGTACGCCTGATTGCAGCATATTGTTCACCAAGTATCTTCAAAAAAGACAATAATCAGTTTCCAAAATAATAAGCTTTACCAACAACAACGCACAAGGCACAAAATACAATGAAAAACCTTGATTTTCTCCAACAAGATGGCGCTGCCGGATTGATACTCAGCTTCTAACGCAGAGATGGGCTCCTGAGAAAAATACATGATCATATATAATAGCACATCATTACCCCGAACAACTCATCACCAACTCCAAACAATCAAACAATACAAAACTTGCGCAGGCAAAAGTACCCAACATAGGTTCAAATACACAAATTGTTGAACAATTCACTTCAGTCAAGAAAATTTCAAGTCTTGCAATCATGAAACAGCCCTTAATACGTACCCAAACCACAAAAACAAAATTCTAAAACTAAACACACATTAAATCTTCAAAATTCAGTTATATATACACTAACCTCAAACAATCAGAGACAAACATCCCACATAAGTCATACAATGAGGCAAAAGGAAAACCAATCTCACCTTGTCAGCAACAAAAGGGATCTTCTCAGCTTCTTCCGCCGAAATATGAGATTTTTGCTGCAAAATATCTTCATCACCAAAACTCCCCCAGTCTTCAAACTCACATGACGCCGCCACCGCCGCAGCAGCAGCCCCATCAGCACCACCACACTCTTCCTGATTCTGCATCCTCCTAACACAAAATCATATATATACATATACATACATCCAGAGTTCATCATCCATCACAAAACAACCGAAAAAACACAAACAGACAAGAAACCAAATTCTAACAGCAAAAAGTCTCATCAAACGACAAACGAAAAAGGGTCCAGATACAAGAATGTGTACCTGCAGGTGGGTATTGAATAAATTTAGAACCTTTGCTACTTGTTAGATGTGAATTGTAACGAGAGTGAAAGTGGTGTTTGGTGTGATCTCTGAAAGCAGAAGGGGGTTTTTCTCGTATTTCATGACTTCTTATTTTATTTCTGGAATATTTCCAAAATGCCCCTGAACTTTGACTATTTTATGAAACAATTAAAAAACAATCTTCGCCGTCCATTTTCTCATCACCACTCCCTATAAATATAACTTCTCCACTCTCTCACTCAAAGTGGTGAGTTTTTATTCCGCAAAAATTTCCCCATCTGGCGCTGCTCTCTCTTCATGTAAATCAAGGTAAACATTTTCTCTTTTTAAACGAATTACTCTCGCTTTTGTTTTCACAAATTCTTGTTTTGTAAATTATCTATGAATTCTCATTTCTTGATTTTCAATGCATATTTTTGTTGTTATACTTGTTTTTTTTTTTTTTCTTTTTTTTGGTTTGTTGGAAGCACATGAATTTTAATTTTTGTTTTGGTCTTCTTTGAATCCGTTTGAGAGACGGCGTTGTTTAGTGTGTGGAGCATTGTGATTGTGAATGTATTGTGGAATCAACAAGCCTTGTTGGGTTGGTATGGTTTAGTTATTTTGTTAATGAAAATTTGGTTGTTTTAATGAAAACTATGATTTTTTTTTCTTCGTTTAGATACATTTGATTTAGATTGTAGTTTATTGGGATTATGAGTAGATTATTCAATTTGGGGTGTGCATTTTCAACTTGAAGTGTACCATCACCAAGGTGATACATTGGATTTATCTCGTTTGTAGTATGGTCAAAAACAGTTTAACGTTTCTAAAATATTGGAAGTTGAACTTGAATCCCTTGTAAAATGACGTGATTGTACTAGTTAAATTGGCCAGTATTCACGTCTTTATGTTGTACACTTGCATTGACTTAATATGAAAACGTTTTTGATGTCCCTTCTGCTGTGAGCTAATATAGGTATATTTAGGTGTTATCAACATAAAAGAACCTTGCTAAATTGATAAAGCTTGTTAAACTGTTTAGAAGCCTTCTATATACGGAGATTGTTGATGAAAAATAAGTCAGAAGAGTTTAGCTATATTATGAGAGATTATAAAAACTGTTGCTCATTTTTAATTTTCTTTTAGGTTGGATACTTGTAGTAAAATATAAAATAAAACAACTTACACAATTGTGTTACAAGTGCTAGGCCATGAAGAAAAGAGGAAAGAAGAAGAAAGATCAGGGATCAATTGCAAATAGCCCAAATAAGAAGATAAAAAAAAGATCTAAAAAGGATAAGAAAAAGTCAAAATTGGATGTTGCTTCTGCATCTGTTGAGGAACCCCCGTCCACAATGGTGCTTGTTCCAGTTGTCACTCCAGGTGTTGTTGCAACAACCTCTATTGTTGCTCATGACAATGAAGCTAAACAAGTAAACAAGGAAGAGAAGGAGAAGGAAAATTTAGAACTAACTCCTGGGTTTATCTTCATGTGTAATGGTACAACAAAACCTGAATGCTATATAAATCGTGTTTTTGGGCTACCAAAGGGACAAGTAGAACTTGTAAAGAAAATCAAACCTGGTGCAAAACTATTTTTATATGATTTTGACTTGAAGCTCCTCTATGGTGTGTACGAGGCAACATCAAATGGAGAGTTGGGTTTTGAACCAACTGCTTTCAATGGTAGATTTCCTGCACAGGTAGCGATACTTTCTCATTAGAATGTTTGGATACCATGCATGTTAAAATGGTGAAATATTGAATTTGATATCATGTCTAGTGTATTGGTTTATCGAGCTTTTAATTTGTGTTTTAGCTTTAGAGCAAACTTGCAGACTTTAAATTTTCATTTTGTTTGAATGTTTTTCAAGTTTTGTTTATTAAACTAGAGTAAGGTCAGGCTGATTTTGCAACAAATAGTTGAGTGAGATTTGCCTTATATTTTTGATACCTAAATTTCCCTTATTTATTTATTTATTTTTTTTAAATAAGTTTTATGGGAACCACCATAGGACCCTACAGCCTTGGTGGTCAAGAAACTTGTGAGGTATCATATATCTAAGTGAGGCAGCATCAATGAGACTGGTACTCATGAACTCTAAATAAGTTACAAAGATTTTTCTACTATTAACCCGTCTTTGGGGTTTCATGTATATACGTGTATGATGCATATCCGGTACATACATAGACAGTGGAATTGTAGCATATGCTAATTCAGTCATCCATACTTTAGAGTTATTCTTTGGTTTTAATGTGTATGCCTGTCTGCTCGTTTCAAGTAAACCTAGCCTTTTACCTCACTTCTTTTGCACTTGGTTTCTGATTGGATTAGGTGAGGTTTAAAATTTTTAAGGAGTGCTTGCCCCTTACCGAGAAGGCTTTCAAACACACTATCAAAGATAACTACCACGGTTCCAAGTTCAGACAAGATTTGACTAGTGAACAGGTAACATCCCAATTTACAGTATTTTGCTCTCCCCTGCGTGTGCTTTAAAATTATCTTTCTTATATGTAATCTAATTTTCAGATATCTTCATCTGTTTGCTTGGTGCTTTCTAATGTAGGTGAAGACTTTGATTTCTTTGTTCCGCCCCATTAGTGCACCTGCCTCTGTGACAGCTGCTCCCTCTTTGTCTAATGTGGTTACACAACATACATATCCAGTTCCAGTTATTGAGGAGAGGTTTCAACTACCAGGAAGGCTACCTCCTGCATATGACTCATATTTACCTAGTGTATTGTAATGCCTTGCCACCCTGTATTTCTCAATCTGAACAGGTGATTACACGCTTCCCATATGACCAACAACAATCAGAAACATATGTGGGACATGGGCATCCTTGTTTAGACCCTCTACACATCATTCAACAGGCATGGGAAGCATATATGGGACGTGGGCAAACTTTTTCAGGCCCCCAACATATCATTCAGCAGGCATTAGAAACATATGTGGGACATGGGCAACTTTCTTTAGACCCTCGACATATCATTCAGCAGGCATTGGGAAAATATGTGGGACATGGGCAACTTTCTTTAGACCCTCGACATATCATTCAGCAGGCATTAGAAACATATGTGGGACATGGGCAACCTCCTTTAAACCCTCAACATATGGTTCAGCAGGCATCCGGAACATATGTGAGACCTGGTCAACCTCCTAAAGACCCTCAACTTATCGTTCAGCAGGCTGTGCTTCCTCATTTTATTGAATCATATTATTCGATGGGAGCACATCAACTGTACTTGCCAGAGAAATCTTCCCTGTCTGCTCAGGATATGTATGGAAGGTACCTTTCCCTGTATTTTCATCACCTGTTTTACGTCAGTGCATTTTCTTCTGATATTTTATCTTTCAAGTAGCTGCATTTGGCTTTTAGGACATCAACTTTTATAAGATCTTTTAAATTAAGTATGTTAAAATTTGAAAATACTAGTTGCCAACTGAAAATTACTAATAGTTAACTATCGTGGTTGTAGAGTTTATATTAACAATTTCCATTAAAATGCAAAATTATCTATGTCACTTATACTTTTAGCAGTGAGCACTGCTGTCATAAACACTTGCTGCTATCATCAACCTTGTTCACGAGTACTTACAGAGTTTTGTTGTCCATATTTCTTTCTGAATAGTGTACCTAGCTGAATAAGGCGAAAAAGGTTTTACTATTCACCAATTCACGGATTTATATTGGAGTTTTTAACACATTTTTATTGTTCATGGGGATTGAGTAACAGGATAAAAAGTTTTGGAATGCTCAGAATATGTAATGAGCTCTGATCTGGTACACATGGACTATGTTAGGAATTACAAATTGCTTCCTGCTCGTTATGTGAACTTGTTTGAATGTGTTGATGCAAAAGCTATCCTTCAGCTCTTTTTTGAAACATAATAATTTTTACCATCATTTGCGTGAGCATATATATTTCGGGCCAAAGATTTACTTACCTTATTTGAGACATTCTGTAGTGGGAATGGGGTGGTATTTGAGGGGTTTTTAAGTGTATATCATGTAATCTGAGCTTCTGTCATTCATATTAGTTGTTGGGTTTGTCCAAAAACTGATATGAAGTGATGTTATAGGTGTCTTGTGACTACCACATCATCGTTCATTATATTAACTCATGACATGCATTGCAGTTGTGATTCACCTTCAACACATTTTGAGATGAGTTTTGAATGAAATCTTTGGGATTAGTAGCATTTCTAATTTGGGATTTAATAAGTTGCTCATACTCCACTGTCTGCATTATTCTTGTAATTGATACTCTCCTTGGTGGTATCGTGGTTGAGTTGGCAAGTTGAGTTTTCTGCTTTGAAGTTTAAATGATATGCTGTGTGCATATTCTAAGATCTGTTCTTACAGGCACATGCCTGCTCAGGAGACAGTTCAAATGGATTGGGTCACTGGATATGTAAGTGAGCAACATTCATCAGGATTGGCAAGGAATAGTCAAAACCTGCCTCTAGCTTTGGCATCACAAGCCGCTTTACAGATGCATGCACAAAGAGACTCATTATCAGCTTACCAACATCATTATCCTGTGACATCCAATGAGAATCTGCACCAGGTATATGCTGTTTCATCAAAACTGGGAACGAACAGAGAAGTTGTTCAGCGTTCGGTGAACATGGTAGACTACTGTTGTCAAAACTTGCCACCAGCTTCTGCCTCACATGTTTGGCTACAAACTCATGAACCAAGAGGCACATTATCGTCTTACCAACCCCATTGTCCCATGCTAACTGGCCAGTCCCTACACCAGGCATTTGCCAACCTTCCTCCAGCATCTGCCTCACATTTTTCGCCACACATACATGCACAAAGTGACTTTTTATCATCTTACCAACCCCATTATCCTGTGACAACCAACAATGACCTTCACCGGCTATATACTGATCCTCTTCAAAGGCCTGTATATGGAAGCTCTAGCTTGGTTGAGGCAAGTGTCACACTCTCTTCCTATCATTCGACTAACTAAATAGGTCAATTGTAGCCACATCATGTTACTTTTTGATCCTGCAGTCTATAGATAAGATTGTAAAGCCATATGAGGCTATGTTATTATATCTAGATGTGCATGCATTCAATAAATTTCTATCATGTGTATATCTTTGAACATAATGTTAGTTGATTAATTTCTAGTAAAATTTTGAGTTCAAAAATAATAGGCAATCATAATAAACATTGAATGACTAATAATTGAAGAAGATTGTAACTCTTATCATTTTTTCATAATTTAAGAAGGCTTCTGTCACATTTGTATATCACACGCTCCTCTAATATTTGTATGATTGTAACAATTGGGTCAAATTTTAAAAAGAAGTCAACAAGTTAAGGCTTATGTCATTTGCTAATTAATTAAAAATTTGAAAAATCTAAATTGCTTTTATCATGTGTATAATATATAAAGGATTGAGGATGTAAGCACTCACGTAAGTTGTTTGGCTCTTGACATCATATCATTGATTCTTCACTCTTTGTTAGTTGGTACCATAACATGACCTCTTTTATTCTAAGATCAAACTAATATTATTAAAGATTATATAGGTTGGAAGAATCATTAATGAACTTGTTTTATATTTGAATTGTTTTTTAAAATAAAGAAGCAATGGAGGTGATAGCTTAACAACTAGAAGTTCTTGGTACAGTTTCTCTAGACCAATATTTGGTCAATAGGTGATGATGGCTTGTACTAAAATAAATAATCATAGAATGAACACTAGAAATAGGAGAGAAATGTATGCTTATTATTAATGGTTGTGGCTCCTGACCTGACACTCTGAAAAAACCCTTTTGATTTACTATTTGGATCATCTTGTAATTAGAATTTTATTCAAATTTGATTATATTATTATGTATAGTGTGATTAATATTAATAATATTATTATTTTTATTAATGTATGGTTTGGACCTATTTTTTCTACCAGACTATAGCTATAGACAAGACTTATGTTTGTTATAAATAAAAACAAAAGTTTTATTTAATAATAATTAAATAATATAGGGGATGATCAATGGGTGTGGTCAACTACTTTGTTGTTCAACATTTGGAAAGCAGTCAAATAAATGCCATCGGTCTTTGTTTCTCTTAGAAAAAAAAAGATTCTTTTAATATCGATAATTCATTGAATGCAATGTTAAAAAAATAAAATAAAATAATTCATTGAATGTAAATGTCTTTATTATTTTACAAAAAGTTGAGTACAAATTTTGATATCCTCACATTATATAAGCTTACTAATTACTTAACATGTGTAAGCGAAATAGATTTTTACATTGTTTTTATAGTGTTATATTTATATTCATAATAAAGAATAATAAAGAAAACTTGACCATTAAATATGGGTTACTAGTGGGTTAGCACAACTTCTTCCATAATCAAATTAATATATAACAAAAATGTGAATCAGATTTTTTTAAAGAAAAAAAAGAATGCATTTTGTGAGAATTTTCTGTCATCATCATACAAGTGCAATAAAGAATTAAAAACACTATAGGAGAAATTCTAACCTCTGGGCGACCCTCCATTTATTTTTAGAAATTATTTATTTATTTATAACATAATAATTATTGTTATATTGACCAAGTATATGGTGAATAATTCAAAATCTTAAGGTAGAGACAAATTTTCCTGGTCCAATTATATGTTGACATAAGTATATGAACCTATGATCCATGAAGATAGGTTAATTACACCATACTCTGATTGAAAGATGTACGAATATGACTGTCGATCAAAATTTGATTAGGATTTTAATTGCGAAAAAATTAATTTTATCAAGGGGGTTAGTATAGTATTTGTATGTAAATGCATTTGAGGCCAACATATAGTTCAAATCTTTCAAACACATTTTACCTGCAAAATTTAAATGCATTTAATTACCAACTACTTTAAATCATCCAAAATAATTTGTGATGGACAAGGATTCTTTTACTGATATAAGCATGTATTTAAACTTACAAGGCTTGTAAGTACATATAGTTAATGTTAAGAAAATAAGAAAGGAACAAATTATCTTGATCACATACAGGTATTAGTAATCATATATAGATTCATAATCTTGTATGTGTTGCAACAACACTCGAATTAAACTCAACAAAATACATTACAGTTGAAGAGTAGTCAAAATTTTAAACTACAATTAGGTCTAGAATCAACGCATGCATACAGTCCACTTCAACATATACGATAGAATAGCACTAAGCCTATCACGTGCCTGGTATATATTCTATAAATTAATTAGTTTGAATTTTTTACCGATCTAAACTCTTATATCAGGAAGTATTGAAGATCTTATGATATATAAACATTATTACTAATATGTAGGCTTTTTTTTTTTTTTCTGGATTCTTGATGGTTAAAATATGTGCAAATAAAAGTAGAAGTTCAAATTTCACATACTTGGTTAGGAAATACTCAAAGACGTGGGAGCATGAAGGACTTCTTTTGTCTATGAAGGCAAAACATTTGTAACAAGCCCACATGAAAGAACACATAAATGCATCCCAACAAGCTTCTTCTGTTAGTATATATTTTCTTTTACAAAACACTTCTCAGTTCTTTCAATGGCACATGCATATGCAGACAAGTTCATCTCTCTATACATAAATTATAAGAAAATCTGTCTATATGTCTACATATATGTGTGAGCTAGATTGGTTCATAAATAATTAATGAAAGAGGAAGGGTAAATAGATATGTGCAGGAAGAGAAACATAGTATTTTATAGTAAACGACATCAGTGAAAAATGGAAAGATCTTAAACTAAATATTTTTGATATGGACAGTTGAATTTGTATGTTTATGACTTTTGTTCAGGTTCCTACAAGAACCAAACAATCTTCTGCAGCTGATTAGTCGATTTTTTTTTGCAAGCTGAACCTGAAAATTTTCCACAAAGACCTTCTTGAGAGTGGATGGAAGTTTTTAAACAAACGGTACTCCAAAGATCAAGCCAGCTAGTGAAAAATCCCGGATTAATTATTTACTTATTTATGGAATTAGTATAGCATCTTGCATTTACTAATCAGAAATGAAGTAAAAAGAAAATCAAAACTCGATTCTTAAGATGAGAGAAGAGAATTATCTTTTTTATGAAAACTTGATTCTTAATGTATATATGATGTACATAAATAATTGTAAATATTAAAATTTATAATTCAAAAATTTAAATTACTTTTTAGTGATAGATTTTCAATTAATAGACACAGCATAAATGAATTTTTTTTAAAATGTGTAGTCATCAAACATTGCACCATTGACGATAAGGTTTGGATAATAGTGATGCTAAAAGTTGAGATGAATTACTCAAAAAGAAAAAAAGAAGTTCGAGATGAATTGAATATGTATGGTTTAGTTAACAGAGTAATTAAGGATCTGAATCTAATTGGTTGCAAGATCCTAGCCACAAATTGATGAGGCATGAAGAGGAACGATATGGTTAGTTTGTAGCCATCAATTGGTGAAGTAATTAAAAAAATAATTAATGATAATGTTTGATATAGATGCATTTACATGTGGGTGGTTTGTCTGTTGTTGGCATGTACATGTGCACAAAATCCTCTCACTGAACAAATCCATAGGTGCTGACTGGGGAGATCTCTATTAATATTTGAGCTTGATTTGTCTTTTTATGTGTAGGTGATCGTCACACATTCTCATGGTTGAAGACTTTTAATTTGTGGACCACACCAAATTGGCATTAATTACCAAAGATTATTACAAGAAAACATGCTCCGAACAGTTCTCTCAACCATGCTTTATACTAAAATTGTCTACCTTTTAATGGTACAATATTAATATAAAAGACTTCAGTTAGATTGGTTGTATACTCCCACTTTTTATGAGAAAAATTTGAAGACTTATTTTGTTCATTATAAATAGAAGTGCAGAGAGACATTTCATGCATTATATGTAAGTAGTTATATAAGTAAGAATGTTGTTATGTAGGATTTGATTTAGATGAATTTGATAATCCCTTAAATGGTTTGAGAAAATTTGATTGATTTTGACTGAGTATTAGTTACATATGATATTCAAAGGCTCACATTATCGAGACCTAAAATGTAGGAATATGATGACCATAAATGGTGCGAGGTGGTGGAAACTAACGTTGTCTTTTAATTAGACTTTTCAGTGAAACCATATGGTTCCACATGTAGTTACCAAACAAAATAAGGAAACTATCAAAATCATCTTTATAGTTTAGTAAAATTTATTTCTTCTTTTGGTGAATGACAAGAAGATTTTGGAAAAGTCCAAAATCAATGTAGTTATGTGAATTAATAGTGATATTAAAAAAATTAAAATATGATCTCAAGTAATAGAAAACTTACCCCGGCCCCTACACTACTGCAAGAGGGCTCAAATGAGTCTCCCAATTAACATAGGGTAGAGGCTCGTGCTAGCCTCCACCTTCCACTTCCATAGAGAAGTTTGGGCAAGTCTTTACACGTGTTGTGGAGGCTTATGCGAGCTTGAGCAAGCTTCACATGTTTTCCCCATCGCAACCGTCATGTGCACCTCCCCCTCCATCATGAGGCCATCAGATCAAGGCTAGGGATATCCATGAATAATGAATCATTAGTGATATTGGATGGGGAGGTTTGTGTAAGCCTCCACTCAATCAGATATAGAAGGATCTGATTAAGTTACATCTAAGAATCCTTTTTCAAATTTAAAAAAGAGACTCTTAGATTTATTTATTTATTTTTATTTTTATATCCTTTAATTTTTTATTTGTTTGTCACTAAATTACTATATCTCTATTTGGCCATTATCCTCTAATAGAATGTTTGACCAAGAATAGGTTGTAAGAATAAAGCTGATTTTTGGGTTCAAATACATGGTGTGCCTTTAATGTGTATGAACAGGGTAGTAGCCGGAGTATTAGCAAAACACATTAGAGTAATAAGGGGTTTGCCTGATGACCCAAAGGAATACAGAGGTAAATTCCTTAGGGTTAGAGTGTCCATTGACATCACAAAGCCTCTGAGAAGAGGACTACTTATTAATGCTGGTAGATTGCAAGAGACGGTTTGGGCGAACCTAAAATATGAGAGATTGCCTGAGTTTTGTTTTACTTGTGGCCAAATTGGATATAGTAGCAAAGACTTTAGAGACGAAATGGCTAAGGAAGATGCGAAAAATAGGAATGTGATGCGGTATGGTTCTTGGTTGAGAGCATCTTCCCAGGAGAGTAATAGTTGGAAGGAAAATAGTAATGAGAGAAAAGTCTCAACCAGTGAATAAAAAAAAATGTTTGGGGTAGAAAATATAAGTCACATGACAAAGTAGGGGACGAGGATTAGTGGGTCGATGGAAAAATCCTCTATACTTGGGGAGCCTAAAGAACGTGGAAAAAATAAAAATGTTATAGGTCCAAGTGGGGACAAGGATCCAAAAGGTATTGCTTTGTTGCCTAACTCTCAAGTATTTAACGAGGTGGAGAACTTTTCTAAGACCCTACCAGGGGTAAAAGCCGATCCTAAGGAAAACAATCAGAATGCTACTAAATTGATGGTGTTTAACTCGAAGAACTAGGAATCAGAACTACCAACAGAAGAGCTTTGTAATGAAGTGATGGATAGTGAAATGGGAATAGCGGGTGAGATTCAAATGGAGGTGCAAGGGCCAGTGAATGAAGTCTCATTAGTTCCAGAATCAGAGATGGTGGATATGAACACAAGCTTGATTAAGAAACCCAAGAGGAGATGGAAGAAAGCAGCTAGGGGTATTCCAGTAGCGGGGAAAATTGGGAGTCCCATAAGCAAGATTTTGTTGACAAAACAAGCTATATGGAAAAGCAATAGAAGTAGTAGCGAATCACCAAAATTCTTAAGCAACAACAATAAAAAGAATCAAAAGGTACTTACTCTAAATTCCAAAGGTATAGATATGGGTTTATCAGACCCAGAGGTAATAGTGGGGGGGAAAAGGAAGAAGCTAAACTTCGACGTCAAGCAAGAGAGTTCTAGTAAGAAAAGTAAAGTTTGTTCAAGGGAAAGTGAAAGTAACATCTTTGTAACAGTGGAGCTTATGAATCAGGCCTACCGAACGCCATAATTATCCTAAATTGGAATGTGTGGGGTTTAGGGAATCCCTGTGCATTCGCAGCCCTGAAAAGGGTGGTTAGGCGTCGTTCCCCAAGCTTAGTCTTTCTCAATGAGACTAAGTTGCATGCTAACTTAGACATTTAAATAAAAAATTCTTTAGGCTTTGAGAGCAGTTTTTTGGTAAGCAGTTTGGGCAAGAGTGGGGGTCTGGGTTTGTTTTAGAGAGAAGAGGTTGATGTTACAATTCTTTCCTTCTCTTATGGCCATATTGATGCTAAAATAAGGTTGGAAGATGACTTTAGATGGAGATTTACGAGTTTTTACAGTAATTCAGACCACTCGAAGAGGGCAGATTCTTGGGAGTTAATGAGGAGAATTAGGGTAATAGACAACCTATCGTGGGTGATAGGAGGAGATTTTAACGAGATTTTGAGCAAGAATGAGAAATGGGGAGGGTTAGAAAAATCAATGTATGGAATATTAGATTTCAAAAAAGTGGTGGACGATTGTGACCTCACAGATTTAAGGTGTTTGGGTTCTCGTTTTACCTGGAATAATCATAGGAAAGGTGGCGCAAATGTATAAAAAAAACTTGACATATTTCTAGCAGATTTCGAATGGAGGGATCTTTATCAAGATGCAAGAGTTGAAAGCCTGAGTTCTAATAGCTCTGATCACAAGCTAATTATTCTCAGTTTCAGAGAGGGGTTCGACTATGAAGTTATATCTAACAATAACTTCAAGTTTCAACCCTTCTAGCTTAAGGAGGAGGATTGTTTAAGTATTGTCAAGAAAAACTAGGAACAATCGGGTATGACCTCATCTCCTAAAAATCTCATGCTAAAGATTTCTCAGTATGCTACAGTTTTATCAGAGTGGAGTAGAGAAAGATTCAGATCGCTAAAATAGAAAATCATATCCAAACAAAAGATCATTGAAAGGTTGTATAATAAAGTCCCTGAGGAAGGTATGATGAAGGAAATTAGGAAAAGAGAAAATGAGTTAGAAAACCTTCTTTTCAAAGAGGAACTGTATTGGCACCAAAGGGCTTGGGCAGATTGGTTAGCAGTCGGTGATCGTAATACTAAGTTCTTTCACGCGAGGGCGAATGCAAGAAAAAAGAAAAATTTGATAATGAAACTAGTGGAAGAGAATGGGAACGTGGCAACAACTCATGAGAAAAGTGGCACAGTCATTCGTAAGTACTTCCAACATCTCTTCTCTTCGTCCTCTACTTCTTTTCAAGATATTGAAAAAGCTTTAGCTGGAGTAGATTGCTGTCGAAATGGTAGATTGAAAGATACTTTATCGAGACCATTTACCAGGAAGAGATCAAAATGGTTGTTTTCAATCTGGGACTGAATTGGGCTCCTGGCTCAAACGGCTTCCAGGCTGTGTTCTACTAGAAAATGTGGGATGTGGTTGGAAAGAAATCACATATGTGTGTTTAAATGTCTTAAAAGGGGCTTCCTTCATTAGAACTTTCAATGTCACCAATGTAATCCCGATTCTAAAATGTAAGAACTCAGAAAAGTTAAATGACTTCAGGTCCATAAGTCTAACCTCTGTAATCTATAAAATTATTACCAAAGCAATAGCACATCGTATGAAAGTTGTTTGGTATCCTTTAAGCTTATGCATTCCATCAACAGTCGTAGGAAAGGAAAAAAGGGTTTAATGACAATCAAACTTGATCTCAGTAAAGCCTATGATATAGTGGAATGAAAATTTTTGGAAGCAATCATGAAGAAAATGGACTTCTCTAATAGTTGGATTAAACTGGTTATGGAATGCATTTCCACCTCCTCTCTGTACTTTATCTTGAATGGTTACAAAGTAGGAGGAATCAAGCCCTTAAAGGGACTCAAACAGGGATGTCCGCTATCATCCTATCTATTTTTGCTTTGTGCGGAAGCCTTATCTGCTGGTATTAAAAAAACAGAAAGAAATGGAAGAGGTTTAGGTTTAAAATGTGGTAAAACAAGCCCAACTATCAGCCACCTTTTGTTTGCAGATGATAGTATTTTGTTTTGTAGAACATTGACTTCAAATTGCAGATTAATTAAAGAGGTTATTCATGTATATGGGAAAGGGTTGGGGCAACAAATCAATCTAGATAAGTCAGTTATCTGTTTTAGTCTGAATATCCAGTCACACCAGATAATTGAAATTTAGAACTGCCTGGGTATTCAGAACGGAAGCTCTCATTATCGGTATTTAAGTTTACCCTCTCTAGTGGAAAGAAATAAGTGGAAAACCTTTACTGATATTAAGGAAAAAAATGTGAAAGAAGTTGAAAGGCTGGAAAAGTCACATCTTCTCATAAAGTCGCAAAAAGATCCTTATCAAAGTTGTGATGCAAGCTATACCAACCTACGTTATGAGCATTTTTCAACTCCTTATAGGTCTATGTAAAGATCTTGGCTCCTTGGTGGCTAGCT